>JBAFSZ010000014.1:29651779-29666017 GCA_036919955.1 Melanotaenia pygmaea
TGCTGCTGTGATGGATGCAGGATGTGGTTCAGCATCGTCTTGCTGAAACCTGCAAGGTCTTCCCTGAAAGAGACGTCAGCAGATGTTGCTCTAAAACCTCCATGTGCTTTTCAGGATTGATGGAGCTTCCCAGATGTGCCATAGGCACTAATGCAGCCCCATCCCATCAGAGAAGCAGCTTTTCACCTGTCCACTGATAACAAGCTGGATGCTCCCTCTCCTCTTTAGTCTGCGGGACAACAGTTTCACAGTTTCATCCATCTGACCACAGAACAGTTTTCTACTTTGCCTCAGACCATTTAAAAAAGCTTTGGTCCAGAGAAGATGGTGCTGGGTCTGGATCCTGCTCAGGCATGACTTTATGACTTCCTCTTTGCATGGTAGAGCTTTGGCCTGCAGTTGTGGATCTTAGGGTGAAGTTACTATTGATTTCCTGAAGTCTTCTTGAGTCCATGAAGTGAATTCTAGTATAAAATCAGGTCTGCTTTTGATGCATTGCTGCCTAAAGGCCCCACGATCACCAACATCCAGTTTAGATATTCAGATTGTCCCATGTGCACAGAGATTCCCTCTGGTTCTTTGAATCATTTAATGATATTATACACTGTAGATGGTGGGATCTTCATCGTCTTCACGATCTTACATTGAGGAACATTTTTCTAAAATTGTTGCCACTCTGAAATGTTCCTTTTATGTTACTGACCTGTTGCCAATTAACCAAATTAGCTGGAAATGCCCCCTGGTTGTTTTTAATTTGCATATATTAGCCTACTTTTCCAGCCTTTTGTTGCTTCCATTCTAACTTTTTACAGATGTGTTGCTGTCATCAGATTGAAAATGAGCTCATATTTTTCATTAAATGTCAAAATGTCTCAGTTTCACCATCTGATACGATGTTTATGTTCAACTGTAAATAAAATATGAGTTGATGAGATTTCAAGTCATTGCATTGAGTTATCTACACTTACAGCATCCCAACTTTTTACAAATATGTTTGTACAAACAAAAGACACCAGATAAAGAATAAATAAATAAATAAATAAATAAATAAATAAATAAATAAATAAATAAATAATCATCTCTCTCCTATCTTATTTGGCCTGAAATACATCTTAACTTTGTTGGAAGGACACTTATCTAGAGGGTGTGGCACATCTAAATGGAATCAAATATGAAGTTTCTCTGCAATGTAAAAGTATACATTACATCTAAAATGGGGCGTACTTGGGAGTACGGCCCCCCTGATCTGAATCCGAGTGGTGTTTTGTTGTTGGACTTCTGTGCTCGTCATGGATTGTCCACATGTGCACTTGGCAACAGGACACACTGGGCTGCAGTTCAATGATCGACTTTGTAGTCATGTCGTCTTACTTGTGGCCGCATGTCCTGGACACTCGGGTGAAGAGAGGGGCGGAGCTGTCAGCTGATCACCACCTGGTGGTGAGGTGGCTCAGATGGTGGGGGAGGATGCCGGTCAGTCCCAGCAGACCCACGCATACTGTGAGGGTCTGCTGGGAACATCTGGCGGAGTCCCCTGTCAGAAACAGTTTCAACTCCCATGTCCGGCAGACCTTCAACCATGTACCGGGTGAGGCCGGGGACTTTGAGTCTGAATGGGCTGTGTTCCGTGCCTCTATTGTCGAGGTGGCCAGCTGCAGCTGTGGCCCCAAGGTTGTTGGTGCCTGGTGCCGCGTCTGCAGTGATGCGGACTCTGCATCGGTCTGCCATGGTGAAGAGGGAGCTGAGCCAAAAGGCAAGGCTCTTGATTTACCAGTTGATCTACGTTCCTACCCTCACCTATGGTCACGAGCTGTAGGTAGTGACCGAAAGAACATGATCGTGAATACAAGCGGCCGAAATGAGTTTTCTCCGCCTAGTGGCCGGGCTCTCCCTTAGAGATGGGGTGACAAGCTCTGTAATTTGGAAGGGGCTCAGAGTAGAGTCGACCCTCCTCCACATTGAGAGGAGCCAGATCAGGTTGCTCGGGCATCTGGTTAGGATGCCTCCTGGACACCTCCATGGTGTTCCGGGCGTGTCTCACAAGAGGCCCCGGGGAAGCCCCAGGACACGCTGGACGGACTACATCTCTCGGCTGGCCTGGGGACATCCGGGGATCCCCCCCGGATGAGCTGGTGAATGTGGCCGGGGAGAGGGAAGTCTGGGTTTCCCTGCTTAGGCAGCTGCCCTGGCAACCCGACTCTGGATAAGCTACAGAAGATGGATGGATGGATGGATAATAAAAAATATGCAGTAAAGGTTTTTTTCCCCTCCTTTTTTTCCAGGTATATGACCCAAATCCTGAGATGATTTAATACAAGCCTAAAGTGACTAATACTCACATCACAGGTTTTGATTTAAAGACGTTGTTTATTTGATTAAAACAGTGAAAATAAATAAGTGAGTAAAGTAAGTAAATCAAATAAAGAATAGAAAAATCAAATCAGCATAAAATTCTGATTGGCAATCAGTCATCAGGAGATCATCAGTAACAGAAGACAAAGCCCCGTTTGATCGATGAATGAAGAGTTAATTTCTAACGTTAACAACTGGCATTCTGGAAAATCATGTTCATAATTTTTCATTCTTTAATCAACATCTCCGTGCTGGAAATTAGATGAGTAATTTTGGGGTCACCACAAACCGAGCCTGTTTTTCCTTTATCCTGGAAAAATGTGCCACTGACCCCAAAAATTATGTCCCACTGAAGGGAAAAAGATAATCCTCACCACATGTTGAGTTTGGATGATTCTGTTTTTATCTTTATCCCCATTACGTATTTTTGTAATACTGTAACACCAACACATTATTACGAGGAGATGAACATCAGCTTTGCTACAAGTACAGAGTATAAATCCTGAATCTGGAATCAATCTTCTCATTTAACTGCACAAAAGGCAAATAAAAATGATTGCCAATATATAAAAACTTCCAGATAAAACAATGTACCATTGTTTTATTTATTTTCTGTTTCTCCCCTCTGAATATTAATGTCAGAACAAGTGTTTATTTAGAAGTTGTGTAATATTAGAAGTGAACTCTTCATGGTACCCAGCACCGCAGAGTGGGGTCATACCGCACAGGTAGCCCGGGTCTTGGGCTTTGCCACAGGGTTCCTTTGTGTCAGAGAGCCCCTGTAGAGGGAGTTCCTTACAAACCTGTCCGACTGGCCTGAAAACATACAGCAACTGCATCATTAATGCATGTTCTACCAGCTCTATGTTTTAAAGGACAGCTAGGAAATCAGATTTTAGTTCTCTTTAGATAAAATGGATAAATTTTAGTTTGTGAGGATGTCTGGAAATTAGGTGGGAGTGGCACCAATCTTAAAATGATCTGACTTTAAGTCATTTTAGAAACTTCTGCTTAGGAGTCTCTGTATGCAGGTTCGTCCATCTTGTTTATCTATAATGATTTCAGAAATCAATCTGACTATCCTGATATTAACAAACATCATAAACATGTAACAAATGATGTTATTTTCAACTTGATTATTGAACTTTCTTTTTTCATTGCCAGACAAACAAGAAACATTACTATAATGTGACAACTAAATTTCTTGCAGTAAAGTAGTGTGTTTTGTCCCTTTAGCCTTTCCATAGTCAGCTTAGACAGGTTATAAGATCTTTTTATGTTCTCCTTTATGGTCAGAAAACATCAGCTTGAAAGTATTATAGTGAATTTGTATTTGAACACAGAAAATATTGTTGAGATAAATATTTGTTGATGGACAAAATAGTTGAAATCCCTTTAGTCTGTTCACGCATGCTAACTGCTAGCTTAACAACTGTATTTTCCATAGATCTTAGCCTTAAGCTAACTTATTGGTTTTTATACATTTTCATTAGTAATTGTACTTGATTTCCCCGAGTTAAGGAATGAATTTCCAGTGAGATACTGATGTATTTTCTGTGTGTTTGCTTAGCTTTACAGCTTTCCTCAGTGAAGGCTGTAAAACAAATTCAGCCTGTTCTCCAACAGAGCTGTATCTGAGTAAATAATCACAATAATGGTAAAACTTGCTATAATTTTAAAGTGTGAAGCTATGAAATTTGCTGTAAAGAAAGGAAACTTTTCTGAACAGAACTTTTAACAAGAAGATTAACAGTAAAGGAGAATTAATACACCTTTGGGAACAACATTTGGAAGTGGTTGCAAAACTGGCAATAAAATGAATCAGAAGTGATTATGGTGGTTACTGACAGGTATGTGACTAAAAATGTGACTGTAGATGTTTGTAAGGCCAAAAACGTTGGGAAAAAAATCTTTATCACTGAGTTGCTCAATAATTCTGCACATTAAAAGCTGTGTAATGACTGTGCTCTGTTCCTCTGTTCAACATATATTTCTGAAGTCCAGGTAACAGTTTGGAATAACTGAAGATGTTTAAAATTGATCCTAAATTTAAGATGCCTATCTTGCCTAGCATGACACAGACCCAGCTTGTCCAGGAGAGAACCTGGGTCTGTGCTGTACTACTGGGAAGATTAAAGTCAGAGTACAATAGGACACAGTGTTCACTGGTTCGCAAAGTAAAGCATCATGTTCTCTGTTTTTAACAAGGTTAAGATGTTGAGTCACCAGAGAGGCATGCAGCAGTGAAGGCACTTACTTGTGGGAAAGTTGTGGGAGAGTCTTCTTGCTTGGATCGGGATAGCTGACTGCTAAACACCAAATAGGGAGGCAAAGAGACAGTCCAGATGTCAGAAGAAGAGGAAACATATGGCCAGTGAGCTTCTTTTGGCATCTTGTTGCAAAGACAACTCAGAAGACAGAAACAATTTGATTTGTGGATTTAAATCAGATCGAACTGGGTAATCACATTAATGCCATATCCAAGATGATGCTCTTGAGTTAATTAACTTGAAATGTGCCACAGAATTCCTATGCTTCTGGAGATAATCACCAAAATAGTTTTTACCAGTACAATAAATAATAAGAAACTTCAAAGTAAAGATTAGATATAATAATCTTGACTGGCTCTGATTCAGACTGAAAGCAGAAACTGATGTCATTACCCGTCTTTTTTTATCAGGTGTGCCAGCAGCATTCAGGGCAGCTATCCAGTTCTCTAAGTAAAACACCTGGGAAGAGAACAGAAAAAGTGAAGGATTTTTTAAATACATTTGTGTCTTAACTTAAACTATTGTTCGGCAGCGAACAAAAAAAGACACTTAGAATGTGTGTGTTCATACACAGCAAAAAGAAAGAAATGAATAAAGTGTTTTAGGAGGATGAGTGATGTAGCATGAGCTCAGCTGGTATTTGGATAATTAGATTTTGGAGGATTTTTTTTAATTGTTGGGGCAAAAGATGTTGGATTTTGCAGCAGTTTTCCTTAAAAGTTGATTAAATTTGCAGCAGTTTTTTAGTTTTTTTTTAAAAAAAAAACTTCATCTTTGCTTGCAAAATCACTTGAAATGATTCTAAAATACAATTTATTATATTCATTATAATAACATAATAATATAAATGAATTACGATAAAAATTCTGAAACAAGCACACTGGACAAATTCACACAGAAAAGCCACTGTTTGAACCCCTGCCTGGCAAATAGGTAGGAGCCTCCTGTTGTATTATTACTGCATTGGTGAGTATCTTTTACCTGGTATAAAGTTATTTAACCCCAATAGATGCAATGAATAGCTTCTCATGTCTCTAACAGTCACGTGGAAAGACAAATCCTGTGATCGTGTAAAAGATGTCAGTCTGTTTAAGAAGGGTAATATTATTGGCATGCCTGAAGCAGATGAAGGGATGCAGCCATCATTCCTAGTGCCTACTGTACAAACCTGTGGGGGCAGTCTATGATCTGGGGTTGTTGCAGTTGTTCAGGTCTAGGTTCAGCAATATTATCTGTCCAAAGAATGAGGTCAGCTGACTACCTGAGCATACTGAATGAGCAGATTATTCCATCTTCCCTGATGGTAGGGCCATATTCCAAGATGATAGTACCAGGATTCATGGGTCTCAGATTGTGAAAGAGTGGTTCAGGGAACAGGAGACATCATTTTCACACATGGATTAGCCACCACAGAGTCCAGACCTGAACCCCACCGAGAATCTCTGGGATGTGCTGGAGAAGGTGTTGCACAGTGGTCAGACTCTCCATCATCAATACAAGATCTTGGTGAAAAATGCAACTCTGGATGGAAAACAATTCTTGCAATATTGCAGAAGCTTATAGAAACAATACCAAAGCGAAAGCTGCTGGAATCAAAGCTAAAGGAGGTCAAATAAAATATTACAGTGTGTGGAAATTCCTTTGGTGACATCTTTTTTTGAGCCAGGCAGTGTTTGTATATATTAAACTTTCGAGTGAAATTTAGAACAAATCTGTTCTTTAGTCTTTTGATGGATGAGGCTCAATGTCGGATCAGGTTTGGTTGAGGGATCGTTACGGTTCTTTTCTACCTCCTCTACCTTGTTTCTCTCTCCTTTTTCCTCCTTTTACCCTTCCTTCTCTCCTATGTTCACTCTCTCCCTTTTTTTGTTCCTCTGGTCCGTTCCAGCGATAATGTGTAAATTTGTAAACAAATAAAAATAAATAAAATAATAATAAAAAATTATATTTAAGATTCAAAGGGAGCCTCATATCCAAAAAGCTTCTCCTGACAAAACCAACCAACCAACCAACCAACCAGCCAGCCAACCAGCCAGTCACCTAAAACAACAAACAAACAAAAAACAAAACAAAACAATGGATCGTACAACTATTTGTAAAGATGACGCTGTGGTAGACGGCAGCCTGTTACAGCAGCGCTCGTCTGTTTGCTTAACTTTTACTCACTCACTCATACAGTCGTATTGTTTACACAGACGACCAGCTGATTGCGCTGTGCAGCTCTGGAATGCTGCCTGGATCCACAGATCAGGAAAGAAACTGAGAACAATGCAGAGAAAGCATGAAAGACTCCAGTTCCAGTCATTATAATGGGAAATGTATAGTCACTGGAAAATGAGATGGATGAGCTGGCTGCACTGGTGAGGATACAGAAGGAATACCATGAATGCAGTTTGATGTGTTTTACTTAAACATGGCTGCACTTGCATGTCCCAGACCACAGTGTGGCTCTGCCCGGCTTCAGCACTGCTGATAGAAACGCTGGGGAAAAAAGAGGAGGGGGAGCTGCACTGTATGTGAGTGAGAGATGGTGGGTCCGTGGACATGTTATGGTGAAAGATTGTCTTTGCATCCCAGACATTGAACTACTTGCGGTCGGGTTACGTCCGTCTTATCTGCCGAGGGAGTTTAAATCCACCATTGTTCTCACAGTTTACATCCCTCTGTCCGCAGACGCTGTGGAGACTGGCGACGTCATCCTCAATTCGGTCTCCAGGCTACAGATGCAGCCCAGCGCTCTGCTCATCGTCTCTGGGGATTTTAATCATGCCACGCTCTACAACCATCTCACTAGCTTCCACCATATGTTGACTGTACCACAAGAGACAACAAAACTCTGTAACAAATGTATTCAAACACCAAGGATGCTGACAGTGCCACAGGCAGATCAAATCACAACCTTCTCCACCTGAACTCGGAGTATGTCCTTATTATCAAACGGCAGCGTGTTACTAAACGGACTGTCAGGACCTGGACTCCTGAGGCCACTGAGGCATTAAGGGACTGCCTTGAGTCCACCAACTGGGGCACGCTCTGTGAACCGCATGGAGAACACATCGGTGCTACAGCTGACTACTTTACAGAGTACATCAAATACTGTGAGGAGATCTGCACGCCACCACAGACTGTCCGCTATTTCCAAATAAGCTGGATAACCAACGACCTGAAGGCTCCTGGATGAGAAGAGGAGAGCCTTCAGGTCAGGGGATTGACAGGAACTGAAGAGGGTGCAGCACAAGCTGAGGGAATGTATGAACATGTTCAGGAGGAAGCTGGAGGCCAAGCTCCAGGAGAACAATGTGAGAGATGTGTGGACTAGGATGAAAGATGTCCCAGGCTACGGGGACAGGGCCAGACAACAACTGTGGTGCCTGGAGAGTACTAATGAGCTGAACCACTTCTTCAACAGTTTAGCTCACAGCCCCCACCTGCTCCCTCTTCTGCCCATCCCCACCTACTCTTCTGTAATAAACCTGCTGTACCACTCATCCGTACATATCCCACCGTACCCTTTCTCACCTTGACAACTGGACACTGCCCCCTCTTCTTCACCTCCTACTGATGCAGACAGCTGATCCACCCACCTGACTTTGACTGCTGACCAAGTGAGGAGGCAGCTAGAGAGACTCCACCAATGGAGAGCTGCTGGTCCTGATGGCATCAGTGCCAGGGTTCTTAAGAACTGTGCCAACCTGCCTTCTCCAGTTCTCTAGTTTTTCTTCAACCTGAGTCTGAGTCTGGTGATTCATGTGATGAAGATGTTTGAGAGACGGGTCTTACCCCTCGTTTCCACCGGGTGTGTGCCATGTTACGGCTGCACCACGGGTTTGTTCCGATCTCCAACACAGGGAGCATGTCAGGTGTGGAGCGCCTGCGAGTGCAGTCCACCTAGGGCGATTCGTGAGGTCATAAAATCACAGGAGAAATGGAGATTCTCCACTTCCAGGAAAACGACACTTTATGACTATGATGAAAAAAAAAAACAAACACTGAGACCCCGTGACCGGTTAAACACGTAAATTTTCATGGTTCAGCAGTGCACATCTGCATGGGTTTTTATTTTGAAAAATACCGGAATGATTTCCTGTCTTTTCCTATCTGAACTGCGGAATTTCACACATTCTGGGTGTGTGCTCTGTCAAAAATAGACTTGATGCATAAATTTAGTTGAGAGCTGCGACAAGGCGCTTCTGTGATGCTCCTGATACGTGCTGCGGCACACCTGCTGGAAACCAAACCATTGACTAAAACGGTTGCGGATAGAAGCCGTAACATGGCTAACATGCACCCGGTGGAAATCAGGGGTTAGCCCAACTGAGGCTGCAGGTGAGACCTTCGCTTAACCCTCTACAGTTTGCCTACTAGATAAATAAATAACCTGATGCAGAATGTGGATAGGACCAGAGAGATGGTAATTGGCTTCAGGAAAATGACAGCCCCACAGCCCCTTTGCATCCTGGGGAGGAACATCAACACAGTGGAGAACTACAAGAACTTGGGTATTAACATGGACAGCAGACTGGACTGGAAGATGTGATGAGCTGACTCTTTTTCCTGAGGAAGCTCAGATCCTTCACTGTGGGCAGCAGGATGTTGGAGATGTTCTACCAGTCTGTTGTTACCAACGTCTTGTTCTTTGCCACAATCAGAGCCAGAGACAAGATCCGATTCAATAAACTGATCAGGAAAGCTGGCTCTGTTAGGGGCTACAGCCAGGAAACTATTTGAGCTCATGGGGGAGAGGAAGACCGCAGACAAACTGGACAAATCATGGAAAACCCAGACCACCCTCTCCACCACCCAGATGACAGACAGTGGAGCTCCTTCTCCAGGAGACTCATCCAGCTCTGCTGTTATAAAGAAAGCTAGCTGAGATCCTTCCTGCCACAGGCCATAGCTCTGTACCACCTCCTCTCTGTATGTATGTATATATATATATCCCAGTCTGGGATTAATAAAGTACATCTGACTCTGATTATCACTTAACCCATGATTTCTATAAAAATTTCAACCAAAGTTTTTTTTTCCTTTATTAAAAACAAATTTACTAAGCAGCTCAGTTTAACTGTGCCTATGTTTATTCTTACCTCACTTTTAGCATTCTGAACACTGGCAGCTGCTTGAGCTACTTTATCTTCCAGTTCAACCAGTAAAGCTGTTGAGCCTTTGAAGCTTGCCACTGATGCCTCCTGTAGGGGGTGCTTCTTCCTCTCCAGGCTGTCTGATGAATAGTACATCTGCAAATAAAGTGTTATAGTTAAAGGCCAGACATTCATATGAAATGTTTAAAAAGGGCAGTTTTTCTTTCACTGCTTTCACTACAGTGTAGAATGAATGAGGACAATGAGGTAATTTAATATGCAAACATTCTTACACAAATGACAGGAGCATGAGGTATGAGACTAACTATTTTAGCAGAAAGTGCAGATAGGTTTAACTTTCAAAGGTAAAGTATCTTGATCCTTCATATTGCGGTCACAGGTTGTCTGGTTTTGTCATGTGTTTCAGGTTAGGTGAAAACCCAGATAGAATGCAAACACTGAGACCAGATGTAAAACAAAAGTGACTTTCATGTTTCATGAGGGCTGTGTGGCAAATGTTAGGAGACCTGGTGGTTAGAGTTCAACAAAAGTCTCCTGTACATACAAGAAGGAAACAAAAGAAAGCAAAGAAGCACATGTGAAACGACACTGAGGGCCATTGTGACTCAGAATCCAACTGGTTGTTCACAGTACAGCTTTGCTCTCCTCCAGTACACATGCCAAGGTGTTGGCGGGCATGATGCTGAAGCTGCCACAGTCTCTGATGTGTTCAGTGATTTGTAAACATGTATAAAGGCAGTGCCATATACTGTAACAGCATTTCATTTTTACCTTTTGGAAACATGAAATGACAACAACAAAGATGCAGAAGAGATGCAGGACATGGTTTTATAGCACAAAACACAAGGGAGAATATCTACCATAAATAAAAGTTGAAACAAAATAAACAGAACTAGTTTTTGGTCTAAATATTTAGGCATCTGCTGCAGTTGAGTGTATTAGGGCTGGGTAGGTTAACGCGTTAGTCTTGTGTTAACGCAATAATTAATTTTGTGTTTGTTTGTTGTTGTTTTTTGTGCGAGTTAAGTTTTTTTTTCTTCCTTGCTCACTGGCTTTGATCACAAAAACCAAATGCAGAGGTTGCAGTCCATGTCTCGTCCTCGCTTCCTTGTCCTGCTGCAGCAGTGCCTCAGCTAATCAGAAGAGAGCAGGTTTATTAAAATAAAGAAACGTTTTCTGTCTGGAACTTAAGAAAGAAGAAAAAGAACCAACATCTCTCTTTGTCCATCAAAACCATTGCAGATGGGCAGAACATTGGGATTTTTGGATGGGAAACTTCTCCCAAAAGACAATGATAAATGATAAACTGAAACTTTTTATTTATTTTTTCAATAAATGCGGTTTTAATTTAGGCAAGACTGCAAAAGTAAGACAAGTTTTCTGACTGTTTTACAAATGTAAATGATAAATTAAGCCTTCTTTTGCCTCTGGTTTGGTGAAACTTGGTCATAGCGAGATGAAACAGGTTTGGAATATGTGAGATGTGAGTTTTCAGTAGAGAAGCCATTTGTGCCGTTCATGCCACCGGGTGGACGGGGGGAAGCATAATTTGTGTACATATTTTTTCATGTAGGCTAGTTGGTCCTTTCATTATTTGTTGTCTTAAGTGTGTTTGGTGGTCATAGAAATGGTTTTACTGAGCTATTAGCTGAGATTCTGGACTTTCTGTAGATACCAGACATGCTTATAGTTATATATACAGACCTGAAGTTAGACCCTAAAACCGGATGTTAACCCCGTTAACTCTGGTAGCAGAGGGTGCAAGAAGTTAAGCTAAACAGTCAAGCTGCAAAGTTATAGAATTTATAGGCCAAAAATCTGGATAATGAAGCACTACAGGTTCATGGATGGAAGTTATTGTGCATATTGTAAATAAGAGTCGACCAATTTATCCGCTGGCCGTTTAAATCAGAAGAAAATGGCCAAATTCTGGCTATTGTTTTGCCGATTAAATGCCGATTTATTCTTAATACATCATAAAACAGTAAATGCTGTTAAATGTCGGAGTTGTGCTGAATGATGTTCTTGCAGTGTTTGTCCACTAGATGGCACTCTGACTCCATTCAATCCCACAGTCATCCCCCTTTCTTTTCAACAGGGACAGCTAGCTACAGCCTGGTTATCCCAACCTAGCATAGCATTAGCTAAGTAGCCAGTAACTGCAGGAATAAAATTGTATAAAATTTCTGAGAGTACAGAACGAGCGTTCATCGCTCCGTCAGCTGCAGGTTGAGGCGTACTTTAGGAGGAGAGATGTGAGTGCAGAGGGGAGGTTAATTCACTGCAGCACCAAAAACTTGACATGATTAATATTACAGTCTGTCTTCAGCCACCGTCATGATGTCATATATCCCTTAATTTTACTTTGTCAGAAAATACCAACGTGACAGGCTGTAGCAGCGACTATGTGTTACAATTAGTGTCAGACTATTTGTAAGCATTATATATAAAATACAACTCTATCAAAGATGACATCTTTTTTACATTGAGAAAAGCATATCTGGCTTTTGTTTGGGTTCATATATGATATATTTCATGGCAAAGAAAATACTGGCGTAAAGAAAATGTAATTTACCATTAAATTGCATCAGAAGGCTGCATAAATAATGTTTTGCCAACTTCACTCATGCTGGTTATATAAGGCATGCACCCATGGCCTAAATCCAAAGATAAAACTAATCAGTACAACCGGTAGCTACATTCATGTATGCTCCATTGGTTGAAAAATTGCACAATTCAAATTTTAAAATAAAATGCCCCACACTTAATGTTTTGGTTGATTTCCTGTCACATTTACCTGTTTACTACTTTTTAAAAAGTTGTTTTAGCTGTACTGTAGCCTACTTCTAAGACCACAGGGGCTCTGGCTGGGGCCTTCCTCTGCCGCCATCTGGGTGAGTCCAGGGTAGTCTTTGTGGTGGGGTGGCTTGGGTTCGTTTGCCGGGATTACCGCTAATCTCCTGGGACTGCCTCTAGCTTTCGTAGAGGCACATTGGTCACATTTGCATCACACTCATCTCTGGTCACTCCTCATTCTTCATCCTCATCCTGACGCAGTCACTGAGCTGTCCCGTGGGTTTATACACTACTTACTTTTGTTGTTGTTGTGATACATGTTTGTTTTCTATTTTTGTTTCTTTTTAAAGTTTCTTTTGTGTTTTATATCTCTTAATAATTTATATATATATATATATATATTTATCCATCCATCCATCCATCCATCCATCCATCCATCCATTATCTTGACCGCTTATTCCATTTTGGGTCGCGGGTGAGCTGGAGCCTATCCCAGCCCTGCCTCTCACCTGTTAAATGCTGGGATATATATATATATATATATTTTAAAAAGATGATGTGAAGAACAAGACTTGTTTTACGTGATATGTACTCAGATATGATCACAAAATATTTCATTTTAAACATAATTGTTCGAGGTTGGCAACTTGTTATAAACAAGAATGCTGCACTTTGCACAACGGCAGGTAATGTGAAACTTTACTACCTCCCAGTTTCTATGGCTTTATCACTGTGACACCATTATGTTATGTACATATGGTCTCCAGCTGTCGGGCAGCTGTACAGACTGAACTGGAACAAGGCTGCAGGCTCAGATGGTTTTCCCCCAAGGATCCTAAAAGGCACTGCACACTAGGCATGTGAAATGTTGCAGCACCTCTTTAACCTTGCCTGAGTCAAGAAGAAAGTTCCAGTGTTGTAGGATATATCCTGCCTAGTTCTGGTGACTGAGACACTGAGTTACACTTTCAAGAGAGACTTATTTAAAACAAATGCACAATAAAAGATTACAATCTCAAATACAGACTTACAGAAGAAATAAGATGTGCAACATCTTACTGTAAATGTTGAAAGAACTAAGACTCAGCATTTTTAAGTTTGGTGGAGGAACCAGTCTGTGGTGCTCAGCCAATGGTCATTTCTTAAAGACTCAGAGGCATGCAATCTTCCAAAAACCTAACAATGTATAGCCCTTGAAGCCAACCAGAGCTGACGACATGTTGGTTGAATACTGACTGGCTGAAAGCTGGTTTGAGCGGAGAGGGCCTGACACACAAGCTGGTAGCAAATGATTTTAAAACAAAGAGGATTTGTTCGTTGGGTTAAATTACTATACTCTTCCCCGTCAGCTTCGGTCCGTACAAATAACACTCTGTCGCCGCCTTTTCAACTTGAGAGGGGCACTAGGCAAGGGTGCCCTCTCTCACCCCTTTTGTTCGCCATTGCTATTGAACCCCTTGCCATACGCTTGCGCTCAGAGGAGAGATGCTCAGGTATCATTAGGTGGGGTGTAATTCATAAAGTATCTCTTTATGCTGACGACTTACTTTTGTACATCTCCGACCCTCTTAAGTCATTCCCAGTGCTTTTTGATATATTAGATCAGTATGGTAAATTTTCCGGCTATAAGCTCAACTATCAAAAAAGTGAGTTGTTGCCTGTTAATTCCTTAGCCAAAGGTCTCCCTCGCTCAATTTCACCCTTTAAATGGGCAGAAA
>JBAFSZ010000014.1:29685488-29699060 GCA_036919955.1 Melanotaenia pygmaea
CTACCAGTCCTAGAGGTCACCTACAAATCCAGACTTTTAACCAGGGCTTTGCAGATCATCAGGGATCCCTCTGGCCAGCCTGCGTCCGAGATGTTTAACCTCCTCCCCTCCGGGAAAAGATATTGCTCTGTTAAACACTACATCTCGCCATGCTAACAGCTTTTTTCCACAAGCTGTGAAGGCTCTGAACAATGCTCCTTGAATACCTCGAACAAGCACCTTATTGTACTGCTTTTATTGCCTTTTTATTGCTACTTATTTATACAGTTTTTTTGTTGTTTTTATACTGGCATCTATGTGTTCTTATGATCAATCTATGTGTGTCTATTTAGGCTTGTGTTTTTATGTTTCGTCTGTTTATATGTGGACAATGCTTGAGCTTCTTGCATCTGTTTTCCAATGTGTTTTTTTTAATACTGCAGATGGCAAATAAACTGAACTGAACTGAAACTCTAACCAAGATGTGCAGAACAGCATCTCTGAACACACAGCACATCCAGCCTTGAAGCAGACGGGCTAAGGGTCCACCCATTTTTGACCAGAGTCACCAGATCTCAGTCCAATAGAGCAGCTTTGGGAGATTCTCATCTTACCATGTGGACCTGGTAACGTGGCCAGTGAGTGTACAAAAACTTATGTAATGTTTTTTAATGTCCATCCTTTTGTATGTTTTTTTTTTTTTTTTTTTTTTTTATCTGATGATACAACTATCACTGTTTATTTCCATTTTGTTACAGAAGACAAAACATTTAAATCAGTTAACTCAGTTTGAAGAGCATTTGAGGATGAGTGACTAAACATGAAGTTCATTATTTTTTCTATGTTTTGCTTTAAGAACAAGCTGAAGACAAAACACCCAAAGTTGTAGAGACATCCCTTCACCTCCCAGAAACAACTATAGCTGCATTTTGGCTTGTTATAGTGGCTTTATTGTCGGAGGATTTCCTAAAAGGAGTGTGCAAAGGTTCCATACACTACTCTATGTCAGACAGAAGAGGGTGCTCTGCCTAAAAGAAACTAAGAATGGCTGCTGCAAACATCACTCAGCCTCTTGCAACGTCTTCCTGTTGACACCAAGCAAAGGTTACATCATGCAAGATATAAATGCAACCAGAATCTGTAAAGCAACCAGCAGAGCCCAGGGTTCCTGACGTGTCTTAAGATAGCAGCCGATGGATGCACTCCCTGAAAATAAGCAAAGTTCAGCTTCTACGTTACACAGAGATTTTGGCATAAACAATATCTCTCTGTGTAAGGACTAATTCCCGTGGGCCCTGTGTTGTCCCTGTTTAATAATCTCTTTCAGCTGCACTGAGACTCTGTGAGCATTTGTGTATAACAATCTGCCCATTCCCTGTTTGACTGTAACTATCATCTCCAGGATTGGTGGTTGGTGGCAGCACCCAGACAGAATGACCTGTCAGTGTCCCGAACAGCAGCGCTGACAACCAGAGACCTTTACCTACACGCCAAAAAACTAAACAAACAAACAAAAACACATTTCTTTGCAAAATGCTGATTTTAACTTGAACAAAACCAGATGTTCTGCAGCTTCCCTTTGATCCGCCTGGACTATAATATCTTAACCTACAAACAGGATGTTGTTTTTCAGTTAAGACTTTTTTTTCCCAGTATTGTTTGTGGATTTCCACATTCCAAGGCATTGGCACGAATCTGCAGAGTTTTGCTGTCTCTGTAAAATCTGCAGATGTGCTGGAGAGCGTCCCACTGGGATAAACTGGCCAAAAAGACTACATACAAAATAGCTGGAAAACTGGTGTGCTTAACAAGCACACCAACATGACTAAATAAGAAATCAGACATATGGGAAATAAATAAATGTACAGCTAGGCCTTCAGCTATGGGAAAAATTAGCCTGGCATCAAGATAAATGAGCCTTCAGCTTTCCTGATGCCAGCCTAATTCTTCCACCATGTATTTTGTGGTATAAGCGCATATCATGGTAGCACAGAAAATGACCAAAAGAACTCCTCATCCTCTTCATTCAGGAGAGAACAGAATATTTTATATTATATAATATATAAAATATATTATATTTTATTTTCATTTCTTTCTTTTTTTTTTTTTTAAAGATGCTCAGTTATGCTCATTTCGGGATACTTTATTTTAAAATGTGATCAATCTAGCATTTTTCACAAACCCCTCCGTAGGTCCTCAGATCAGCCTCTACTAGAAACAAGCAGAATGAGACTCTTTCGCTCTGAGCTCCGCCCTCTCCTGATGCAGATTGGTTAACTGCCGGGAGTAGTTGTTGGGAGCAAACACTATTTTTGTCATAATGTCACAAAACATACAGATGTGGACAAAATTGTTGGCACCCTTCAGTTAATGAAAAAAAAATCTTGCAATGGTCACAGAAATAACTTGAATCTGACAAAAGTAATAATAAATAAAATTTCTATGAAATTTAACCAATGAAAGTCAGACATTGCTTTTCAACCATGCTTCAACATAATTATTTAAAAATAAACTCATGAAACAGGCCTGGACAAAAATGATGGTACCCTTAACTTAATATTTTGTTGCACAACTTTTGAGGCGACCACTGCAATCCAACAATTCCTGTAACTGTCAATGAGACTTCTGCACCTCTCAGCAGGTATTTTGATCCACTCCTCATAAACAAACTGCTCCAGTTGTCTCAGGTTTGAAGGGAGCCTTTTCCAGATGCCATGTTTCAGCTCCTTCCAAAGATGCTCAATAGGATTTAGGTCAGAGCTCATAGAAGGCCACTTTAGATAGTCCAATATTTTCCTCTTAGCCATTCTTGGTGTTTTTAGCTGTGTTTTGGGTCATTGTCCTGTTAAAAGACCCATGACCTGCGACTGAGACCAAGCTTTCTGAAACTGGCCAGCACATTTCTTTCTAGAATCCCTTGATAGTCTTGAGATTTCATTGTACCTGCACAGATTCAAGACACCCTGTGCCAGAAGCAGCAAACCAGCCCCGCCTGAACATAACAGAGCCTTAGCAACCTGCAGCGTCTCAGCAACTCGTTGCAATTCAGCAAATTGCATCGACTTATCAATCTGCATCGATTCAAGCATTATTATTATTAATAATAATAATAATAATTTACAGCACCACAGGTTACTACAGGATTTTACAAATGAAACACTTGCTAGCCCAGTTTAGTAAAATTCTTAGCATAATGTTGACTTCTGTTTGGCTAGCTCTGAAAACAAAAATCGACCCGTTTTTTCACTAGTCTGAACGGTCATGTTGCATTTCATCCAACTTTGACATCACAGGAGTCACACAAACGTCACAATTCTGCTGTTTCCCAAGTTTACTGTGTTGCTGTCTTTTCCTGTTTTTTATTGTAAATGCAAACGAGGTGAAAGAGACACCATCACTTTAAATATGTGAAAGAATTCAGTAATGCAATGAAGGGAGGGACAGGGGTGTATTTACAGTTATAATGTTTTAACTTGCGGCTCGGGTCGCGGGTTATATCCGGCTACATCACTGAGCCGGGTCCAGATCTCTCTGGAAGATATCCATGGGTCGGGTTTGGGAATCATCTTATCGGATTTGGGTGGTCCAGGTTGGTAAAATTAGACTTGTGCAGGACTCTGCACAGACAAACTCGGCTGCATTGTTAGTACATGCTTCTGTACAGATGTAGGAACCATTGTAAACATCCATGCTCTTTTTTTTTTTCTTAGTGTCCTTACATTTAACAACTGAGCATAATTTTACATATTGTTATGTAAAAGGAAGTGGAGCATGAGGTCATGGTGTTTCACACAGCTTTGTTTAAAATTACAGTAACTGGAGATCATTACAATACCTGCTGTTCAGTGTTGCTTTTAAAATCATTATTATGGTTTCACCATTGGCTGATAGGAGCAACTTTGTAAGTCATCTCCTGAAGAGCCCCCCCCACCCCCCCGAATAATCATTTGAACATACATCATCAGCAAAAACAAGAGAACGTTATCAAAGGAAGCTCTTACTGACTGGGAAGCTCTGAGAAGAGACAGCTGTTGCTAGGTGGTGCCACAGAGTGAAAATCTGTCAGTTCAGTAGTGTTAATTTAACACAGGTTGTCCTTTAGCTAAACACACTGTCAGCTAATGCTTCAAATATAAACATCAAGTGTTCATCTGTGAACAAACTCCAAGGTTGAAAAGGGAAGCAGCGAAGAATCACCAGCTGTATTTTATCTCAGAAAGAAGATGCAAAACAGAGCTATGAGGGAGCTGTTTCACCTCTAAAAATCCCTGCCATAGAAAAGTTTTTTACTACAACTTTTGATAGAAGGTTTTGTTGCAGAAAAACGATTGTCTGAGAAGTCCTAATTTTTCCCCCCAAAGTGTCGTCTCTATGTAATCTGGGTTACAGCTTGTAAAATCTGATCAATTATTTCTTTAAGTGGAGGTTAAAGAAAAACAGTGAAAAGTGAGTGATCATACCTCTTTGTAGTGTGAGTCTGCTGCTTCCATGCTGAGCTCATATCCATCTGCTGAGAAAAAGCACATCCAAGTAATGTTAGAATGAGTTTAGTGGCTGCATGAATCACAATAAGTTTTATCATTTCTGGGAACAAATATTGTGCAGTCGCAAATGTAAGTTAATCCTGAGATACTGTTTTTAATGTTATGTGCACATTGTTGCACTTTGTTCAACTTTGTTGTTTTTAAAGTACGTTATAAATTAAGTTACAGTACTGCATGCTAAATAATTTTACCATCTTCATCCAGAATAAAGAATTACACATAAGTACTTTCCTTCTGACTGTAGTCTTCCTTATTGTCATCTCTTAAAGAGCCATTGTGAATGGGAGTGAGATAGCTGTACCAGGCTAACAAAAACAATACTCCACCATCACATCGCTGCATCCACAAATGGGAGCAGAACTCAGAACTTCATGGTGTGGGTGCATCTTTTTAAAATCTAATGAGATCATTCACAGATTAAATTAAATCTCAAATCACTCAGCCTGCTTACAGTTACCTTAATGAATACTCTCATAGGGACCGCAGAGGAGGAAGACAGACCACACACCCGCTGGGCTTAGTCTCTGAAAGGTCCGCTCGGTAAAGGCGTGGCAAAGAAGTTTTTATTTTTTCATAAATAATTGTTCACTTAGGATGATCCTACATCGCATGGCTTTAATTACTGCAGCACTAAACTTCACTTATAATGAGAAAAGCTTACTTTGAGCCAAATCAAAAGTCGCAAGTGTTTCTTTACTGTTTGCCACTTACCTTCACATCCTCTTCATTAAATTTAAACAGTTTGAAGAGACTGCAGATCCCGATCTGGACTTTTAATAAGTTTGCCTGAACACGCAAAGTCAGTGGAAGTCAGAAAATATCTAAAAATGTTAGGAATTTCAGGGAAGTCTAGGCCTCTCTGCTCAGGCTGCTGCCCCCTTGACCTTACCCTGGATGGTTACTTGCACATTAGCCACTTTGGTGGACAGTAGTGTAGTGAGTCATTCTATAAAGTGGAACTCACTGAAAAATAAAATAAAATAAAATAAAATAAAATAAAATAAAATAAAATAAAATGAAATGAAATAAAATTAAATTACATAAAATAAAATAAAATAAAATAAAATAAAATAAAATAAAATAAAATAAAATAAAATAAAATAAAATAAAATATGGGCCTTTCTGCCCGTGTATATGTGGATTCTCTCCGGGTTTTCCGGCTTTCTCCCACCATTCAAAGACATGCATGTTAGGTTAATTGGTCACTAAATTCTCCTTAGGAGTGCATGTGAGTGGTTCCTTGTCTCTGTGATGGATGATATACCTTAAATGTCAGTTTTCCCACTCTACTACACTACAAAACACTAGTAGGATTTTCCTACTATATTATGTTCGCCTGTTAATAAACAAGCAGTTTAAAATTGCCCTGAGCTGTAGATACGTTATATTAAATGGTTATCTGATCAGAGTTGTTCTGACCCAATCTGCCTGCTCATTCATGCTAGATTTTATGTGTTCATGCACATAAAAATGTCCAGATTTTTTTTTTTAACAATCTGTTTGAAAGAGTCTCTGTTAGGATAGTAGTCTATAGAGAAAATATTCAGGTGATCTTTTGTGACAATACTACACCTGGCCATTTAGAATAAAACACAATTAGAAAAAAACATTGAAAAAAGAATTTTAATGAAAAAAAAAACAAGATAAAAAAAACTGATAGGAAAAAAGAAAATATTTATACAGCTAGTACACAAACACACAACTCTAACAGATTATGCGATCCTTCCTGATGGATGAACTTACTGTGGACCTCGGGCATGCTCTGTGTATCATAGTCCTGTGGCTCTGAAAAACAGAAAAAAACGCAATGATAAGAATCAAATTAACTGCTTTTAATTAACTTCTCCCTTCGACACCTTCTATGACAAAGAAGCAAAAAGTTAAGTTTGCAATCATAACATCCATCAGCAACTCCAACTCCTAGAGTCAAGATCACTCAAGCAGTCTGTACTTCCCATATTTAGAATAAAATCAAGAGCAGGTTTTAAGTAATGACACTAAACTGCTTAGTCAGGGTTAGAGATCGCCCTCTGACTCAGTTAATCTTTTACACAAAAAAAACTCTGTTGCAAAGACACCATGTTCACAGACTGACACCCTCCGAGCTGTGAGAGCCCAGAGGACCACAGCAGAAGGCCTACAGTAAAGAAGCAGCTAAAATATGTGTGTGTGTGTGTGTGTGTGTGTGTGTGTGTGTGTGTGTGTGTGTGTGTGTGTGTGTGTGCATGCAGTCATGCATGTTGAATCAAATCCAGGTGGTCACATGAATCTCAACGTGATAAGTTACACATTATTTCAGGCATGTTTCTGTTAACATTCATATTTATGGCTGCGCTTCATGACTTCAAGTTGCATGTGTGCAAACCCTGCGTGCTGCATTCCACAAACATCGATGACAAATAAAAGTTTTGTTCTCCCTCCCCTCTTCCTGTTTCTGGTCTGAGGAGCCCTGCTGGGCTGAATCCTTTAATTCCAAACACAGAATGAGAGACATGTGACTGAATGATCACAAGGCCCGCGGGGCTAAGCCAGCCATCCCACTTGTTCCTCCCAAAATCCTCAAGAGTGACTCAGCGTAAGCAGAACCAGGAGTCCTGGCTGTCTTTTCATAATTAATCATTTTCACTTATCTACTGGTGCTCTGATCTCACATGGAGATCTACTGTAAAAGCTTCAAGGTGGAGATAAAATGGGCTTCAATGGTACTTGGTTTTTATGCTCCGAGCATGGCCAGAGGAAGTTGGCAATGCTGCGTGAGCAACTTTAAATTAAGATGAAGCGTCACTGCATCAGAATTTAAACACAAGTTGTGATTGTACAGATAACTTATTAAAACATTCATATACAATAGTAAGGTTGCCAAAGGTATTAAAGATAAAGTGTGGCCCACATAACAAATTGGTCCATTAAGGACACAAAGGCTGCGACTGCACTCAGCACAGCTGTGAGGAGACAGAGTTGGAACAACAGGAAAGATGGAAAATATTAAATCCCTGTTGTAGATTCGGCAGCCTGCAGATGACTGCATTTGACATTAAATAAGAGCGGAAACATCATTCCAGTGATTCAGTGTTTAAAGATTAAGGTTCTTACCAACGGATGGCTGTTAAAGGCTGAAGGACAAAAGTGATGTTATGTCATCAGCCAAATGTAATCAAAAGGTTTTTAAGTTTGTAATTCCTAACAATGCCCATTTTCTAACCCAAACGATGTATTCTTAACATCTAAATCTACCCATAACCCTGTAAAGTTTAGAGCAATGATGAAAAGTAAAGAATCACAAGTGGGATTGGCTCTGACGATTTTGGAAAATATTGTGCAAAAGTCTAGGAATATTAATCTCTTATGAGTCACCAGACTAATGTTCCTGCTTATAAGCAACAAGCTCAGCAAAGCGTAATGTGTGTATGTTGTCATGTAGCAAGATGTTGTGAGTGAATGATGTCCTTCTGGAGCAACATGTGGCAGCTTGATGTCATCACATAATGAAGATTGTAGACATTAAACACCAAAGTTATCACACAACTGTGTCTCTGTAAAGAGAATAAGGGTTGAATACGTAGCTTTAGTAAAATGTTGGAGCCTTTCTGTGTTTGCAAATGAGAATATTTTACCTGGAAAAAATAAAGGTAAAAAAGCAAAATAAATAAATTTGAAAAAAAACCATCCAGCATAGAGCTTATATATACTGTCAATAATTCATTTTTCATTGACTCTTATTAGATTCTCATTTATGCAGACTGGAGGGATAGATACCCCTCTATTTAAATACACCGACTGTCCACTTTATCAGGTCTGCCTTGCTAGTACTGCGTTAGACCCCCTTTTCCTCCAGAACTGCCTCAGTTCTTGGTGTCATAGATTGAACATTCACCCTACACTGCAGCATTACTGTTCAGACTGAGGTCGCTTCGACACAGATCAGGTATGTGTTCGATTTAGGATGACATAAAGTGGCCTGGGTCAGATAAAAAAAAAAGAAAAAAAAGCTGCAGTGTGAACGTAGCCTAGTTCTCGATCTGAAACAGTCGATGGGACAATGATTATCATGGTGATGTTTTAGCAGTTAGGCTGCAGAGTGAGTAAAAGGACATTTTCCATGCAGCTGCAGTACAGTATGCAGCTGCTGAATCTCTGCAAAGCCTTTCATTTATTGGGGATTTCTCATCGTAAGCTCTAGCAGACTTCCATGACTTGGAGTCCGTGCTCTCTGACTCTGACAGACTGAACTTTTGACCATAAATCTCTTTTCAGGGCTTCCAAAGCAACAGATGGAATCTTCTGCGTTTCTGACCTTTCATTTGCTCTGTTTTGTGTTTTTAGGGACATTGTTAACTTGGCAGCTGCCCAGTAACTACAAGGTTTCACTAATGATCAATACACTGTTTTAGATTTAGTGGGGATTAATTACTTTGTCATGACAGTGATTGTTAATCACAAGGAGAAAGTTACTTGTTCACTTTTCATATACAGATTTTAAGAAGTGGAACAAAGACTGAAACATTCCAGACATAAGCTTCTGCTCTGAAAGGGGTTGGGAGGAGGATTAAAAAACCAAGTAAACTCACCTCCCAGCTCACTCTGAGAGCAGCTGCGTTCTTCGCTCAACCTCTTGAAGAGTGATCGCATCACCTTGGCACTCCCAAAGCGCTTGAAACGTGCACGGACATTCTCGTGGTACCACTCCAAAGTACCAATCTTGAGGACCCTGTTGAAACACAAAGAACAATAATCTTTGCAACAGAGCCCACGCACCTACTAAAAAACAATGTCAAAATGTAAACAAGGCCTGGATGAACCTTTTGCTCCCCTTTAACAAACAGCCTTGCTGCACAAATTAAACTGTGCAGCGCAGGTTCAAGCATGAAGGTTGTAGCTTGATATTTTCCAGACACCCAATTAGCTCCCCTTAAAAAAACTTCCAGTTTGGAGCTTCATCTCAACAAACACTGGTATGATGGTTTACATATGGTTTACCTGGACTTAAATTGCATTGCTGGGACCAGCGGAGTATGAGCAGTAAAAAACCATGAAATGACAGATGTCAAAACTTCTGCTGTAAAACACACCCAGCACTGCTTCAGCAAGACACGGAACAGCTTTGGTTTTTACTAGACAAAAATAAAAAAAAGCCTTGCCCTTCAAACATTATGGATATTATGCATGTTTGAAGGAAGCAAGAAAGAAATTTTCTGTAGAGTTTCTTAGCTATCTATAGACAAATCCAAGATATGTAGAACAGATGAGAATTGGATCATTTTCCCAACAATGTCTTGTGCATTTCTTGGCTGTTGGAACACCAGTGGGAAAAGTGAATGTGAAAATCACAGAGCTTCATAAAAATTGCAGCTGCCTGTTTGTGTCGTCCTCTGAATGACACTGGGGGGTCAGTGTGTTTGTCTGCTGTTGGCAATGTATTCGCATCGGGGAGGACCACCAAACATACAGAGAGCAGATGAGAAATTGTTGTGATATGTTGTGATAGCAGAGGAGACACAAAAAAACACACAAAACGATCGTCACTCTCACACTAAATGGTATGTATGTATGTATGGTATGTATCCATGTTGCTGTCCAGCTGCACGTGACACAGTGGGTCATGTTTGCTATGCTAGACTAATATAACAAACATTATTTGTTGTTTCATCTGTTAGCATTAACTAGCATTGCTAGTATATGCTAATGAATTAAAGGCTGTTACATACTCCGTGAGAAGTGAGAACTTTTTTCTTGTTCTCGGGCTCGTTTTGTTCTCGTGGACATGGTTGGGGATATCTTCAGGCTTGTTCTCAACGCATCAGCCATGCAGAACTTTCTTGTTCAAGAAACATTGTGTGATTGGTCAGATGTTTAAGGTGAGTGAAGAGGAAAGTTTCACCTCCGTGTTTCTGCTAGACTGAAGACTGAATAGATAACAATAATTAACAGCTGATCGAGGGGGCGAGAAAGTATGTTAGTGAATACAACACATGTGGTATATGAAGACATGGACGCCTCTGCATGCTCAACCCCTCATGGCCACAGACAGTTTCTCGTAAAGTATGAAATAACTGGGTCTGTTGTTTATTGCACATAAACACAGTAATCCCCACCCAGTTGTGGACTAAGCTTCTCATGGAGTATGGACTGACCTTCTTGTTCTTGCAGCCTCTAGAACAAGAACAAACTTCTCGCGTCTTGTGGCGTATGTAACCAGCGAGGCTGTAGCGCTGCTGACAGTAAATAACTAATTTGGGAGATATTGTGAAATGTACCGTCATTTGCTCTGAACCTGCAGCCTAAAGCAGTGAAAACAAAACTATGCCAAATGTTTGACAAAATGCTAGAACAGATGGTTGTGTGAGAAAATCCCAGTAGATCAACAGTTGATAAAAGACCAACAACCATGCTGTGTTCAAAGTCACTTAAAACTTAAATCTGATGTTCAGTTTGAAATGCAGCAAGTCGTCTCGACCATGTCTACATGACTAAATGTGTTGAGGCACTGTCTGACGATTGGCTGATTACATATTTGTGTTAGCAAACAGTCAAACAGGTATATCTTATTAAATGGCCAGTGAGTATATATAACACATGCAGGCTATTGAATGCTTTCATACTCAAACGTGACCCAGAGTGTGTTGCTCTAGTCTCAATACTAAAAACACAGGAAAATCAGCAACTTTTAATTTTCTAATGCCAGACAGTGAATTGTGTTTATAATCTGAAAAACTAGTCAATCAACAAAATTAGTCTAATTATGGCCATGTCCCACCCACAGCTAGACCTACAACCAACAGTATCATAACTGTGTAGCAACACAAAACTGACAGCCATCGTAGTGCAGAGAACATTCATGGAAATAAATTATAATAATAATAATAATAATAATAATAATAATTTGGGGAATTCCATGAAACCTTGAGATTGAAAACTTGTGAATCATGTTATATGATCCCTGTGAATCTAAACGTTAACGCTGCCCTTAGTGAGTTGAAGTGAGTTAATCATGCTTGACAGACTTTCACTCAACTCTCTGGTTTGACCTCCATCAAGTACAACAGTGAAACTTGAGAGGGGGGAAGTTTGACAAGTCAAAATGCTTCAGAGACCAATAAAGTGCAAATCAAAACACTTACAAGACAGAGTCATTCCTACTTCTTAGTAACCCATTTAATGAGAGGTGGAAAATACACATCTTACAGAGAGAAAGTGACACTTCCTCTTTGCTGACATTGGTCAGCCTTTTGGCAACCCCGCTAAGCTCACTTTGAATGACGGTTCAGGGTTTAAATCTGTTGACTTCCTACCTTGCCATATGGCAGGGATCACACACCCAGCCCAGCTCCTTCTTGCTGTAACGGCTGCAGGACTTGCAGACATAAAGCTGACAGTCCAAACACTGACGCTTGATGTTGACCAGGAACTTGAAGGCCTGAAGACAGCGAATGCAGTGAGACTCAGTCAAGCTGCTCTGGTTCCCCAACAACTCTCTCTTGATGTCTTCCTTCTCTATCTTGGTCTTTAGCTCCCTGAAAAAAAGATACGAATAGAAGTTAAATCTTAGAGAAAGTTTGTTCTGTAGTTAGACTGAAAGTTTTTATTTCTTCATAGTTTTTCTAAATTTCAAAGTTATGCAAGTAGCCCCTGTTTATTTATTTTTGTTTGTTTGTTTTTTTTTTTTAGCTCCTTCTCTCAAGAAAACATCAATAATGTGACTATATCATTTAAAATATAACCTGGAATAAAAATATTGAGTGCTATTTTCATTTATTGTAAGGAGACATACCATATGGTAGTATGCATGTAAAAGAAGTAGAGCTAGCAACAGATGAAAAAAACCCAGAATGGGCATTTTCATTTTACTGATTCAAATAGTACAAAACAATGGAAGTGACAGTTCTTTACATTCACTTGTACTAAGACTGGTAAATAATTGTAATTTAAAACTCACTTTTGACAAACATATTCTATATATTCTTGCCCACAGTTAAATACAATCAAGCTAGAACAGAAAATGGATGAATGCAGCAGATAGAACTGGGTCAGCTGTGGGCCTTCTGAAAAACCAATTAAACCTTAAATCTGAACAAACACAAGGTATCAAATTCTGTTATAAATAATCATTAATCTAATAAAATTTGGTTTAATCTCTGCAGGAAGTCCCGCTCTTTCATGGCAGCTGTAGCTCAGGAGGAAGAGGAGTTGCCTGCCATCTTGAAAGTTGATGGACTTATTCCTGGCTTCCTCAGACTATCTGCTGAAGTGTACTTGGGCAACACATTAAAACCCACATTGCTCTGATGTGTCCATAGTGGTACGAACGTGCGTTTATAAGGGATATGGACTGGTTGACTAATTAGTTGAAACGGCGTACAAAGTCAATGACATTTTTTTAAAAGTTAATTTTTTTTATGGGGGGTTATGTCCCAGTTGTGCAGAGACATGGTGGAATGGTTGAGCTGATACCAATACTAGTCTTGGTATCGATAATAACAATATTTAGATCGATCTGCCCAGCCCCATCCTCAACTTCCTGACCTCGTGTGGGAGTGGGATTAGGGGTGGGCCTTTAAATATGATTAATTAATTCCCAAAAAATGAACGCATTAAATCACAGTTTCAGACAATGCGGAACATCTGTCAGTGTACAGTTTCCGGTACGGTAACAGTGATGCATACGTCAGAGCTCAGGTGCTATACTGAGCCAGATTTCAGACCCCTCTAACAATTCTGTTTTTTAAAAAATCGACTACCATCAAATGTAAAAACATTTTCTGGAGACTTTGAAGACTTTGGAGACTGACGTGAAAGCACGCAATGTTGACTCTTCTCAATGAGCTGCTGTGCTGACTCAGGCCCCTCCCCCGACCAAAAGCACTCGACAGCCTCGGTCCTTCCCAGCATCAGATCCATCTCCAGAGCAGATGTTCACCTCTGCTCCAGGACCAGAATCAAAGCTGCTGGCTGACCCAGCCCTGGCTTACAGTCAGATACAGATGCAGGCATGAAAAAGTTCCTCTTTTTCAGCCGGTAGTGCTGCCGATATAGTGCTCTATAACTGCGGTAG
>JBAFSZ010000014.1:29729819-29740376 GCA_036919955.1 Melanotaenia pygmaea
GGAAAAAAATATAAAGGAAAAATTTCCCCGGATTCAAATGATATTGAGAAAAAAAGGAGAAAAAAAAAAAAAAAAAAAAAAAAAGTTTATCGAGGGGATTTCAAACCGTTAACATACATCTGTAACTTATCATTCCAAACCGGAACATTTCCTAACCAAATGAAAACAGCCAATGTTGTTCCGCTGTACAAAACTGGAGATAAAAACCACTTCACACATTACAGGCCTATCTCTTTACTTCCACAATTCTCCAAAATCTTAGAAAAATGATTCAGTAACAGATTAGAAAAGTCCATAAACAAACACAAATTACTTTCTGAAAATCAATCCGGTTTTAGAGCAAACCGGTCAACATCAATGGCATTAATAGAATGGATTGAGGAGATTACAAATGCTATTTATCACAAATTACATTCAGTTGGAATATTCATAGATTAAAAAAAAGTTTTGACACAATTAATCATAATATTTTAATCAATAAACTAGAACGCTGTGGCATTAGAGGAGTAGTATTGCACTGGGTGAAAATTTAAGTAATAGAAAACAATATGTTAAGCTGGGGGAATATTCTTCGTCATGCTTGGACATCGCTTGTGGCGTCCCCCAGGGGTTCGTTTCCGAAACTGTTTATACGTTATTTTAAATGATATATGCAAAGTTTCTGAAAAATTGGTTTTATTTGCAGATGATACAAATGTTTTTGTTCGGGGGGGCATTTACACAATCTGCTAAAGTGAAATGTGCAAACTGAAAATGTGTTTTGAGAGTAATAAATTATCATTAAATTTAAATACACAAAATTTATGTTATTCAGTAAAAGTAACATGAACACACAAGTACAGATATGAGTAGATGGAGTGGACATTGAACGAGTACAGGAAAACTAATTTCTCAGGGTAAAAATTGATGATAAAATAAACTGGAAGTCGCATATAAAACATGTACAAAGCAAACTTTTAAAAAGTAACTTACTTTAAGCAAAGTAACGCTCAGTCTGGACCACAACTCACTCCACATCCTTTACTGCTCACTGATTTTACCATATTTATATTACTGTGCAGAAGTTTGCCACACACAATCTACTTCCTGGAAATATTCAAAGACTGTTTTTTAACAGAGATGGGGGTTATAATATGAGGGGAGAACTTAATTTAAAACATAATTTTTAACGTACAACATTAAAAAGCTTGTATTTCAGTTTGTGGAGTGAGCTTGTGGAACAGATTGGGGGTGGAGCTCAAGCGCGATCCAGTTTAAAAGGCGGTACAAACACATGGTTCTTACACGTACAGGGAAGAAGAAGGGCCTTAACAGACAATGTTCCAATAAATAAGACATATATTACTTGTTTGTTAAATTTGTTTACTTAAATTATTTATTTTCTGATTGTTGTAATTATTTAAACCTGTGTTTCGAGAAACTGGGGTAGGTGTAAATAAGCCTATGCTTCAACCTACTCCGTTTCGGACATGTTGGGTTTATATGTTGTTGTTTGTTGTGTTGTTTTCATTTTGTTATGTGTTATTTATATGTTATTTTGTTATTCATGTTGTGTTTTTGTTTCTTTTTGGTTTACTCTTTTGTGTGACTTGCACATGTTAATAAAAAGCAGAAAGAAAGACAGAAAGTCAGCGAGAACTCTGCCAAAGTCCTGCATGGCCTGGCTGAGATGTTTGTGTTCATTAATACTGGTAAGCTTCTCAAAATGTGCAGCCAGGTGCTTTTGCACAAACAGGTATGGCCACGGCTTTTTTAGTTCTTTAATGGTAGGGGCTTGTGTGTGCTTTTGTTGGAGGTAATGTGTTTCCTTCACTAAGACACGAACTTCACCTCTGTCAGCTCCACTTACTCCATATTGTTGATACAGATTCATCAAAGTTTGTCTTTTTTCCTCTAGTACGTCCTCATTCTCCACCAGTGGGGGCTCAGGCTGCCACTGTGTACATCCATATGTGGCTGTTGGTCCTCGGCACTGAGTTTTTAAATTCATCTGATGATGTTGTCTGTGTGAGAGAGCATTTTTTCTATTCACATGCTCAACACGAGTTTTTATTTGTTTCAACTGGGAGTACCAGCTAGTCTTATTCATTGTGTCAGTACTGTCATAATCAGAAAAGCTTGTTGGATACTATTTGACCATTTCTAGAGCAACAACAAGGCATTGTGCTTTGTTTGGGTTCTTTTCATATTTCTTTTCGTGTACAATTACAGAAATCATTTTCTCTGACCAACTCTGACCAGATGTTTAATGCATAAAGCCAAATCATAGGACACAACACCTTCAAAAAGATCATGTCCAATACTAGGAGGCAAGTCAGGATTGCAGACATGGAATTTTGACAGCTTATTGAAAAGTGAATCAGATTTGACCCCTTTTTTCTGCTGCAGAACATCTGCCTTCACATGACATTTGTAGGACTGCACAGTTCTGTGTGGTCCTTTGGCAAGGGGGTCAGCTGCAAAAGAGGCTTTGTCAATTTCACAAAATCTGCAAAAGTATGTACTGTTGCTGAAAATTTCAGTAAACCCACAAATAGAACGAGAGCCTAGGTTATCTCCTGCAATGGCACATAGACTTGGTTTCCGAAAGTCACCACTGGGCAACTGGATGCCACTCACCTCTAGGTCTTGTCCAAAGTACCTAAACTCCTGCTCTCTGCAATAAAGGACAAGTTGCTGCATGTGGTCAGTGGTTGATCTATTGTGAGGCAAAATGTCTTTAAAGTGAGGTAGGCTGCCAGAAGTTTGTTTTTTCTTGCTTGAGCCCAAATGATTGACAACTTCAAATGAATCCTGATAGAGGAATAACCCAATGACAAAGGATATGATTTAAACAAGGCATTTCCTGCAATTATTTTGACATCCTAAATATCTTTGTATATGGTTTTGTGCTGGACATCCAAATGGGTGCATCTGTGTTGCTCCCTTATGGACTCACTTTTAAAAGACTGGTGAGAGTTTTATTTATTGCGATGTATTGTGCAAATCATTCATTCCCTGCCTCGCTGTTCCCAAGACAAATGGGATGTGGCTCAACGTAGGTAAAACTTTGTTTAAATACAGTTTTTCTTATCTGATCTGTTTTCAGTATTTCAGTGTTGCATGTCTGGAAGAGATCATCTGCTTTAACTTAATCTATTACTGCTTTTACATCTGCCTCAGGACGTCCAAGTGAGGGTAATTTTCTTGTAGGTTACTTAACATATTTAACTGACTGATGTCATGTAATTCCTGGAATCCTTCAATGACAGTTTGAATCACAGATGCAGGCAGTAACCACTTTGCCTGTAGCTTTAGATAGAGCAGGGCCAGATATTTTTAGAAACATGACATCATTTGCATTTTCAGATGGGAAAATATCTGGTTCCTCCATCACCAACTCTTGAGGCAGCACGTCATACCTGTCCATAGATTGACATCCTACAGGCTCCTCACTCACACCTTGGCTGTCACTTGTTCCCTGGACAATAGTTTCAAGTGATGTGATAAATGTGATGTGAATATTTACAAACAGAAAATGTTTGAATGGACAAATTACTGTTGTCCCTTCTTTCAGGTGTGTTTTTAGATGTGCAAGAAAGCCTGTCAGGTTCTCACAATGCACAGCACAATAATCAATATGACACATTAAATCAATAGCTGTGCCAAAGACACAGATGCAGGTATGAGTATGATTTCATACTACAGTTAGTCACCCTAGACTTGAAACTGGCATTTGCCGAATGCTTGTGAGGTCTCATGTGCCTCACATATCCAAAAACTGTGCCACAATCATGTGAACCAAACTGACATGAGATCCTTTTGTCTTCAACTTTGGAATACCAGCAATCTTTAATTCACAATTGGTGAAGCTTGCTAAGTGGAGTCAAACATAGCATTTCTAAATCGCCAAACTCAAACTTAACCAGACCAGACAGTGCACATCTCGTGTGTAATGTAGTGGAAATCCCCAAGCCAGACTCAGAAGATCTAAGGATGTATGGCCAAACCCAAAACTCCTACTCCTTCAACAGATTGTTGAAGTGCTTATCAGTAAGATATTTTTCCTTGTACCACCAGCCTCAATAAACCTCCAAAAAGCTTCAGGTCCAGATGGCGGCCATTGTGGGGATGGTGTTGGCCTGGATCTTATGTTCACTCTTCCCTTGAGTACCTTTAGCATCATGTCGTGGCGGTAACTGGAAAAGCCTGCTTTCTTTCGATGCACTGACCTGTGTCATAAGGCTCATTTTGCTTTTCATTTAGTGGTACCTGAGGCTCATTTACATGATAAGCTGCTGTTCAGTCTGGAGCTTAGTTATTTTGTCTTTAAGGCAAGGAAAGCATCGTCATTCCCATATCCTCAAGTTTCTGTAATTCTTAGCTTTGTATATGATTACTTATCATTAAGATGAGTGATGTGCTGTTCTTTCCTGTCACATGCTCCAATTCTGACCTAGCAATAATGTGAAAGTCACACAGATTTCTATTGGCAGTGTGTATAAAAGTCCTTTTATTTTCAAATGCAATGTCTATACTTCAGTTGACTCCATTTCTCTTGCAGCAACGATTTAAGGCCCATTTATGCTTGATGCAGAAGGCGGATATGCAGTTCTGTCCATCTTCTGTGTTGGTTACATTTGTATTTTGGTACGTTTTCAGGGACTTAGCTATCCGTTGTTTGATACAGAAGATGAACAATACCACTGGAAATTGCAGAGGCAGTGCTGAGCAGAAAAGCTGACATGCAACCCGGGAAAGAAAGAAACCAGAGAAGAAGAAGAGAATCAGGAAGGAATCAAAAAAGCAGAAGACATATGAAAACAAGCACAACAACTGTAGAAATTGCGTAAGCTTTTGAAGAAAATCTATGACTAACTGTTTAGGGCATGTTGGTTGGTTGAAAACACCTTCATATTGATGCAATACCTATGCCACTTGTGTCAACCAACACCTCCAGATGTGCCACTGGACCAGTTCTAGGTTCTAAGGAGTAGGAAATGAAGTAAGTGACTAGACCAGAGACCATGACTTTAAATACAAAGGCCGGCAATTTAATACAACAATAAATGCGGTGAACAGCACACATGAAACCAACAACAAAAAAATATATTACCGCTCCTGCAGGTTCTGATGGAAGGGTAAGTGAGCTAAGGTAACAGGTAAGTATTATTACCCCTTCTATTTTATCCACCTAGGTTAGAAGTAATTCTGAGCAGGCTCAATTTAGATATACTAAACTGTTTAGTTCAGTTATTATATGGCTATTTATGTGAATAGGTTATTTTTTTTGGATCTCCTATTTTATTTCCCTGAGTTTCCTTTCACTCCTACCACTCTGGCAGCGAGTCACCTCCAACTAGTCCACAGAAGATCGCCTCACTTGCGTGATGATGAAGATAATCCAAAGTCTTCAGATCGGGATCTGGCCTGCCATCTTGAATCACTCTCACGTGCACACCGCATGCCACGGATGAATCCTCGCCCTGACCGAGCTTCCGGTCAAGCAAACCAAAAAACCTGACCAAAGCCGGTGTGGTTAGTTCCTATCAATTTCCCCGTCTTCTCTTGACAGGCAAATACAGTTTTTTAGGGTTTAAATCTCTTTCATACACTGTTCATTGCTAGTCGCTTCTGCATTGTCTTCTGCTCTCCTTCACATCTCTGTGAATCTGTAGCATCACTCAGGCGCTGCGACTCATCTCTTAAAGGGGCGGTGACATGTTCCTCTAAAAGCACACTTTTAGTCCTACATATTAAATGGTTGCCCCAGTAGCATTTTATAAGACTTGAATGAATTAAAAGTACATTATTTTTTACTCTAATTTATTTAACTTATTTGTGCAACTTATTTATTGTTATTTTACATCTGATTTTAACATGGGTTACACAAACAATATCTGAAACTGACGTCGGCTCACTGGAGTGAACTCTGAATTTAATACTGCCCACTAGTGGAGGAATTGACTTAACAACCAAGGCAACGCAAAACATTGAGAGGCGGTGACTTATGACAATGTTTGAAATGGATGTCACTATTTACATTCGTAAGTGAGCGTAAATGGGCCTTAAGTGTCCTGTAGCAGTGGTAACTAGTGTGCTTAATCTTGGCAGAAGTGCTCCTTGTACCTTGGGTATACCTCAGATTTCTTATGCTTCTTGTTGAAGACACCTACAATGCGACAGTATTATCCACTGGATGCTGCCTGCCTGGGTAAGTTGAAGGGGACTAAACTGACAGCTGGAGCTTTTCAGTAAAACATTTTCAACAACACATCACATTATCACATGAAGACATTACAAAATTAATTAAATTAAAGCTTAATACTAGCTGCCAAAATATCTGTGCAAATACAGATCCAAATGGGGGACCAGACGAAGTCACCCCTATGATGAGGGGTCACCGGGGCCCCTCCTCTGGAGCCAGGCCTGGAGGTGGGGCACGGAGGCGAGCGCTTGGTGGCTGGACCTTTGCCCATGGGGCCTGGTGGGCTCAGCCCGAAAGGGTGACATGGGCCTCTCCTCCCATGGGCTCACCACCTGCAGGACGGACCATAGGAGTTGGGTGCAGTGTGAGCTGGGCGGCTGCTAGAGGCGGGCACCTTGGCAGTCTGATCCTCGGATGCAAAAGCTAGCTCTAGGGACGTGGAATGTCACCTTTCTGGCGGGGAAGGAGCCGGAGCCGGAGCCGGATTCGGAGCCGGTGCGTGAGGTTGAACGGTTCTGGCTAGATATAGTTGGACTCACCTTGACGCACGGCTTGAACTCTGGAACCACTGTCCTTGAGAGGGGCTGGACCCTCTTTCATTCTGGAATTGCTCCCGGTGAGAGGCGTCGAGCAGGTGTGAGCTTGCTCAATGCCCCCCGACTTGGTGCCTGTACGTTGGGGTTTTACTCCGGTGGACAAAAGGGTAGCCTCCCTCCGCCTTCAGGAGGTCGGGCATCTGGTTAGGATGCCTCCCTGGTGAATTGTTCCAGGCACGTCCCACCGGTAAGATGCCCCAGGGAAGACCCAGGACACGCTGGACGGACTACATCTCTTGGCTGGCCTGGTAACACCTCGGATCCCTCCAGAGAGGGAAGTCTGGGTTTCCCTGCTTAGGCAGCTGCCCCCGCGACCCGACTCCGGATAAGTGGCAGAAAATGGATGGAAAATTATTTAACAACAAATCACAATGATTTATCATTAAATACATCTTTGAGTGCTGAACATTACATACAAACAATACAGTTGTCTCTACTGCAATGCTACTTCCTGCATGTGATGCAGCAAGAAAACTAAGGTGAGTAAAACTTAAATGAAACCTAAAATGGTTAATATTGACGGCCTTCTAACATTTTTTCTGAATGACAGAGAACATAAATACAGACAAACATGTTTTCAAAACAAGTGAACCAAGAACATGTTAAGGACAAAAATATTATTTTTTTTTTGTACAGTTTGACCCACAGTCATATCCTCTTTTTGAGGTTACAGGAATGTAACATTCATTGCTTAGGATTCTTCAATTATGTCTGAACTAAATTATCTATTATTGCTTAAATAACTAGTGACGGTGGCAACTTAAGCTTTTCACATTAGGCAGCTGATAGCTAGCCAAGTACAGTTGTGAAAGTGTTGTGAAATATCCAAATGGTTTCAAGCTTGGCACTACACTTTCTAGGGTCCTCAGCAAATGACCTGCCTAGGATTAATTAGATTTGATGAATGACTGAGACAGTGACGAACAGTAAGAAGGATTCCTTAATCGATTCGTGAGATTTGTTTATTTTATTCTCTTTATAAGGATTTGCTTCCATGCTCTCTTTTACTTTATTTTTAATTTGAACCATGTGACCAGTCAGGCGATCCAATTTTCTTGTTTGCTCAACTGCTGTGCCTTCTACTGTGGATTACAAAAACATGATCAAGGCTTTTGAAAGTCAAATTTTCTTTAAACTAATTGTAACTTAATTACATTCATGTGGATGACTCTATGCAAACTGCACAGAAATCAAGCTTAATCATCAATCATCAGCTTTCTAGACAGAAGATCATGACATTGACTGTGATGTGAACAAGGAAGGGATTTATAAACAAAGAGCTCTACAGATTATTTTGATTTTGTACTTATTTATTTAAATTTTTTGACATGGACATTGCATTTGTAAAAAAAAAAAAAATTGTAACCGATGCCATTCAAACAGAGTTTATGGCCAGAGCTCATTCTTAATTCCCATCCTACTTAGGCCTTTCTATACCACATTAAAGTACAATGATACATTACAAAACCTATATAAACTTACCCATACACACAGTACAAAATCTAGAATTCATTCATTCATTCATTCATTCATTCATTCATTCACCCACACATACAGTGCTCTTTACATATGAGTACAGTTTTTGTTGGTTTTTAAGACTTAAGACTAGAGGTAAAGGTTTTAGACTCAGATATGGTTTTGAGTTCAGTCGGTAATGAATTCAGCAGTTTCGCACTTCTGTAAGAGAAGGCAGACGGACCAAACAGAGTTCTGCAGTGTGGAAGTTTACAGTTTTGATTGATGGAACCTCAGGTGTCTCTGGACAAATGAACTATGTGGCGATGGTGCTAAATCATTGATACATTTTAATATTAATTTGACAAAGCACAAGTCACTGAAACCTTCAAAACTTATACTTTTGAAGAATTTTGCAGTGGTGGTAGCAGATTGGCTTTTTGTTTAAAAATTTAATTGCTTGATTGACCCATTGCACTTTGTAGCCTGGCCCCATGCTGTCATGCATGATCTATGTGAAAGTATTATTTCATGCATAGGAGGGCAGCCTGGTCTGGGATATAGTGCCTGAAACAATTTAGAAGCCAAGATATGTAAATTCTGTTACAGATTGTGTGTTTTTATTTTGTAAATGTATTTGGTAACTTTTTAAATGTTTTTTTAAATAGAAAACATATTGATACCCTCTTAGTTAGATTCAGCACCAACTGATTTTGAATGAGCCACTCACCTCCGACATACAGGAGGACAAAATGTCTGCTGCATGCTACGAGGACTTGGCGGGGGAGTAAAAAAGATGCAACGTCTGCGTAAAGTTTGCAACTGGCATCGGGCGAATTAGAGGTAAGTCATTTATAAAGAGAGTAAATAGCAAGGATCCCAGTATGGAACCCTGCAGAAAGCCCATTTGGAGTAAGTACATGAGAAATATCTGGAAATACCCTGAAACTAATCCTGGCCTGCTTTAGTGTACGGTTTACTGTACTCTATCCTGAAGATATGAAGCAAACCAGCCCATTGCCTCAGGAGAGATGTTAAAGTATGACATTTTACATAAAAGCAGGCTGTGACTAACTGTTTCAGAAGGTTTTTTATGGTCTAAAACTACTGCTCCTATCACCTGACCCCTTTTTTTTTTTTTTTTTTTTTTCACGGTCTTGACAAAACAGCTGTTTATTATTTCAATCAAATAACTGTATCTAAAACCAAACTGCTGTGGCTGGAGGAGCTGATAAGCTTCCAAATGGTCAACCAGCTTTCTAGATCATTTTTGATAGTATAGGCAGAATTCATATGAACCAGTAATTGTACACTGAGTTCTGACTTCCTCATTTAAATATTGATGCGACTACTGCTATTTCACAGCCTGAGGGAGATTTACGGGTTTTATAGACAAATTGACAAGATGTGTCAACGGTTTAATCAGGACACTGCTGTATTTTTTAAGAAAGCAACTATTAATGTTATAGATGTTGCAATATTTGTGCCACTTTTGTCTTAACAGTTTTAATATGCAAACAACCTGCAGAGTCTGAAAAACCTGAACACTTCATATACTCAGTAGCCAAAAAGTCTTTAGATAATTCTTCTGTTGGATTGGAACTAAGTTCAAGCTGCTGGATTTATTGGATATAGTTGAAAATGATTGGTCATCCTTACAGGCAGAGAGTAAGAGGGAGACAAAGGCAGAATCTAAAAACAGTCCAAAATATTTTAGACTCCAACATATTAATTTTGGCAGGGATCACACAAGAGCAAAATTCAGTAATACATGAAACACTTGTTGGAAGCTCATGGTGCTAATACAAAACAGCAAATAGGAACTGAAAACCAAACACAAATTAGCACAAATCTAAATACACTTCGTGGCCAGGAAAAGGTCGTCACCAAAACAAAAGATCACAAAATATTTTGTTGGACCACATTTAGCTTTGACAACTACAGTGCAAAACAATTATTACATTGTTTGAAACACTTTTACATTTTCCCGATACACATTTACATCACAGAAACCATGTTTACATTTACAAAACAACAGTACAATGTTGAAACACTTTTACCAAGGGCTAAACAAGTTTGTATTTCAGAAAAAAAACTGTAAAAAATGTGAAACAGTTTTAGAAACCTTGATTCAAACTTACGCGTGCAACTACAAAACATTTTACAATGTTCTTAATGCATTGCCTAAAACACTTTTACCAGTGACGAAGCAACTCTACATTGAGGTAAAACACTTACGAGTTTACTGAAACGCTTCTACAAGCTCATTATTTTCACAGCTTTAAATTCATCCTGCTGACTTTTAACTTTTTAGTCAAT
>JBAFSZ010000014.1:29773950-29784395 GCA_036919955.1 Melanotaenia pygmaea
GCTAATCGTAGAAACATAACCAGAGCAAAACTGTGCAGCAAATATTGAATAGCGCAGCAGTTTTGCCCTCGTCATAACTCAGCCCCTAAGTGTGTTAGCATTATGATGTAATTGCTTCTGAGATGCATGGTATTAACACAGGGTGATCTTACACATACGTTACGGGTGTGTTCATGTTTGTCCTTGGATTTGTATCTTTATGAGGACCAGTGTGAAATTTTGAGTTGTAAGGATTTGCTGGCATCTGATGCCTAACTTGAAAAAGATTCAGGTTTCAAGCTGGCTCAGACCAACAGAGTCCTCTCAGGTTTTAAAACAGCTATATGTCATCATTTAAATCTTGGGTGAATAAGCAGGTGTCTCTGTGAACAATGTGTGTGACCTGTGACATTATTTCACATCTCAACAAAGGGAAAACTGACTTAGCAGAAAACACACACCCCTGCTGTGAAAATGTATTTCTTTTGCAACACACTTAAAAAAATGAATTGGGAAAATTCGGTTGTTGCACAATAGACTTAATTACTGAAGTAATTTGGTTAGCAGCTCTAACAGGTGGTTTGGATCATTAAGACTCTGTGCTGCTAATTATTCCTGCTAACTCCGGCTGCAGCTCTCTGGCTTACACAAAAATGTATTCATAGACGAAGATCAAGAGCCTGATGACATTTAGTATTAGAAGTAGAATATTTATTAACACATCTGTTTAAATGTGTTTAGATGGCAGAAATTGTAGTATTGGTCTCAGGATGTGATTTTCTCTTTCCACAGGTGTCTTTTTTGTTTCATCTGAAGATGAGGAGGCATCGGTTTTTACCGCTGTGTGCTCTTCTGGGCTGCCTGTTCGCAGGACTCCTCACCAAACTTGATGCTCAGGAAGGTAAGCTAAGCCAAGCACATCTCAAATGTCTCTTTGCTTGTAAGATATTTTTCCAGTTTTCAGAGTTACTGCTTTTGCAAACACAACCCTATTTCCAAAACATGTTGAGACGCTATCTAAAAAAAAAAAAAACTCAAAAAAATCTGGAAAGTACTAGTTCTCAAAAACAAAACTAAACAAATACTTGAGAAAGTTCAATGGAAGCAGCGTCCCCTCTGACCAAAACATTATCATTCTTTTAAAAAGATTATTTCTGAAGAATGTAATAAAGATTCACTTTATAGATAGATAGATAGATAGATAGATAGATAGATAGATAGATAGATAGATAGATAGATAGATAGATAGATAGATAGATAAAGATTCACTAAAGTGTGAATGACTGTTGGTGCAGAAAAGAATGATAAGCATAAATAATAATAGGGATGTTTCTCAATATAAAATAGCAAATCATTTGGAGGTTTACTCATCTAAACGAAATCCTTGAAAATAAGAAACCACTGAACACAGTATGATGCTGCATCCACAAACAAATAAAACTCATTCAAACTATAGTAAGAACAAAATAAACATCAACAAACACCTCCTATGCTCACCTTCATACTTTGAAATGATTATGATAGTGGAAACTTTTAACATGACCCCAACCTTATCAGGTACATTTGAAAAACTCTTTCAAGGTCTGTGTTCAAGATCTCATGTCTTCCCATCAGATCTCACCACCGAGTTCAACTCACCACCAACTGGTGAACAGTTGATATGATACAAAACTGATTATCAACCTTCGATCAACCTGATCGAATATGATGTTTTTCATGACCCATACAGAGGTTCAACCATTCCTCCCAGTCACACTCATTGAAATCACTCTATCACTACTCACATGGACAATGGCAAGTAATGATATCCACATGGGGCATCACTTCCAGGACCATAGGAAGGCTGTCCTTCTGTCCTGCAGCTCTGGGAGGCAACCTTCTAGCTCACTGGGAAGAGCTTTGAAGGAAAGCCTTCGCTTCAGAATTTCCCTACACCTGCCTGACGCCTCTTCCCCTAGGAAATAGTTCCTCTCCATTAACTAAGTTTCAGAGCATATTTAGCCTATGTAGAGGTGAGTCCAACTACATCTAGTTGGTACTGTTTTACTTCCAACACAAGCTCAGGCTCTTTCCACCCTAAAGAGGTGACACTCAATCCAAACCCAAGAGCCAGTTTGAGATGCAGAGAACTGGTCCACCCAGGTCCCAGCTTTCATCCTCCACTCAGCTCACACTGAAACCAACCTCAAATGTTCTCCCTGTAGGTGGTGAGCCCATGTGGCAAAAGCATCCTGTGGTTTCTTTGGGCTGGGCCCAGCTGAGCTTCGTGAGCAAAGGCTTTGCCACCAGGGAATGAGTAGGGGTTCCTCAAATTTATAAAAGATCCGATAAAATCCCAGTTTATGATTTTTGTGTGTTCTATTTACGGTAAAATTAAGGGTTTAAACCATTTGTAAATCATTACATTCCCCATTTAGTCACATTTCAAATGGTGTCACAACTCTTTTGGAAATTGGTTGTGTATGGATTATATACATATGATCCACATCTGCACATTCTCAAAATGAAATATTGGGATTATAACATGGTTTATGATTTTATGTAGAAGGTGCACATAGTGCACTTACCCATTACTGAAAGCAGTGATGTTACAATATTTTAATTGTTATTCTTGGACAAAAGAATCAGAGTAGATTCTTCAAACAACAAGCGTTTAGTCTCATGCTTTTTAACAAAAGAAAATTATTTGAGCAGACTGATGTGAGAAACATTAACAGTTAAATTTTAGTGTACAAATAATATAGAAAAACTTTTTTGGTAGAATGCACCAAGCATCTTTTCACTGGTCTCTACTTCTGTTCTCCAAACACTCCCTATGAAGACTGTGCACAAGGGTTGGAAGCTGATATTTACTTTCTAGTGGATTCCTCGTGGAGTATGGGAAAAGAGAACTTTGAACATGTCAGACAATTTCTATACAGCTTGATGCAATCACTGCACCATGTTGGAGGACAAAGGTTTAAATTTGCCCTTGTGCAGTACAATAACAGGCCCCAAACTGAGTTCCACCTCAACAGCTACCCAACAACACAGGAAGTTCTTGCACACATCAAGGCCATGACTTATCGTGGTGGGGGCACCCGTACCGGCCTGGGTCTGGAATACCTGATGCGTATGCATTTAACCAGTGCCTCGGGCAGCCGTGCTGCTGACGGAGTGGTCCAAGTGGTGGTGGTGCTAACAGACGGGCACTCTCAGGATGATGTGGCCGAGCCAGCCCAGGAGCTGCGGATGGCAGGCGTGGAGATGTTTGCAGTTGGAGTTCAGGATGCGGTGGACTCCGAGCTCAGGGAGATGGCTAGCCGGCCTCATGACACTCACGTGTTCAATGTAGACTCTTTCCTGAAGTTGGGAGATATAATTCAAGATTTAGTAGTGAGTGTTTGCGGCACAGTGACTCAGTCAGGGGATGTTCCTGTGGCAAATGAGGCCCCGGTAACTGAAGGAGGGACAGGTAACAAAATGGGACCAGTGTCACTACCATACTAACGTGTCTACGTATGTGCAGGAAGAGACTGCTGCATATGTGGTCAAGAATGAACTTTATTATTAACACAACCTAGAAATTTGTTCATTTATTATTTTGTTTTCCCCACTATAACTTTTCACCTTTCCCCTGCAAAATTAACATCACTTGTTTTAGCTTATCACATTTAATAAGCCGATAATGCTTTTCAGTCTAAAGAGGAACTGCATGTGATTCCCATCCTTTTTTTTTTATGTTAGGGTTTTAGTGGGAAAGACACATTCTGCCCTCTGTCCTTTTTAAATCAGGAAGTCAGTGGAGTACTCTGTTGACAAACAACAACAGTTTCATAATTCAAGGCAGCATTTTTACATGATGACTGTTTGTATCAGAGTTGACAAAACCACAAAATTCTTTCAGATTTAAAGGAAAACATGAACTCCAGGATACTTTTCCCTCAAAACCACCTCTCAAAACCAGTCAATAAGCTTTTAACAAAAGCTAACACGCACTACTGCTTATGTGTCCTGCACATGTATGTTTGTCTTTATCAGTCACAATGTCTGTCAGTATTCAGTATTTGAAACAGTAATGAACCTGCTTGGAGCCATCTATGACCTGCAGAAGTACTTGGAACATGTTTATGACTTCAGGTTTCCATAATCAAGTAATTCGAGTACATTTGGATTCAACTAAAAAGTCACCAAATCACCAAAGTGTGTATGTTCTCAAGTTCTGTACATATGCATGCAGTAAGATGGTCCACAGGGTCATGACTGGTCACTTCACCTGAGATCTGTAACAAGAGTCTGCATGGGATGGCTGAACTCAGTGGAGTTCACACATGGGGCAAATTACCCAGATGTAATTTATTACCAAACACAGTCAATTTCTTTGTTACATTTTTTCCTTTTGACTTAATTAAGTCACATCTAAATTCCTCCTTATCCTCTCCTAATACATTACAGTAAATCATGATTTTGTCTAATTTAGTTAGTGTATTGGAAACAATGTGTTAATGTAAAGCATAGACAGTTTCCAGCTGTATTTGCTGTACAACAACACTGTACTAGTTGATCAGTAATCTTCATAATACTGTAATCCATGTATAGCCAAGTAATAACTCCACAAACATGAGAGAGAACAAAAAGAAAATAAAACAAAAACTTGCGCTACTTTAAAGGATCTCCTTGGTTCAGCCAACATGCAGCATGACGTGTTCTGCAATGTTGTTGATTTGTTCACACTGAATGTTATTTCACACATGCAATGATATTCTAACTCAAGTTCTTTGTCTCTGTCTCACTTGATTAATGCTTTCACAATTTCTATTTTGTTCTCTCTCTTTTTCTCTCCTTAAAGCACAAGATTCAGCTGACCTAGTACTCTTAATTGATGGATCACAGAACGTTGGAGCAGCAAACTTCCCCTATGTGCGTGATTTGCTTTTGAAAATTATTGAGCCCCTTGATGTTGGCAGGGATGCTATTAGGGTGGCTTTGGTCCAGTACAACTCTGACCCAGAAATAAAGTTCTATCTAAATAGCTATTACAGCAAATCATCAATCCTGGAAGCTGTGAAAGGCCTGACCTACACAGGGGGTGGTGAATCTAACCTGGGTGCTGCCTTGGAGGAAGTGGCAGAGACCGTTTTCAGTGAAACAGCTGGGGGCAGGGCAGACGATCACGTGCCCCAGATGTTGATTGTCATCAGTGCTGGGCCATCAGATGATGATACTGGTGTTGGTGACCGGGCCCTTAAAAGGGCTGGGGTTATCACATTTGGTGTGGTGATCGGTGATACTGCCTCAGATCTGGAAGAGGTTGCCACAGATAAAAGTTTTGTCCTGACAGCCACTGATTTCAGAGCAGTTGCAAGCCTGGGTGATCAGCTCCGTCCGTTCATTAATGGCGTGGTCCAGCGCTCCATTATAGTTCAGAATGCGTTCACAGAAGGTATGTAACTTCTGCAGTGTTGGTGGGGTCTTGTGGTTGTGGAAGGGAATGTAATAAACTGAAAGCCCTGGAGGCCTCATAATAAATATAATATTGTGTGTAAGGTAAGATATACACATTACTTTTTTATTTAAATAAGCTTAGCCATGATAAAACTTGTTTAAGGTCCATTATGCAGGGTCAAGTAGGCTTGAAAAATTTCAAATACCAGCCCTGTAACTGGTTAGGTTTATCCATTGTGTACTTCTGCCTCACATTAGGAATAATTTATATTTTAATTAATGATAAAAAATAACTAAATTTGAAGCGTATGTTAGAATATCAATGTGTATTTCTGCTAACAGAGCCCTCTAAATATTATACATTTCAACTTCAGCAGATGTAGTGATGATTAAATAAAAGTAAGAAGACTTATAGTTAGTGAACATAGTTTAACATTGGTTACAGTGAATATATTTATAATCTGAAATTTGAAATCAGTTTGAAGTCTATCTGATGATGCAGCTTAGTTAAGTCTGTTCTCTAAAAAGATTCAATTATAAATTGTGTTTCACATTTTTAACTTGTTTCTAAAAAAAAAAGAGGAAAATTGTGTCAAATATAATGAGCAAATTATTTAAATCCACAGTTAATTGATTAAAATAAAATATCAAATAAAGACTTTTTTTTTTAAAAAAATATGAAAATGTTCATTTTAATACCATTAACATATTTTGAACTCTTGGGACAGAGGCAAAGGAAACTCGAAATCTTGTGTATTACTTAAAAACACAAATATAAAAGAAAATTCTCACATCTAATTAGAAAAGGGCAGCAGGCCACTTATGATTAGGACAATCCAAAACATTTTAAACAAGCAAACAGAATTTCTTTCCACTTTATTGTTTGACAAATTGTCTGAAAACCTAAAATGAGTATTTTAAATGCTTCACAAATTGTGGCATTCTGTTTTTGTTTACTTTTTATGCAGCTTTCCTGCTTCATGAAAACAGAAGGTTTGATCATGTTGCCTTTTTTACTGCTAAGCCTGACCAAACACCAGATGTGCATTACAATTTGATTTATAGTCGAAGGTTCAAACATTTGAACAATGAATTATGTGATTGAAAATATGTGTAAATTAAATTAAATTAAATTAAATTAAATTAAATTAAATTAAATTAAATTAAATTAAATTAAATTAAATTAAATTAAAAGTGAAAAACCCACTCATCATAAATTAAATTATTTACACAATAATGATATTGTGACAGTTTGTATGAAGGTAAACTTTTATTCTAATATTGTTTTGCCTTTTTTTCAGTTGTGGCTGTTGGAAAACGTGACATAATTTTCCTGATCGACAGCACAATGGGGACAGCAGCTATCAATGCCTTGCGTGAGTTCATCAAGCGGTTTGTCACCACCATGCCAATTGGTCCAGATGGAGTTCAAGTGGGTATTGCCCAGTTTAGTAATGCTCCAAAATTGGAAATGGACCTCAACAGCCATGGAACCAGGGAGAACTTAATTTCTGCATTGGCTGCTATCAGACCAAGACCAGGACAGAACGTTAATATTGGAGCTGCCTTGGACTTTGTGCGGACGGATATGCTGAGGCCAGACAAGGGCAGTCGTATTGGGCAGAGGATACCTCAGCTTGTTCTGCTGTTCACCAGTAAAAAGTCCAGTGACAGTGTGGAGGAACCTACCCAGGCCCTGCAAAGAATGGGTGTACTTACCCTGGCTGCAGGCTCTAAGGCTGCTGAAGAGTCTGAGCTGAAGCAAATTGCCTTCACCGATAAGGTTGTATTCATTCAAAAGGACTTCCGCCAAATGTTTCGCAACCCAAGGGAAATCATTGATGCTCTCTCTACTCTAGCTGGGACGGTTGTGACAGAAGGGCCCACTGACCCAGATGTTCCAGGTAGGCCTTTGTCCTGTTAAATTCTATCTAAAGTGAACTAGCTTAACTTTGATTAATGTACACACCAAGGGAAACCTTGAAAAACAAAGCAGAAAAAAATGCTTCCAAACAAGATAAAAGCATGATGAAATGGAAGCCATTAAAACCCTATCTGATCTGTGATGTTAAACAGATCTCAACCTATGAGAGACCAATGAGTTGAGAACCTAGATCTCAACATGTTACGATGTCAGCCCTGAGTCAAATGTGACTTAACACATGTGTCAGTGAATTGACAAAAATATGATTTTATTTATTTACTTATTTTTTGTGTATATATTTGACCTTATTTCCTTTCCTTTCTTTTTCTGTATGGTATATGGTTCACTGTCCTTCATATATCAGTTTGACTACTTTAAATGCACAGATATCTTTCTAATCTAATTTCAAAATTTTAAATTAGATTTACTGCTCATTCAAGTTAAACTATTTTATTTCAGAAGCATTTTATAATTATACTAAAAGAGGTTAAAGCACATCTCATGATTATACCTTGTGTGCATAATTTTGTTCAATGGATCACATAATTTTCAAATATCTATGGAGATGTGTGTTATGTACAGTATATGTCAATAAACAGCAGTAATGATTTTGTTTTTGTATTTTTTTCAGAGGTAGTGGTTACCACTGTACACACAGAAAAAGTCATCCGTGACATTGTCTTCCTTGTGGATGGATCAAACTATGTTGGAAGTAATAACTTGCCCTATGTGAGAGACTTCATGATCAACATAGTGAACCAGCTGGATATAGGCCCTGACAGGGTCCAAATTGGCCTCCTGCAGTTTTCCAACCAGCAAAGGATAGAATTTTACCTAAACAGCCACAGAACCAGACAGGAAGTTGTGAATAAAATCTCTCAACTCAGACTTATGGGAGGTTCAGTGCTGAATACAGGAGCTGCTATGAATTACGCCCTGGCCAATATGTTCCGGCCATCAACTGGGTCACGCAGGAGGGATGGAGTCCAGCAGGTCTTGGTTCTGATTACAGGTGGCCCAGCCCAAGATCAGCTTCAGTCTGTGGCTGATAAATTGGCTTTAGATGGCATTTTGACTTTCACAATCAGTTCTGGACAAGCAGATGAAGCCTCATTGAAGACAGTTGCCTTTGTTCCAGATTTAGCTTACCATAAAACAAGCTTCTCTGATTTCCCAGCTTTGGCTGAAGTCATCATGCCACAGCTAAAAACAGTGGTTGGTGATACAGATGTGACAATTAAAGGTTAGTTCTGCTCTTCTCTGTTTTGCCGCTTTCTCTGATTTAATAAATGTGAAGTCAGCCTAACAAACTGAGGATTTAACATGCAAAAAATTATTTTTGCTTTTTGTTTCTCTTTAGATGACCTAAGTGGAGTTGAAAGGGATGTTGCTTTCCTCATTGATGGCACCGATGCTGTCAGAGCAGATTTCCCCTATATCCGGGATTTTATCAGAAGAGTGATAGAACCTCTTGACATTGGGATTGACAAAGTACGTGTTTCAGTGGTTCAGCATAGTGAGAAACCCACCCCAAGTTTCTATCTCAACACTTATCAAACCAAAGAAGAGGTGATGAGAGCTGTCAATGGGATGACACTGGCTGGTGGACGTAGTTTAAATACAGGATCTGCTTTGACATTCATGAAGAACAACATTATGTCTGAGGCCTATGGCAGCCGTGCAGGTCAAAATGTTCCCCAGTTTCTAATCGTTTTGGCTGGAGACAGATCCATGGATAATGTGAAAGAACCAGCAGGTGAACTGAAGACTGAGGGAGTGGTACCGTTTGGTGTTGGTGTCAAGAACGCTGATCCTAAACAGATTGAAGCCATTTCACACAACCCTTCATTTGCCTTCAATGTCAAAGAATTCAGCGAGCTTAGCACCATTCCACAAAAGCTCAATAACTACGTGAGCCTTCCAAAGGAGCAGCTGACAGTTGTGCTAGATGAAGGTAAGACAAAAATTTATTTTTAATGGAATGCTAAGTTGGCTTTTTAAGAAACTAAATGTTTTCCATGATGTTCCAGTGCTTCATCTAAACAACTGAATTTTATTTTTGTCCTAGCGCAAAACAGTGCTGTAAAAAGAGATATTGTGTTTCTACTGGATGGCTCTGATAACACCAGAAATGGATTTCCAGATGTAAAGCGCTTTGTTAAAAAAATAGTGGAAAGACTCCATGTTGGGGAGAACCAAGACAGAGTGTCTGTGGTTCAGTTTGCTGATAGCCCTAAGGTCAACTTCTATCTAAATTCTCACAAGACAAAGAATGACACCATTCATGCCATTGATGATTTAAAACACAAAGGCGGAAGGCGTCTTAATATCGGTGCAGCTCTGCAGTTTGTGAGGCACAGAGTCTTCACTTCCTCCACGGGAAGTCGAAGACTAGAAGGAGTGTCCCAAATTTTAATTCTTCTAAGTACCAAACCATCTGCAGATAATATGAGAGGACCAGCCTTGGCTCTTAAGGAGCATGAAATTGTGTCATTGGGGGTTGGAGTGGGAGATGTCAATATCGCAGAGTTGGAGTTGGTTGCATTCAAACCTGATTTCATATACAAAGTTAATGACTTTTCTGTGTTACCTTCAATCCAATCACAACTTGTTGCTACATTGAATATATACAAAGACAATGAAGAAACTATGAGGGAAATCCCCGACTTAGTAGGTAAGAACACCACATTTGCATTTTGTGTAGACTACAGTATTTGTCTGAAACATCCATTTAACCTCTATGATTCCTAGTGTCTAATGACTAACAACATGGAGATAATCAGTCATAAGTGATAGTAGCTCATATATGTTGTGTTCATGATATGTCTTGCTAGATTATGCCCTATATGTTGCATTCCTTGCAGTTTTTCACATTATTTTTACTGTAATTTGAGCATGTCAACACACCTTATACATCTAAGATGAATCTTGATCAGTTTTGTTTGAAGACTTTCAGAACCATGGCTCATATGTCTTTCTCAGTTTTTAATCACTGAGCTTTTAAACTTGCTCACACTCCAAAACTTAGAAGTCTGAAACAGTGTTGTCTATCTATCTATCTATCTATCTATCTATCTATCTATCTATCTATCTATCTATCTATCTATCTATCTATCTA
>JBAFSZ010000014.1:29814961-29831574 GCA_036919955.1 Melanotaenia pygmaea
GATAAATTAATATAACAGATACTAAAGGTGTGATTTTTGTTTAATAGGGTACCAGTGGAAGAGATAACAACCTTGGAGGGCCCAAAGGAGACCATGGTGATGCTGGGCCAGCGGTAATGTCAACTGGAACCATCTCTGCACGCAGGATGTTTCTGTTCATGTTTAGATTTATTTACTGTAATATCTGTTTTAAAATCACAGGGACTGCCTGGTGAAGATGGAAGGAAGGGAGGCCCTGGTGAACCAGGAAGAAAGGTAAACTATCTTTTGTTTGGAATCTCTTTCAAATACATACATTTCACTATGTTGTTAACCAGATTTTCTTTCTCTTCTTCATTAGGGAGCTGCTGGCAGAAGAGGCCCACCTGGACAACCTGTTAGTCCAGATTTTAGAGAATCACAAATTGTTTAATACTAATTAAATTTTTTCTCACATCAGTAGTAACTGCTTATTGCTTTATTAAAGGGAAGTGCTGGAAATCCAGGAGCTGTTGGTTTGCAGGGAGAACCTGGTATTGCAGGATCCAGAGTAAGTTCATACATGTTTATACAACATATTATTATATGTATACATATACATATTAATGTACATACAAGATTATATGCAATTATATCTACAAAAACCAATCTAATCAAATCTCTCAAAGTCTCAAATCTCAAATCAAACTATTTCGTAGGACTAAAATAGCAGTTTTCTTATCTGAGGTTTCTACATTGTCCATAAGGAAAATGTTTAGACTGGTCTGAAACACCATACCTTTCCACAACCCCAACAACCCTCTCTCATCATAAACCAACTTGCATAAATAATACTGCATGTCAATGACACCTGCTGTGTGTTTTTTCAGGGTAAATCTGGACCTGGGGGGACACCAGGACCTCGAGGAGAGGACGGAAGCCCTGGACCAAGAGTGAGTAAAGTTAATAGGCCAGTTATTGTGTAACAATAATGATATAAACTTAATAATAATCTCATGATTTTGTATAGGGTCCTGGAGGTATCCCAGGTCCCATTGGTGAAAAAGGTAGAAGAGGACCTCTTGGTCGCAAGGTACTGAAAAGGAAGGGCTAGTCTTACATAACAGCCATGTTTAATTTTTAAACACACTACCCTGAGACAAGCTCTCTCACATTACTGGATACACATTTGGAAAAAATGTGTCTGAAAAAAAACAAAAAAACATTCAGGTCTTTCTTGCAAAAAAGGAGATGAGTTTGATTAAAAGTGCAGAACCTGATCCAATGGTTTTAAAATACAGTCCAGAATAAAAAATCTAAAACCTTGACTTTTTATTTGACTACTTAATTTTCTGTGTCTGCTTCTGATGGGATCTTTTTTTGATTGTTTTTCTTTTCTTTTTTCTTTTTTTGTTTTTGTCTTGTCTTTGTAGGGAGAGCCTGGGGACCCAGGACTAAAGGGTATCATTGGGCCCCTTGGCCCCCGAGGAGAGCCTGTAAGAACAAAACCACATATTCTGTCCTTATGACATTACTCAGTGTAAAACAGATGGAAAATAAACATAATTTAGACAAAAAAAAGTTAAACTTGTATGTTTCTGTCAAACTGGTGTGGTGCCATGAGTGGGAACAGAACCTGGGATCGGCTAAGATCAGTCTAGTCTAAGAAGCATTTTCCATCCGTCACTGTCATTACTGAAGTCACAACTTCTCATCTGTCCTGTTTTTAATCACGAGTATTTGTTAAATCCTAAACTGCACCACATGACTTTATAACATAGAACAACAGTAACATTACAGTTACGGCATGGGAAAGGACGCTGCTCTTATTTTCCCTCTGCAACGCTTCAGCTTTTTACCAAGAAGAAGTTCTTCTTTTGTCTGGTTTTCCACACAGGGTGAAGATGGCAGAGATGGGATGGGTTTTGAAGGCCCAAAAGGAAGAAAGGTGAGTCATCCCTGAACTGAAATTTTGCCTTAATGATGTCAAGACGTTCACTTCTGTGCTGAGTAAATCTAAATGTGATGGTTCTGACAAATTTAGTGATAGATGTATTAATAAAATAATTTCACAATTGGCAAGGCAGTGAAGTTCACACTGCCACTTATATTTGCTGTTTTTAGAGTATGTATGTATAAGAAAAAAGGATTTAAAGTCAAGAAAAAACACAGAATCCTTTCAACTCATTCACACAAAAAGACAAACGTCTTTCTGTGAATCATTAATCATTTATAAGCATCCTTACACTTACTATTGTCTTAAAATAACATTAATCCGATCAATGCTTACTTATAAATACTGATTTGTCTTAAAGGGTGATCCAGGTTTCCCAGGATTCCCTGGACTCAAGGTAATGGAAAACATACAATTATGGTGAAATTTTGACAAAGGTTGAAAATTTATGTATGCTTGGGCTTCCTGATGCATTTATTCACTTTACTTCCATGGGTTCAGGGAGCAGCTGGAGATCCTGGTTCCCGGGGTGGACCTGGTCCCAGAGGAAACCGTGGACAGAGGGTAAGGTTTCAGTATTGTTTATGTATTGTTTAAGTCCACATTTAAATTTAGTCATTGTAAATTGTGGATTTGTGCACATTCACCCTGTGAAATCCTGTATTTTCCCAGAACATAAAGGTACATATGTTTACTGTACTGGTTTGTCTTCAGAAGCATAGCATTCATGGCATGCCTTCATCAGTAATTAATTTAAAGTTCTCTTTTGTATAATGTAGAAATTGAATGTTTTTCACTTGCTTTAAATTTATTTTTCCCAGGGTGTCTCAGGGGGTTTTGGCACAGATGGACAAAAGGGAGAAGTTGGATATCCTGGGCCATATGTAAGCATCCTAAAACTCTAAACTTAGCTTTGTTCTGTAAATCCTTGATCAATGATGTGGTGCCACAAATAACAAACATATGTATAGGATTAACCATGTATATTGACCTGGCAACAGTTCTTTTTTTCCTTTAATCTTCTAATAGAGTTGAAATGTAGGACATATGATGTATGTTTCAAAATGTAACAGTCCTAAATTATTTAGATTACTTAATTAACTATTAATTATTAATTGACTTAATATAATAAACACAAAATACAGAAATTAAGCACAAATATTCAGTAAACTTAACATAAAAGACAGAAAAAAAAAAATCTTGTTCATCTTTTAAAAAAGAAAAAAAGCAATACCCTTAGACATTTTCAGGCCAGACAGGATAAATAATCCCTCCAACCAATCCTGCCTATTATTCTCAGCTGGTTGTCTCTAAAAGAAGGTGATAAGTTGCCATGCCAACTACTTCAGCTGATTTTTTTTATTCCTTCAGTCTAAGCTCCTCCTGATGGCTTGAAGCTTTTCAACATTCAAAATTCTCTTTTTGTCATTTTTACATAATGACATAAAAAGGAAAATACTTTTCAAAGACAGTTTAAAAACAGGACAGCAAGTATAACTTGCATTTGAAGTAGCATTTAAAAAGATAATGTTAAAGCAAGGCATTTCAGCATTTAAAATATTCAAACTTCAGACATAGGTGAGGGTCAGAATGAAAACAGATCAGTAAAATGAGCGCTTCAACCATTAGGTCTCCCGTTACAACAACATACAGTGCAGAAATGCTGATGAGGCTCCAATCCATGCGTAAATCCCTCGCTGCAAATTGCCATCACTCACGAACATAACTCAGAGATATTTAAACACAGAGACCGTCCTCTGACCCAGGAGGAGCACTCCGCCCTCTCTTGGGCGAGAACAATAGCTCCAGATTTATAGGCAGAAAACCACAAACAGAGAAAGTATTACTAGTTACTCTGACCACAGGTGGAAATAAGTGGTTTTTTTTTGTGAATTTACCCAACGCTCTGTTAATGTAACTGTTCTTTTCTCCCACAGGGTATGAAAGGACCAAGAGGACCTGGTGTTAATGTGTGTACCACCTCTTCACTCTTCTGCATTGTACCAAGCAATCAATTTTTTTCTTTTTTTTTTCTTTAGCTACAGTCACACTACAAGAACTAGTTCAAAGTTATGCTCACATACATTTAGATTGAACCATTTCATAATTCAGCATTTTAAATTCTGAACAAAGTCTCAAACTGCATTAGTTATTGTTCAATTTTTACTCTTTTAACTCCCTTCAATTATGCTGCTAGTATGTGGAAGGAAAGTATGAAGTTTCATCTACAAGGGCTCCATGGCCATCTGAGCAGACTCGTGCATTTTCATTACCAACCATTACCAGCATTTTATCAATCAGATAGCCAGTGAAATAAGAAAAAAATCTTTCTCATAATTATATTGTAAAAACACACTGTCTCAAAGTAACTTCAACATTTAGAACAAAACAAATGGAATTACAAAACAACCAGCAAAGATAAATGTCACACAACTAAGAAAACAGAGCAGCATGACAAATACAGGTGTAGGACCACAGCAGCTGATGAAATCAAACTTTGTGGTGGCGTATAAAGCAGAGGCAGGCAGAGCTGGTGAACATGCAGCCATCTGCTTTCAAGCCAAAAAAAAATGTTTTACCTATATTACAGTACTGGGCTGAATGTGCACAAAGTTGACTAACTGCTTTGTAACTGTCCTCTGAGCCCAGTTTAGTATTTAGTTTTAGTTAGTTTCTGCAGTGTGTCTGTTATATTAATGTTGCTTGCAGTTCTACATTAATTGTTCTACTGTAACTGTTTTACTGTAGTTGCATTTGTTTAATATACATAACTTATGTCTGTCGAGTGCTGTCGAGTTAGTGTTGACAAGATCTGTTCAAAGCTGCAAGAGGAAAATGAGATGAATTCCCATTTGTCAGTCAAAAGCAATCTTGTTGAATTCATATTTTATTGGCAATATGAATGTCTATAGCTGCTTATGAACACAAACATGCTTAGCTTAATGCATTTATGGGCAACACTGTTATGCTGGATGTTTTGTTTTGTCATTCTCATTCACGCCCCTTTCTCATTTCAGCAATGTGACCTCGTCAAAAAGATCCGAGATAACTGTCGTAAGCAGTCGTTTTTTAATTTTCAACAATGCCTTTTAATTACATTAAAATTAATGATTTTTATGTCTTTTGAGGTTAAAAAATATCTTACCATGATTTGTGGGATTTTCTCTTCTTTTTTTCGATCAGCATGCTGTTTTGGTAAGTCCAAAAATGTTATTGTCATTGGAAGATATACTTTGAATACTGTACTGTACATGTGTACTATGTCCACAACAATGCACTAAACAGTATCTCTGTGTGCACACTATTAGGTAAGCAGGAATGCCCACTCTACCCCACTGAGCTGGCCTTTGCCCTGGATGCTTCTCAGGGACTTGATCGTTCAGTCTTCAACAACATGCGTAACACAGTTGTGCGGCTAGTCAAAAACATAACCATCACTGAGAGCAACTGTCCAAGAGGAGCTCGCGTTGCTCTGACCCTGTACAACAATGAAGTAATCACCGAGGTCAGATTTGCTGATTCAATGAAGAAACGAGCTCTAGTGGAGCGCCTTGAGGGACTGCAAATTCCACAGACAAGAAAGCCCCGTAGCCTGGAAACGGCCATGAGCTTTGTGGCCCAGAACACCTTTAAGAGGGTGCGCAGTGGTTTCCTTATGAGGAAGGTAGCCATCTTTTTCGTGGGTGATCTAGTTGGTCAGACACAAGCAATTACAAATGCAGCTATCCGCCTCCACGATGCTGGAATCGCCACTCTGTTCCTGGTCAACCGTGCAGACACAGCACTCAGCAGAGCAGTGAAGGTAGAAGGAAATTCAAAAAATATCTTAAATATTTTACAGTTTGTTATAAATAGTTGTGTTCTCTGTGGAAAACAACAAAATTATACATTTCTTGATTGTTTTTTCTCCCTGTACATTAGGTCAACAACACAGCATTGGCCCAGGTGATTGTTCTTCCAGCCCCTGGAAGTACACAGTACAATTCAGTCCTTCAAAAGATCATGAGCTGCCATGTCTGCTTAGGTGAGAACTGTCTGTGTGTGTGCCTAAATAACTGTAAGGGATTAATAGGTTCATTGTTATATTTTTAATTTATTGTTATAATTTCTATTTTTGAGATAGCCTTAGGAAGAATGACAAAAAAGAAAATTGAGTTCTTACATTTATTTGTCTAACAGCAAAAGGTTAATGCGTTCATTGTTACAGAAATGGGCTAAAAAACAAAACAGTTTAATGCAGTATATTAATTCCAGTGCTTTATTTGCTAAATACAGATTGCCTTAAAGTAAAATTAAATGCAAAAGTCTTAAGACAGTACTTATTTCTTTATATATTCCATGGAAAATGGAAGATGCACTAATTTATCAAACCATGTCCAAACATTAATAGAAACACATTTTATAAATCATGTTTTTAAAATTCAAATATGTTTGAAGTAGAAATTGGTGACAAACTTTATTCCCCAAAAACAGTATAAATCCTCTTAGATAAGATTTCTGTCATTTCTTTAAGTTCTTCTGGCATCCAAAGCAGGACTCTCCAAAGCTCTTCATGGATGTTTCTGCCTTTTGTTCCTTTCTCTGTCCAGATCATCCCACGCTGCATCAATAATGTTGAGTTCCAGGCTCTATTCCTAATCTAGTTCCTTCTTCCTTTTTCCTTTCTCCCTTCCTGAAGAATGACTTCTTGACCCATGCATACAGAGCATCTCTGATAAGGCTTCAAATAACACTGGATCAACTGAAAGTCAAGTTGCATCTCTCACATCTTATGCCAAGTCTTAGCTGAATTTCTGAAGGATGCTTTTTTGATTACTGTTCATTTGCTGTAGTCTTTTAGGTCTGAAATTTCTCTTTTGTCCTCTACTTGTCCAGTTTCCTCAAACTTTTTGTAGATACGCTGCACACCGTGCCACATTTTCAGTCAGTAGTCTTTTGGGAATTGGTGCAGAAATACTATGTTATATGCCATCACTGGCATTTTTCATAAATACAACAAAAAGTGTAAACAAATTAAGTTTATTTGTGACAGGCTGCTAATAAGTGCTTAAAGAAGCAACTTAAGATTGGTCCTTGGTGCTACATTTTCTTGTCATATGAACACAACGATAAGTTAGGTTGCTTGTTTATTTATTTATTTATTGCTTGATTAACTCATGGTATGGATATGGAATAATGCTCAGGTACAAGAACAGAACTGGCAATGTGTGAATAAAACGTATAGTTTTCAAAAGAAAAACTTTAAAAGCCTAGAAAACTATTGTTCAGAAACATTTTAAAAGGTGGTTCTTCGAAGGTGAAATATAAAGAAACAAATGGTGGCCTATGATTTGTGCACAGTACTGTTGCAGTAAAATTTGTGTTTAATTATGTTCTTTTCTTTTTTAGATATCTGCTCTCCAGACCAAATGTGTGACTATGTACCCATATTAAGTAGCCGAGACAGGAGGTCTTTCCAGTCTGATGTGGACATCGACATGGCTTTTATAATAGACAGCTCTGAATCTACTTACCCATCCTTCTTTGTTGAGATCAAGCAATACATAGCTCACATGGTGGAGCAGCTTCACATATCTTCGAATCCCACTTCATCCATTCACCACGCCAGAGTCTCTGTCATCCAACAAGCTCCTTACGAGTTTATCAACAACAAAACTGGCTCTCCCATTCATGTGGACATTGGCTTGACAGAACACCAAACAGCTCAGGATATTGTTAAATTCTTGCTGAAGAAGACACAGCAATTAGAGGGTGGTCGCGCGCTCGCAGCAGCTATTGAATCTACAGTGGAGCAAGTGTTTGAGAAAGCTCCATACCCACGTGACAGGAAGGTACTCATACTGTTTGTGACAGGAAATGTGGAGCAGGAAGAGGAGCAGCTGGTGCGCATTGCCACTGAAATAAAATGTAAAGGCTACTTCTTGGTCATCATGGGTGTTGGTCAAACAATTACTGCTAGAGATGCTCATGTCCTGGCCCGCATGGCAAGCGAACCTTCAGACGTCTTCTTCAAGCGGCTGGAAAGCATTTCTAACTTCTATGACAAACACATTCAGACCTTTGGCCAGCTGCTGCCAAAGTACATCAGCAGTAAGTTTAACATATCAGTTATCAGTAATGCTTAATAATGCCATTTATTGCACCAGTCTAACCACATCCTGTGATTTTTAGTTGAAAATGCTCAATACATGTCCCCTGAGCTATCCAAAAACTGCACATGGTTCCAGAGTGACCAACCAGTAAAACACCCATTCACATCATCAAAGCAACCTGAGTAAGTTTGCATGGAAAAAATCTACATTATTTCATTGCCCACTGTTGATTTGTCAGTAACATGTATAGATTCATTTACAATGTATTTGTACATTTACAGGAAACATCAGAAACATCATGAAAGTCACCAAGACATTCTTCAAAGAAAGCACGATGGTAAGATGTAATAAGATGTACTTTCATTTCTTCTCCAGAAAATGTTTACTGCCTTTGACACCTTTATGTCTTATCCCCTATACACAGAGGAGCTGCATGTCTCTAATGTCACCTCCAGCAGCTTGAAGTTGCGATGGAGCAGCTTAGAGCCAAAGCTCTTTGTTTACTTTGAGGTTGTGGTTACACGTTTGCACGACCATGTCCTGGTGCTTAAGACCAATGTATCAGGCACAGAGCTTCATGTGGACAACTTGGAATGCTCTCAAACATACCATGCTGTAGTCACGGCCTACACAGCAGAGGGTCAAATTGTCTCCACCCTCAAAGGAATCGTCACCACCAGTGAGTCCAAAAATACACTTAGATAAAAATTCTAGACTGAATCTCTTTTTTACACATTATTTTCTACATTTTATGGGTTTTACTCATGCAATTTTCCACTATAGTTAACTTTCTGTGACCTGTAATGAAAAAGTTAAAACACGCTTTGAGAATTTGTTCAAAATCTAAAACTCTTAAGTTTAATTTAGAAATGTTCTCTTTAAGACTTTTGAAAAATAATGCACTATCTAATTAACTGTGTCCTCGCCCCATCTCACTCATCCTGGCATGCACACACACACACACACACACACACACACAGACACACCTCTCACTTTCACCCCTAAACACACCCCAGCACTTACCTGTACAATCCCCTGAACCCCATTCAGCACCTCTTCAAACCCCTGCATTTTGTTATAACTAGGTTATTTGTTGCCATTTTCAAAGTTCTCCAAGAAAAAGTCTTTGCACCAAGATTTTTATTATTATTATTATTATTATTATTATTATTATTATTATTATTATTATTATTATTATTGTTGTTTTGTTAAGTTCAAGTTTGGCTTTCCTTACATGGTTTAGTGTGGGTCTTCTGGGGAGACATGGTATGCGGGATTTAATTCTGAGTTTTACATCTGGAATTCTGGAGACTCTTTCTTTCTTATGGGAAGAGAAGGAAATTATTTTCCCTCTCATTACTACTTTCCCTGCTTCCTGCTTGTGTTGTTCCTTCATAAGTGCATTTGTATGAATCATGCAAAGTGCTGATGTGTGTCAGCAAGCTGGGCCTGATATTCGAGTGTGTGTGTGAACCACGAGTCATTTTAATAAAATGACAGGTGTGTTTCCTATTAACCGTGAAAGGGTCAGAAAGAAGAAAAGTGAAAAGTAAAAAGAGTGACACTGTCAAAGGAAACAAATTATTTAAAAACACATCTGTGTTGAGAGCAGTGTAGTGGAGATGGTCAGTGAATTTACTGTTAACTAAATTATTTTTTACAGCAGTTTTCTGCATTGACACAATAAAGTGAGAATACAGAAAGAGTAGCACAGTAGAGCCACAGAATGATGTTCAGGTTGCAATACAGCCAAATCCTCTCCGCTGTGCTCCAGGGTGTACTTTAAAAGACACTATTTTCCTGCTTCCAAGAATATTTTGATTAGACTGGCAAAAATGCAACTGAATGAATGAATGTTTGAGCGTGCATTGTTTGAATCTGCCGTCTTACCAGAAAAAAACATTACTTAGAGCATTAGCATTACTTACCTGCCATCCTCTGGATGACTGTAAAAGCGCAACTGTATTTCTGGAGCAGGAGGTCCTCCCAACCCCAGGCAAGGTTGCAGCTGACATGAAACCCCAGATCATAATGCCATCTCCAAAGGCTTAAGTGATAGGTGCTCAGTATAACAGATGCAATTCTTCTGGTATTCTGCTCACCCTGACGCTCAAATCACTCTGGAACAACTGTTTTCATCAGGCCAGATCACCGCCTTCCCTTACCCCCCGAAGTGTCTAATTGATTAACCTCATTAATTAGTGGTTTTCCTAAGCCCATACAGCCCATTCATTCATTATCTGTACCACTTTGTCCATTACGGGTAAGTTGTAGCCTATCCCAGTATTTTATCAGGTGAGAGGCAGGTACACCTGGACAGGTCACCAGTCCATCGCAAAGCCACACAGAATGAGACAAACAACCATTCACACACACACTCCCACTCCTAGGAAGAATTTAGTGTCACCAATTAACCTAACATGCATGTCTTTGGATGCCCCCCGGTTCAATAATCTTCCCAGCCAAGGCTCAAACCAGCGACCTTCTTGCTGTGAGGCTGTGTGCTACCCACCACACCACCACACCACCACACCACCCATTCCACTATGAAAGATCACTGAGAGTTCTTAATCCAGTTTTAATCTACTTTTACTAATTCTTTTTTTTTTTTTCTTCATTTGGCCAAACAGTCTAAAATTTGGGTTTACACTTACCATGCAAAAAAAAAAAAAAAAAAATCAATTTTACTTATTTCTTTGACTCCTTAATTATTTAAAAAACAATCAGTAGACTTTTTGTTTGATTTTTAGATTTAGCTTAATCTGCATTATTTAAATGTTTAAATTTATATTTAATTACATTTAATATAAAGAAATAAATATAATTATTTTCTGTCTTCTTTTTCGAGATGTCTTTACATCCTTTTAGTTTTGTTTTAGTCTTTTAGCAATTAAATAAATAAAAACTGAAACTTGATACTACATTCTCACAGCTGTGCGGGGAACTCAGACCTTGACTCCAACCATTATTGTGGCTTTTTTTCTATAACTTAACAGAAGCAGCAGACCACAAACCAGCCAGCCAAAGCACCAGTACTCTAAATACCGCACCACTGGACAAACCTGAGACTGGTGAGTGCCTCGTACGGATATATTTGTCTGTATTCGATGAAATGAAATGTTTTTGACTTTTTAGTGTGACTTTTTTTAGACTGCTGATTCCTGACATCTCCAGCAGTCACAGAACAAAACAGTGGAGTAATAATGGGAAGGAACAAACAGTGTTGTCTTTAAACAAGCATATATGCTTATATGCTTTATAAAATAAACGGCCATGTTGGTACCATTTCTTTTTCCCATTGCAGAAGGGCTCATTTGACATTTAAAGAAGCATAAGATAACTTTCTGACCATAAAACTCCATGTTTCGGACTCCGAATTGTGCTGGTTTGATGTCACAGTGACATCTATTATGTGCATTTCTAGAGCTGTCACTGCACAGAGGCACCCTGATGCAGAGAAACTGCACTATACAACTTTTTCATACAGGACAGCGTGTGTCGAAAACAGCAGAGTTTTGCTTTACACGTGGCATTATATGCTAGCAAGCAGCTATGAACCCACAGGTCGTTTTAAATGCACACAGTGGCTAGTTCACCAAATAAACACAAGAAGACCTTATCGGAAGGAGAGGAAAAGAAAGAGAAAGGAACAGAACAAGAGATAAGACGAGTCAAGATGAGACAGTCTTTTACTGTCTGGCGAGATCTCAGTACATGTAGGATGCAAGATAGATGCAGAATTAGCTGTTGAGAGGGGCCGTAATACTGGTAAATTTGCTAAATTTCTGTAGCAATAATCACTTGAACACCTCTTTCGTGCTAATAGATAACATTTTAATCTTCAACTTTTTAACATGACATAATCTGCTGTATCTCTCATTTTGTAAATTTATTCTTAACAAACTCATCCTCTCTCCCCATCTGTCCTTCTTCACTGCTTTTGTTTTTGCTTTTTTGCATGTTCTAGTTATTGAACATGCAGACCCATGCTTGCTTGACCATGATCCTGGAATGCCGTGCAAAAACTATCAAGCTAAGTGGTTCTTTGACCGAAAGAATGGCTTCTGTGCACAGTTCTGGTATGGAGGTTGTGGAGGCAATGGTAATAGATTCGACACTGAGTCTCTCTGCTTGAAAAACTGCATGAGGTCAGGTAAGTTGTTGCCAGGAGCTACAGTAGGTTTGCAGCTGCATACAAAACCTAAAGCTCTATTAGATCACACAAAAGCTGACTTAGACCATGGGCATGTTATAGCTAACTGCTGTTCCTATCATTTGGTATTATAAATACGTTTCAAAGAAAAGGTTTTTCTAATCTAAGTTTTTACATCTGACTGCAGACAATGACACTGGATATGACCTCTTGAGTTAAAACAAGGCAGGTTAATGCTCAAGTAACAGTGATCATCTTTTTTCATCCTATTAATTAGGATAATAATTAGGGATATGTGATATTGCTTTTTCACAACAATATATTGTCTTCTTTCCAACTTCATTTTGTTCATGTAGCATCTGTCAAGATACAAAACATAAAATCCTTCACAATAAAACAAAACAACACATGAAACATAAAAACAAATAAAACTAAACAAAAGAAAGTAAAAAGATGCATTTTTAGCTGCTTTTCCACACATCTCAGGCTAAGAGGAATAAAGTTCCAGAACAAAGGAGCTACTGCTGCAATGGCTCTGTCATCTTTGGTTTTTAGCCATGTTTGCTTCACAGTCAGTGAAGTGCACAACCAGTGCAGTTGGATTAGTATAGGGGTGACATGGGAAAACTTGATTTTGTTATTGGCCTTGCAGCAGTGTTATGGGCAACATACACTGCTAAAACCTTGCTTATGAACAATAGGTGAAACCTGTTTTTTGATGAAATCCCATTCATGTTTTCCACAGTACCGGAGCAACAGCCAGCGGAGCAGCAGTTTGAACAGGTGGATGTTCCAGCTACAGGTGAGACCTGCAAATTATTTCCCATTGCTTTCTGAATATCCTTTTTGAGTTATTGTGTACTTAATGTGAGTGACAGACACTTTGCCCTGTGTGAATATTAACAAATGAGATAGGAAAAAATAAATAGTGTTTGTCCACACTATTATGCCTGGAAATGAAATCACGAGGCTTGTTGACAAAATTTTAAACGCTACAGTTATTCTCTTTTACTCTAAAGCAAATGTACCAATCTACTCTGTTACTCTCCAGATCATATAGTTGACTTACTGGCAGGCAAAGTCATAACATCTAAGAAAAATCACTGGAAAGCTTTTTTTCGCCCCTTTGGCAGCAGTCCCTTTCTTGAGTAAATTCAGTTTACCTTTTCAGAGTTTGACCAAAGTTGCATAAGACACTTGAAGTATTACAAAGTATACTCAGACTAAAAAGTGTTAAATATCATGGTTATGAGAGCTTCAACTATGTCCCAGGTGAGACGGGGGATATTGAGTCTGAGTAGGCTGTGTTTCTTGCCTCTATTGTTGAGGCGGCCAACTGGAGCTGAGGCCATAAGTTGTCGGTGCCTGTTGCAGCAGAAATCCCTGAACTCGTTGGTGGACACCAGGGATGCCATCAAGCTGAATGTCTTCTTGGCCTGTGGGACTTCGGCGGCACTGCAGGCTGACCCACTGCAGGCTAAGCAGAATGTGGCTTCTGCGGTCGCTGAGGCAAAAACTCTGTCATGGAGGATTTTGGAGAGACCACGGAGAATGACTTCCAGATGGCTTTGAGGAGATTCTAGTCCACCATCGGCTCAGGAAGGGGAAGCAGTGCTTTATCAGCCCTGTGTACAGTGGAGATGGGGGACCTCGACACGAGATGTTGTGGGTTGGTTGAGAGAATACTTCTAAGACCTCCTCAACCCCACCGACATGTCTTTCGATGAGGAAGCAGAGTCGGTGGACCTTGACATGGGCTCTTCTATTTCTGGGGCTAAGGTCACTGAGATGGTTAGAAAGCTCTGAGGAGGCAGGGCCCTAGAGGTGGATGAAGTCTACCCGGAGTTTCTTAAGGCTCTGGATCCTGTAGGGCTGGTTTGCTTGACCCCCTTGGATGAGCTGTTTGAGCTTGGCATAGAGTGCGAGCTGTTCAGTCTGTTCACAGCTGGACCATGGTCCTCAGTGTTTTCTCCAGGTTGGGAATGAGGTCCTACCCCAAGTAGTAAAGTTCAATGTCTCGGGGTCTTGTTCACGAATGAGGGAAGGATGGATCGGGAGATTGACAGGTGGATTGGTATGGCGTCTACAGTGATGTGGATTCTACATCGGTCTGTCGTGGTAAAGAAGGAGCTGAGCCAAAAGGCAAACCTCGCGATTTACCAGTCAATCTATGTTCCTATCCTCACCGATGGTCACGAGCTGTGGGCAGTGACCAAAATAAGTTTTCTCTGCAGGGTGGCTGGGCTCTTCCTTTGAGATAGGGTTAGAAGCTCTGTGATCTGGGAGGGGCTCAGAGTAGAGTTGCTGCTCCTCTGGATTGGATTGGATTGGATTGGATTGGATTGGATTGGATTGGATTGGATTGGATTGGACTCAGGCATCTGGTTAGGATGCCTCCTGGACGCCTCCCTGGTGAGGTGTTCCAGGCATGTCCCACCAGGAGGAGACCCCAGGGAAAACCCAGGACATGCTGGAGGGACTACATCTCTCGGCTGGCCTGGGAATACCTCGGGATCCCCCCGGACGAGCTGGTGAATGTGGCTGGGAAGAGAGAAGTCAGAGCTTCCCTGCTTAGACAGCTGCCCCCGCAACCCGATCCCAGATAAGTGGTAAAAAATGGTTGGCTGGATGTGGGTTATGAGAACACACTCTAGACAAATTTACACATTTCTCCAAAATGGTTCCACAAAATAAGCAAAAACAAATCATGTGCTCATTAATAGTTGTCATATTGTATGCCATGTAACAATGCTCAATACTGATTGGGCCTCTGGTAGAAGACTCTTTAATGTTCCTTCTGCAAGTGTTTTTTATCCTCTTAAGTGTAGTTCCTCGTTGTCATTTTCTTTCCAGTGCCTTCTTTGGATGTGGACATTTGCCAGCTTCCCAAAGAGGAAGGTACTTGTGCCAAATTCGTCCTCAAATGGCACTATGATACCTCCAGCAAGAGTTGCGCACGCTTTTGGTACGGAGGTTGTGGAGGAAACAAGAATAGATTCGACACAGAAGAGGAGTGTCTGAAGGCTTGTGGGAAACCAGGTACATTTCTTAGTATTAATAATAATTTCCTAGTATCCATAGTTCGTTGTTTCTGTTGCTAAATAAAGGGGCATAATTCAATCAACCCTGCCAGGTAAGGCCCAGTTTCTTCTCTAATGTAAGAGTCATTCTGTTTCAGTAAAAGCTGTTTTTTTGAAAGTAAACAAAAGCATCAAATAAAATCCATCACTGCTGCTTTGATTATCCCATAGTTCCTCAAATTTATACCATAAAAAGTTTTAAGGGCCCATAGATAAGGCCCACAGTAGCCAATGCAGTACTGATGAATAGAAACATACTAGAGAATCTACTTGGTTCTAATTGGTAATAGGCTGTCTAAATATAATTTAGGTGTTTACATAGTTTGGACTACATTCCAGAAATAATGTATTTATATCATAAACATTTTACCTTTTACTATTGACAGGAAACTTCGATTCAGTCCTGCCTCAGTCTATCTAGTAGCCATAGCCAGGATATACCTACTTATTCTAGTGCAGGGTGGAGGGGGAGCTGAAACCTATCCCAGCATTAGTCCAGGGATGTCGAGCTCCGTTCCCAGAGGGCAACAATCCTGCAGGTTTTCAACGTTTCCCCACTCCAACACACTTGACTCAAATCTATGAGTCATTGTGCAGAAATTCATTGGATTGGTTTTATTTAGTCAGGTGTATTGAGGCAGTTAAACATTGACAACCTGGAGGACTCCAGCGCATGAGGACTGACTTTGGACTCTCCTGTAATAGAGAAAGGGTCGTCTGTTTGCACAGGTTGCCACTCCATCGCAGAGCCAACATGGAGATACTACACTCACACTCACTCCTAGGAAGAATTCAGAGACAGAGTTAAATGACCTACTCATAATTTTGCACAGATTATAGTAGCTACCAACAAAATCTTGTCATAAAACCAAATCTGTGGTTGGGATGCACTGTGGTGTGGTTTAGCAATGCCACCTTACAGAAATAAGGTACCTAGCTTGTACCTTGGCTGTGGAGTTTGTATGTTATTCTTGTGTGTTCAAGGGTTGTGTCAGCGTACTCTAGCTTCCTCCCACAGTCTGAAAAAAATGCTTGTTAGGTCAATTGGTGATTTTAATTATGACGGTTCTCTGCGCATTAGTCTTGTGATGGAATTGCAACCTATGCTGGCAGGTGACCCTGCCTCTCACAGAATAGTTGCTGGGATATACTTCAGCACCTCTGTAACTGGAGTAAGCAGGTATAGACAATGGATAGGTGGATGATTCTTAAGTCTAACCTGGAAGGAAGTTTTACAATAATGTATGATGCAAATTTCATGAGAGCACAGATTATGGACAAATTAAATCCACTCTTTCCAAAGTTAATAGTTTCTCCCTCACCATCAACAGCGCCTCAGTTTCCCCCTCCCCTCAGGTCAAGAGTCTGGGTGTCAT
>JBAFSZ010000014.1:29873036-29883146 GCA_036919955.1 Melanotaenia pygmaea
TCCAAAATAAAAGTGTATATATATATATATATATATATATATATATATATATATATATTTATATATGTGTGTGTGTGTGTGTGTGTGTGTATATATATATATATATGTCAAATCTAGTTTCTTGTAGTGAAATTAAATTATCTGGGTTTATGATAAACATGAATCCTGAGTGTTACTGGCAGCAAAATACTTTTACCAGACATGTTTATCAGCAGGCACTGGGTTTAGCTCCCAGCTGCCTCAGCTGCCCTATTTATCTAGCTAAGGTTGAGATTAGTGTGAGAGAGACAGGCCTCAAAGCAACACATGCTGGCATGTATCTGCTGCTGTCCCAGCAGCTATCACATAAATGCCTCAGGGTTATGGCCTTTGGTGTTTATTGCCTAGCAACTGGTTATGTATACCAACAATAAGTCTCCCCGGTCATCTTCAGCAGTTTGTGGGAGTAACTAAAGCAAACGGGAAGAGAAGAGACAGCTGTGGAGTGGAAGGCCAGAGATTTGTCAGAAGCATTTTCCCAGTCAGATGTCCAAGAAACTTCCTGTTCTCAATGTTATTGTACTGATCTAAAAAACAGAAAAAAACTTAAAGATTGATCTAATTGTGAGGTTTTTAGTTAAATGCTGTAGATTAAAGCTAAAATCCAGAGACGGCTCATTAATTAATGTGGATACAATATATGGTTATTTTTATCTTGTCTCTTCCTTAACCTTTCTCTAAAAAAGTGTTCCACCATGTAATAAAATGAGCATGGTCCTAATCCAGACAAGCGGGCTATTTTGAGGGTGCTTTTTGTCACTCAGTCCCTACTAAGACGTGTATTTCCATCATGGCCTCTTGACCGATAGAAGATAACTTGCGTTGCAGCTGGACTGGCCATTCTTTGCTTGGCCCTCAGAATTTGGTAAGAGATGCTGAGTAAGACATTTGTGAGTGGGAGGATGGGAGTTTTATGGAGCAGAAACAGGACCTGGCCTGTCCTTGCATGTTGGTCTATTCCAGGGCCGCTATCATTTCTCACCCTCTCACATCTTAAAAATAGCCCCAACTTTTCACCGGCAAAGGCAAAGCTCACAGGACACAGCAAGGGCTTGTATTTTTAAAACAGTCAATCGCCAAGTAAGATGAGCAACAGACGGGCTAAGATTTCAGGGGAAGCACACAGAAGACAATTGGCTGGATGTGACCTAAAAATAAAAATATGACAAAGCCATAGTTTCTCTCTTTAAATGAAGACTTGCCGTAACAAACTGATCTTTAACGTCATGCAACTTTATTCAATATATCGGTAAAGATAGATTTGATGAGAACATGTTATCAAGTTAAAGTGAAAAAGGAAACATTTACTCAAATGAAGAAAATGATGTGCAATCTTCAGATATTCTATATTTACATAACTGTGCATCCACATTTCCATTTCACTGGCTTTTAAAATACAAAAACAGTATCAAAAGAAGTTAAGAAAAGATATGACAAAGTTAAATATTGCACTGACATTGAGGGTGTCGTTGAAGCCCCCCTAACCTTACATCAAATTCTGTCCTTGTGATAAACTCCTACTAAAAATAAACAAAAAACCCCTCAAATTAAAACCTAACTTTATAACCACTTTAGCTTTAATTACTATTCCTCTTCTTCATCTTCAGCATCCTCAAACTCATCATCACCACCTGCTCCAAAGTCCATTTTTGACAGGATTGCTTCAACATGCTCAGTAGCCAAAGTGAAGTGGTCCATCTTCTCAAAGCCTGGTTCTGGTCTGTCTTCTCCCAGCGCGGACTTGGCTGCATCTTTGGTCTGTGTGATGAGTCCTTTCGAAGTCATCAGGAACTCAGCAGCTCCGCTCTGTTCCAAAGCCCTCACGGCCGTATCCGTCAGCTCTGAACTAGCCTGCAGTCGTTCGCCGTACCGTTGAGCCAGGGCCCGCAGAGCCGCCACCTTTTCATCCTGCTCTTTTCCAATATGCTCCAGTAGAATGGTCTTGCGTTCTTCGAGGATGGCATATAGCAGATCAAAGCGTTCGGCCAGCCCCTGCTTTGCACGCTGAGCGTTCTCCTGGACAGCACGACATGCATCCTCCATCTGGTTCAGCAAAGCCTGCAAACGGCCGTTGCTAGCCACTAGAGTATCGATGGCATTGCTCAGCTCACCTTTCTGGGCCTGGTAAATGCTTGCTATGGGTGCTACCTCACAGTCTTTATGCTGGCCAAACACTTTGCACATTGAGCAGGTGGGTACCTGGCAGGTCACACAATAGATGTTGATTCTCTCATCCTCATGCTCTTGGCACAGGGGCTCTTTGGATTCTTTAGGCTTCAGGGTCGTGTCAGTGTCTCCACTTTTACTACTTTCTTGCTGCTGTTTGTAAAGGTCGATAATATTTTCCACCAACAGGTTTCGCTGGAGGCCGTGAACGCCATGCCGGTCGAGAACAACCTCAAAGCGGCAGGTAGGGCACCGGAAGACGCCACCAGAGAAGCGGTACGGGTTGCGGGAGTCATAGAGGTCACTAGCACAACTGCGGCAAAGGTTGTGTTGGCAGGGCAGGATGACCACAGGCTTGGTGAACATGTCCAGGCAGATGGGGCAGCTCAGCTGCTTCTCAAGGCTGTCCATGGGGCTGGGGGGTCGAACCACTGATCCTGTCCTCTGGACGTCCATAGTTGAAAAGTCGTTAACCTAAACTAGTTTCCCCAATTCTTACAAATTGAAAATGACAAGTTTGTCCTTAAAACTAGCTCAGAGTCCAGGAACGTCTCCTCTGAGCCTGCAGTTAGCCTAAATGTTGATGTTCTATTCTGGTTGAGAGCTGGAAGCCCCGTCTTTTATACCAGCCCTTACAGCTAGTGACACCTGATCCCTTCCACCAACAACAGCATGCATTCCTGCCTGCCTGCTGGACGGGGTCTTTTCACAGAAATCCACCCCCCCATCCAGCTCAGTGCTGCATGTGTCACATGTCCCAGTGGGGAGTGAGTCCCCTTGAACAGACAGAAGTGGTGGACTGATCAGAGACAAACATGGTCCATGTGACCGGTTTAGAGAAGATCCAACTGAGAGAGGGGGCTCAGTCTTGTCAGTAAACAAGTACATGTCAACATTATGTTTTTCCCTTTTTATTAGTTTAACCTTTTATTTTATTAACCTTTTTATTACCTAACCTATTATGACAGAGGGACTTTATTGGTTAACTGAGCTCATATCTAAATATACTTGTCTTTTTCTTTTTATATACACACAACATGTTAACTTGCAAATCGGGCTCATGTGGTAACAGAATTTTTGTATAAACAGTTGAAAGAATATATCAGTCACTTTAAGAAGGTTACAGTTCTTTCTATCACAGCATCATGTAAAATGGCTTGTTCTAGTAGCTTTTCTTTATTTATGTTAAACCACCTTAAATATGTCATATTCATAATATCCACCATGTTGTACACAGTAATCAACAGTAATTACCCAACAGTCTTATGCAAGTGTTTTTCAGCATGAATAGCAGATAAACACGGAGAACTGTAAACATTGGGAGAAGCTATTCTTAAACTCTTGCACAACTACCACATGATACAGGGCTCTAAACTAACTTTTAGCATTGGTTTAACTGGTGCACCTAACATTTTAATTCATTTTTAGTGTCACTCTCAGAAGCTAATTTCAATACAATTTAATGATTGTCTTTGGATCATTACACAAACTTTGTTGGTTATTTAAATTATTGTGAACAATAATGAGGTTTAGAAAATGAACCTCCTGACATCTTCCAGTCTCTTGAAATCTTTCAGTCTGTCATCATTTAGACTACTGTCATCTTGTTTAGGTCTAGATTTTATGGAATATTAACTGATTATTACATCATTATTTGCCCAAGGAAAGGTCAGTTAACACTAAATATTTGTAAGCATTGGCTCTTTCTATTGATACAATACAGTAAAAATGAGCAAATTTCAGGCATTTAAAAACTCACGAATAGAAATTAATTCATTTGGAAGCTGTGATTGAGTCATTTTAAAGGCATAATTAATCAATATTAATTTAAAAGCTATGATTAATCTGATTCAAAATTTTAATCATTTGAGAACCCTAATTTTTTTTATATTTTCTTATCTTGCATGCGTGTATCTCAGCCCCCCCCCCGCCCCCATCACCAGTTTTCACATGGTGACAGTTTCCCACCTCCTAATAACTAAAGAGTGATGTTGCTCATTCTATTACAGAACGATGTAGCTGCTCTGGGAGTCCCTGACGTCACACACATGCTGTCTCCATCATAGATGAACAGGCTGAATCTACCATCATTGTAGAAACTTCTGAGCTGTTTTACATCAACACCTTATGTATACTGTATCTTCTAGAGCTGTGTAGTGTTGGAATTCTTCATTTTTTTAATAATCTGTTATCCACTGCAGTGTGGAGACTTGAACTGGGTTAGTTCAGGTGACGACATGCGGACGGGGAGCCGCGGAGGTTTAACTCAGCTTTTCTGTTGCTTAGGCACGGTAAAAGCTTTTAGGTAATAAGGATAATAGATAACAATTACATATAAACTTCCACCTTATTCCACATTTTACCATCAACTCCAGCTTCTGCGATTCTCATCTGTGTCATTCTTCATTGTACCTGATAATATGTGCAGCTGTTCATTTTAAAACCAGCACAAAACACAGAGGTGAAGACCAACCCCTATTTTTAGTTGTTTATCACTGTGTTATTCTTCTCTGAACTCAGGTAAACAGGGAGTGAACATAGAATATGCTGACAGCCATTCAGAGCTATAATTAAAGTCCTTCACCTAGATCTGAGAAAAGTTAAGTGCACCAAAAAAGTTATTCTCTCAACAAATTTGTGGTCGCATGTACAACCAAAATGTTCATACTCCAGAGCCCTGTGATACAGACGTCACAGTAGTAAGACAGGGTTTTATCAGAAGGTAAATCTATAAAATGATTCTTTTGATAAAAAGTTATAAAAACCTTATCGAAAATGAAAAAGAATGAGTTTTATCTATTACAATACTTAAATCATACTGCTGGTAGCTACAGCATAAATCATCACTTCTAAATCCTTATAAATATGTTATTTACATCAATGGAGCAACAAGAAACTGCGGTTTCGCCAGCGCTTAATGTGTAAATTACATAAATATTATTGGCAAGTGTAAATCTGAAGATATTCATAGCAACGTCACCATGCTGAGTGTTGGGTCAGATGGACGTTTTTGTCGTTACCTCGAAGGGCCTCCATGACTGGAAGAATACTCTCTGACCACTGGTGGGCTGCGATGGCCGTGTAGATGCCTGGAAAGTCTCTCTGCCAAATGTGCTGGCCAACAGCCCAAACAGCTGCTAATTCAGGGTTCGCCTGTAACAAGGGACAAGCCTGTCTGAAGACTTCAGCATTCAACGGTAGACAAGGCAGAGATTTTCTTACAACCAGCACACCACATACCCACATACTTGGCTAGTGAACTGTGGTGGTTCAAGTTTTAAGCCTTGAGACCAGCAACAGCTGTAGTGTTTTCCTTCAATCCATCTCTCTGAATAAAGCATCTAAGGAATGTCCTTAGGAAGTCGATAAAAATGGTTTGGCACATCATGTTTTCTGATCAGACTGGTGACCTCGTTCTTTTGTCATTACAAAACAGACGGAGAGCAGAAAGATTAGCTGCTGAGCTCGAGCTCAAAATCTACAGCAAATCAGTGAGAAATCTTTCAGCATTTAACAGGCTAATGATGTGATGTGCTCTCATCTCATTAATTCCCAGCTATAGCATTAACTAGATTAACAGAAATAAATTAGTCTGTCTTTTCTTGTCACTCATACAAGCAAAACCAGTTTTATTTTTATTAAGCATTTAAACAAATGTATTTCTTTTAAATGTTTAAGTGAAAAAACAGAAGCTAACATAACTTAACAAAAGGTACATAAAACAATATACTGCCAAAATCTGTGTCTTGTAAAGTGTGTTTTAGGTGAGTTTTCAACATTATGACAAAGCTGAAACTTAAAATTTACGGGACTACAAAAACATCAAGGGAAATTCTGTAAAGTGGAGAATGCATTGAGAATAGGATTGTTTGGAATCGTGAAGGATTATCGATCTTCAGATCATATTACAACACAACTCAGAGAAGCATAACCTAAATGGAATTACAGTACATAATTTCTTAGTTCAGGTTCCGATGGTTATGTTATGCAGGACACAGCTACCTGCGACATATGCATGTTCACAGTATCTCTTTACTCATGCTTAGAAACTTCACTTTGAATGGAAGTGTGGTTATGGAGAGGCAAAATAATTATATACTAGATATTACGTTAACCAACTACTAATAACCATCGGATCCCTCATTATCTACAGTTAATTTATACGTCACTGTTGATATGACCACCATTTGTTGTTAGACAAATTATATTTAGTATAAAAAGTAAGCTTATTTGTGTTTGGTCGATTATTGCTCCCCTTCAATTATACCAAGCTGTGATGCATCGTTGGAAAGCCTGATTACAAGGAGGTAGGCGACTCTGGGATGGGCAAGACAACTAAACATGTGGGTAATAGTCTGTCAAATTTTTCCAAATCCCTGAAATATTCTCCTGTCCAGATGGACGACATCGGCTCACATCCATCCATCAACAAATAAAAATGAGTTTGAGTCTGACGTTTCATACATGTAACATAGTGTAACTCGTTCTTAAAATCAGCTCCGCTTAATCACGTACGTATGAACTCTGTAACATCTAATCTATTCGTTACAGCAGGAATATGACACATGATGCTGACAAGATAGTCTTATTTAGACATCATGCGATAGCTACACTCAGCATGTAGCCACGTTGAATTTCAAAACTTAATCACAGACAATTTTCCATAAACGATCAAAAGATAAAATACTGAAAATAATCCAATAAAATAAATACAAAATAAATTAATTTATTTTTTCAATGAGTATTTAATGACACTTGTTATTTTATTTATTTATTTATTTTACTTATTTGTTCTCTTTATAAATGTTTTTATTTATATACATATGTTTAATTAAAGCTTTTATTTTATAATGGTATCATTTTATTTTGCAGTCCCATTTTTATTTTCTTCTTTTTATTTCAGGTTCTTCTATTTAAATGAAGTGGCGTGGTCGTCTGTCTGGGTTTGGCCACAGTGCTGCACTTGAAGAAGTGACTGAGTTCTCAAACCCGACTGTCCAATCCCAGTAAAGTGTTCCTCCCACTAGGCCCTGTTGGGTCCATTCCAGCATCATATCAGGAATCCACTGGGCTCCTGAGGGACGTCCAATTGTTTAGTGGGACAGTAAGGAGGTCACAGGTAAACTCAGACACACTTGACGAGGTGCGGCGGCGACGTCCACGACACTCGCAGCCTTTTTCCACCGGGTCCATGTTTGCTCCCGGTGTGAGTCGACATGCCCCGGAGGCTGGAACCGCGCCGCAGTCTGAGCACAACGCACACAGACCCGGTGGAAATTGGCCATCAGTAAACTTTGCTGCAACGTTGAAATGGAAAGTTCTCTAAATTTTCTGCAGGCGTTCACTGAAGTTTCCCTGATCTGCATGCCCCTTGTTCCCGATCCACTACACCCCCAGTGCCTGCTGTTGCTGATCTAGGAGCATCATCTCCTCAGGAATTTAAGTAATTAGTTATTAATCCACGACTCTGAAGTGGATAAAAACAAGTGTAAATAACACTGAACACAGCAGGTAATTATTAATGCAGATCGGTTATGTCAAAGTAGACTGGACAACACTGGTGAGATGATGAAAAATCTCCAAAGCAGAGCTGGAAGATGCCGCCAGAAACCGCACACTATAAGTCGGAAAGTCGGCCTTGTCATGACCGTGGGTGCTTGATAATTATTAGTCAAATAAAATAATTGCCAGGGAACTGATAATATATTATACTCCATATTTGTCATTACAAATGAGGAAAACTTGACAGAAATAAACAGGAATATAAAACACTATTTTAACTGAGATCAGCAACTGGGGGAGGGCAGGTGGGCCAGGAAACAACAGTTACAGATGCTCCTTCATTTATATATATGAACCCGAAATAAAATTAGCAAAATAAAAATGGGACTGCAAAATAAAACCACCAGAATAAATTAAATACAATTATAAAATAAAAGTGATGGCTCAAGTCCGGCAATATCATTTAAACTCTATATGTCAAAATAAATAACCAATAATTTAAATTTAAAAAATATGATTATCAAGAGGAGAACCATTCAACAGAAAATAATAAATTAATTTATCAGATTATCAAGAGGAGACTTTTGCCGATAAAGCTCCCTTTGGTAAAGCCAATTGTTTCGGCACAACACGGTAGCCAGACCATCATTGTGCTATAACCATGCTGGTCCAAAAAAAAAAAAAAAAAAAAAGTAAATACATATATATAAATATATACATATATATAAAAAATAAATATATAAGTATATATATATATATATATATATATAGATAAATTATTAAGTGTTAAATCAAATATTAAATAAATTTAATTAAATTAATCAATAAGTGCCATTAAATAAATAATAAAAAGGTACATTTTATTAATTTATTTTGTAATCATTTTATGAGAAAATCATTTTAGCATTTTTTGTTTATTTATGAATAAAATGGCTCTCCATACAAAAGACAATTTGGTGAATGAGTTTATTAACATAGCATAAAATTAGCAGGATAATTACATGCTATGTATTATTTTCTACTTCCTGTTACAGACTTACTGATTTTATTGCCTGAGAAATCCTCTTCCATAGATACCTGGCATTATTCCTGGTGAAACAAAATTAACAGAGGTTGACCAATTAAAAATGGAAAATTACAACAAACTATCAGTCTTTTGTGGCTAATACGTTTAAGTTAAAATGTAATATTAGTAAATTAATCCCTTTGATCTATGTCAATAAAGTAGTCAATGTACTTATAATAAAACACTAGACAGCTGACTTACATGTCATTGTTGAGTAAATAGAGAGCCAGCAGCTGACCGTAGACTTGAGGTGTAGCTATACCCCCTGGAGCCTGTAAAAGTTAATACATGAATATGGTTGAAATTTGAGGCTAAATTAAGGTAAAATATACTTAGAATGAGTATGAAAATTCCTAGCTATAGAAATGACAGACGTTTAGCTAGGTGAAGTTAGGTACAGACTCTCTGAAAAACAAAGACCAGCCAGTCATTCTTCGTGGCTTTAACATTATACGGACTCCTTTCTTGCATTAATACTATATTTAAATGCATTAATACTATATTTAAATAGATAACGATCAGCTCTGACGTTAATCTGCCGACACTCAACTGGCATTCAATGCCTTAAAACATCAAGTAAAACCATACGATATTAGCTGTAGCTACTTTAGCTCTTAACAGTGAGACTGTAGTTAACAAAACTTCCCCCTACACTTCCCCTATTAACAGAAGTTAGCACTGAATAAAGCGGTTATGCTGGCTTGGTCATTTCCACATCCATATGGCATCATATGCACTTAACGTGCTCATTTACGATGAAAACGTGCAAGTATTTTGTTCCTACAACAATGCTTGGACGCTTCTTAGCTAAACGCTAGCATAAAAGGCTGCTAAACTTACGAGCATCATTATCACACCCACATAGGAAGTCAGTCTGTACGACTTCAAGTTACTGAAATAAAAATAATACATTTCAAAGTTTTCTACTCACCTCCAGTTCTTGAGTTTCGCATTGCTCTAATAATTTATCAAAATTTTCCTCCATGGTAACAGCAGTAGGCATGATGATGCCAAGCTGTTGCGTTAGACAATTCTTCTTCGGCTGTTTTGTTGCAGCTAATCTTCTTCTTCGGCTATTTTGTTGCAGCTAATCTGCGGCAGACCATGAGGACTGCTGCCTTTCAGAGGCTGAACCATGAACTACAACTAACAGCAGCACAGCATTGTGTCTGCAGACTCGGAGACCTGCAGATTCCGACCCACATATTTGGACACGCACTTCCAAACCCCTAATGTTTTCGCGACATTGTCATCTATAGCACTGATCTCAAATGACGTCACATTTACTCATCAATATTCATGAGCTCCGGCAACAGCGCGAGTTCGGACAAACAAAG
>JBAFSZ010000014.1:29907920-29920257 GCA_036919955.1 Melanotaenia pygmaea
AGCAGATTCACTCAGATGTCTGCAGACAGCAAGCGTGCAGAGCTGGAGAAGGAGCTGCTGAAGTGTTGAAGGACACTGGAAGGTCTGGAGAAGCTCCACGTCTTCCTGGATGCCGTGGAGAAGCTGGCCGCCACCTCACCGCATGTGTTCGCTGAGAAGCAGGTGTTACACCTGCCTGAAAAGATCACACTCACTCTATCTGGTGTAGATTTGCTAGTTTCAGACTTCTATTTTTTATAGTTTCTGATTAAATATTCCTGCAAAAGGGCAGATTTGTGCTTCTGATGGTGTAAAAGTAACACCGGACTTTATTCTTTACCTGCTGATCCTCATCTAGCGACAGACAGCAGCTCAAATCGTAGCAGCAGTACTTCCTGCAGCTGCCACAACCTGCTGCGAGTCTCCACAGCTTTCCAGAGCTGCTGGAGCTGCTGACAGGCAGCTAACAGTGCTAATGGGCCAGACTGATACGTTTAGGACCACCTGGTTCATGTGTAGCTGAGGAAATTCAGGATTTGAAATTATGAACAGGTTCTTAAATCCAAATCAGAGCAGGACCTCCTCCAACCAGGTAGTTGACAGGTGATAGGATTTATATACAGGGACAGGTACAGAAAAGTTTTGATGAGGGAGCCAGGAAAAAGATGGCACAAATGAGAAGGCCTAGATTTGACTAAATAATTATCTGTTTATTAGAACTTAAGACGTCATCAAATGTAAAATTTGAAAAAACAAACAGTCAGTGTTGTCAGTGTTGAAGTAACAAACCACATCCTCCAAACCTGTGAAAAGCTTGCTATACCCCCGTGTACAGGAGCATCCTGCACAAATACTGACTGGTTGAAATAACACATCCTTACATACATGTATCACTATAAACCAGCACAACTTACAGCACACTAAATGACCCAAGACACATGAAAACATTTCAGTTAATTGAGATCCATTTTGAAATCACTGTTTTTGGCCTCTGCCAACGTGGAAATGTTCCCAGCGTTCCAAAAGCTCGATTCTTTTTCCAATTCGATCTCCCAAATATTCCATTTCTGCCATTACTACAAAGATACACCAGACAGAAGGTTTGTTCCTTTAATCCACACAGAACCCCAGACGATCATCTGCTACAGCTGTACATAAACATAACAGAATTTCCTATGCTTTTAAAAGAAAACAAAACGGACAATCACCTCAAACACATTTAACAGACAAGCTAAAAAAAAACAAACAAAAAATCCCCCAAAAGAAAAAACAAAAACATGTAAAACAGCAAAACCCAGAGTACCAGAAACCACACTCAAAAGTAGTTTGTTCATACAGGAATTCATAGAGGAATGATCAGAGGTGAGTGGGATTGTGTAAATGTCACCAAACCACCACCCAACCCCAAGACCTGGGCGATTAGCAGCCACCCAACCACGAAGATGAACCCGGATCCACCAAGAAGGTGGCTGACCCCGCTGTGTGACGGCCATCCAGGGCGAGCAGAGTCCAGTGAAACTTCCACTGGTGCCTTGTGGGGATTTTTTACATTAATAATTATTAGACATAATTAATTTTTAGATATTAATAATTGTCCAAAGACAGCTCTGAACAATGTCTAATAACTAGACTTCATCTTTTTAAAGTAATTCTGTAAATAAATTTCCATGTATATGGATGAAAGTAGCAAAATAAATTCACAGTTGATTTATGGAAAAGTGTGATTTCTCCCTTTTTAAGCAGAGCCCCAGGATTACATGTTTATTTCCCACAATATCTTCCATTTTAACCAGAGCCGGCCCTTGGCATTGGTCATATAGTGGCTGCATGCTACAGGCTGCGCTGCTATGGCCTGCCAAATAAATAATAGCAAGAATTTACAGTCCTTACTGGGTCCTTTTCCTTGTACTCTTATCTTGAAAATAAAAGATGAAAAGACTAACAAATACCAAAAGAATGACTTTTTATGACCATCAGAAATGTAGACAGAACAAAAATCTGCAACGAGTCTTGCACACAGAGTTTTGCTTCACATCTGCAAACACATTTGCAAAAGCACTATAATTTTTCTTTACTAATACTTTACATTCTCTTTTACACTCATACTGATCATTTCTTATACATACACAAACTTTTTTTTTGCTTTCCATGAGAAACTAATTTTGATTTAATTTCATTTACAGCCACAAAATTGTTATCCCCGTACAGACGGCTGTGGTTTGAACACTAAGGACTAAGACAGCTGAGAGATAATCACTGTTAAATAACGGAATGGATGGGTTTACAGTGTGTGGTCATAACCATGGTCAGCAGAAACATTGAAGTAGGCCTAATCTGTAGAGCAGTGTGGATTTGAACCGCCATCTGGGGTTGAGGAGTGATTCGATTTGATTGGGTGATTAGCACGCCCATGCCGTTGCCACATCTCTAACCAAGTTAAAACATGTCTTCAAAAACCAAGAATTAGAAGTCCAGTAATTTAAACGCTAATGATCTGTCCAAGGGTAGAAGGTCGCCGGTTCGAATCTTGGCTGGGGGGGAGGTTCGAACCTCGAGGGCATGTTCTCCCTGTGTATGCGTGGGTTCTCTCCGGGTTCTCCGGCTTCCTCCCACCGTCCAAAGACATGCACGTTAGGTTAATTGATGACTAAATTCTCTGTAGGAGTGTGTGTGAGCGTGAATGGTTGTTTATGTGTTGGCCCTGCGATGGACTGGTGACCTGTCCAGGCTGTTCCCTGCCTCTCACCTGTTCATGCTGGGACAGACTCCAGCTTACCCGCGACCCATAATGGACTAAGCGGTTCAGAGAATGAATGGACCTGTCCAAGACCCAGATGAGCGAGACGCTACGCTAGCCAAAATTAGTAAGGTAACTTCATTAGATTTCTTCTTATTTTGCTTCCTTAAATTAATACAGTACAAATACAGAGTATGGTCTAACTGTGGTCAGGACCCCCATGGGGGGCCAAATAATTAAAAAAAAAATACATAGCCTCAAATAAATTTGGGATTTTTTTTTTTACCAGGGCTGTCTATTAATGGAGGGATACATCTTTGAAATTAGCACATAATTTTTTTAACTGAATAATGAATAAACAAAGTTAGTACACATATTAAAAATCTGAATTTGGCTTCATTGTCGTGAAAGAAATTGATTTTGGGCTTGTAGATGCCTTGTCAAAGCAGTGAACCACCAAAAACGACTTTTCCTTACTTATTTGTGAAGATTTGGACCGATTCCAGCCTTACGTTTAAAGGATGCTGCAAGAGGACCCGTCTGATACATCACACAGTTAATCACTAAGCTGTCGCGTGGGTTTGGGGGTCGCAAACACCAATACATTTTATTTTGGGGGTCGTGGCTTAAAAAAGTTTGAAAACCCCTAATCTAAAGAATACCACAAAAGGCCAGCATGGCATGATTTTTTTCCTAAACTGTATTTTGAAAAGCTTCTTTGGAATATGCCCACATTAAAAATATATTTCTGTTCCAAAAATGTTCCCAGGATTTGAATTTGACTCAAATGAAAGGAGTGTGCAGAAGTTTCTGACATTGTTTTTGCCAGCATGTAAGTCAGTTCTGTAAGACAATGTTCTCTAGACAGCATTGATTTAATGTCATGCGCAGCTTCAGTCTGTGTTTGAACAGCAGCTCTTTTGAAGTTCTATCAGTCGTCAGCCTGTGGGCGCCCCATGTATCCAGAACTTGTGTCCACTTCTTCCTCCTCTTCAACACACCAGTCTGCTGCAGTTTGTGAGGATGCGACTGGCGTAATATCATCTGAACTATCCAGACAGTCCACCTGTGGTGTGTTGTGAAGCGACTTCACCTCCTTCTGCCTGCCAAAGGTCAGTGTGTTGAGGTTTACATCCTGGTCAGCCTCAATTGTGATTTCATGCTCTACTTCACCTTCCTGAAATTGGCCTCTAGTTAAACTGCCTATTTCAACACTTTCAGTTAAAAACTGTGCTTTGGATTGTGAGTCAAAGACGTCCGACAGCTGGTTCGAGGAGGAAGACGGCACTGACAAGGATGAAGATGAGTTGTGGAGGTAAGTGTCTATCCGTTGATGGTAAGCCCTCTTACTGGTCTTACCAACGCTTTCTGTTGTACAGTCTTGATCACTCTCATCTGACGAAGACAATCTGCAAGGCTTCTCCTCGGCTGAGGTAGATGTTGGCCAAACATTCAGAAAGGAAGAAACAGTACAGGATGTGATGACTAGGACCTCTTCTACATGCTCGATGGTTGACTAATACACAAAGAAAGATGAGAAAAAAAAGAAGCATTGAAATCTTTTACTAATCAGTCTGATTAATTCTGTCCAACTGAAAAATGACTGTCAATCAAATGATTTGGCAATGGAAACAAAATCTGAGACATTTTATAACAAACATTTTCTGGTTACAAGTTTCTATTCTCCATTGTGCATTTTACACAACTGAAAAGTGAATACCTACAGGTGCCATTAGCATAATAATCAATGTGAATGTGCTGATATGATAATAAAAGAAAAATTATAACTTCTAAAAATTGACAGAACGGGATCCAATGAAAAACATCTGGTTATTTAAATGTTTTACAAATAACCTTAGATGATTAACATCTTACAGCTTCCATAGAAATCCAAAGGTTAGGAGCACTTCATTATCAGCAAGCATGACTATATCTACAAAAAAATGTTTTCTGGTCTGGATCACTAAAGTATGTATTAACATAATGCCAATGAGAAACAACACCAGCAAAGACCTTAGAGAAGCAGGTTTTGCTATCCAGCAATCTTGGAAGGGTAATAAGATCATTTTCCAAACTATCTTAAGGATGTCTCAGCGGGTTCAGACTGTGAAGAAAACCTAAGGACTACATCTCAGACTCACCAGTCCTGTACATGGTGCTGATGGTTAAAGTGTGAGAGAATATAATACAGCTTATCACATGACAGAGTAAATGTCATGTCCTTCCTCTGTCAGCAAATGTTACTTATAAAAATGTGCCAGGAACAAGCCAAGATATAGAAAATCAGGCAACTAGCAATGCAGTGCTACACAAGAGCTGCAACAGGAAGGCAAGAGAAAGTCAGGTCCAACACCTCACTCCTCTATTACAGGGAACTAGGTCAGATACCTGACTCTAAAAATACAGGGAGCTAGGTCATCATCAGGGTGGAGAGGCCGTGGGATGTGCAATACGCTCCTGCAGCCACATCTTGATGAAACATATAATACCATACCATTATTACCAGCTTTTCCCTCTTATTCAGTCCAGCTGTCTCACATTCCCCCTCATCAACATCAGTAAGGCACACCGGCTACTAATGTCGATTTCTGATCACCACGTAGGATCACGTGACATCTTCACAGAACAGTTTCTGTTTGACGATGATGGACCATAAAACACCAGATATATGTTATATTAAATTAGTTAATACAAAACTATTTATCAGAGTGAAAGTGGAATGGACAAGTGTTGCATTTCTTTCAATATATTAATTATTTTGCCATTGTGGGGTTTGTGGGTTGTAGTATCAGATCATATTGGTGAGGATTTACTGAAGAAAAGAATCCCAAACATGGCCGTGGTTAACATCCTTTATGTGATATAACAATGACAATGAGACGGGTCTCACTGAGGGGTGTGACTGGGAGGAACCGTAACCTCTAACTCTCACCGAAGCGTTTCGCAGCCAAGTGTAAAATGGTTGGGATAAGAATCAGCCCCTCCAAATCCCAGACCATGGTTTTCACACAGAAAAGGGTCATCTCCGGGTCGGGAATGAAGTCCTGCCCCAAGTGGAGAAGTTCACGTATCTCGGGGTCTTGTTCACGAGTGAGGGAAGGTTGGAGCGGGAGACGGACAGGCGGATCGGTGCGGCATTGGCACCGATGCAGACGCTGCTTCGGTCTGTTGCGGTGAAGAAGGAGCTGAGTTAAAAGGCAAAGCTCTGTATTTACCAGTCGATCTATGTTCCTTCTACCACCTATGACACAAGCTGTGGGTATTGAATGAAAGAACCAGATCACGAATACAAACGGTCGGAATGAGTTTCCTCTGCAGAGTGGCCAGGCCCTCACTTAGAAGCTCGATCATCTGGGAGAGGCTCAAGGTAGAGTCACTGCTCCTCCACATTGAGAGGCGCTAGATAGGTGGCCGAGGCATCTAGTCAGGTTGCCTCCTGGTAAGGTAATCCAAGCACATCCCACTTAGAAGAGACCCCGGGGAAGATCCAGGACATACTGGAGGGATTACATTTCCCAGTTGGCCTGGAAACACCTCTGGATGACAAGTAGGCAAATGTGGCCAGGGCGAGGGAAGTCTGGACTTCCTTGCTAAGGCAGTTGCCCCCGTGACCCGAACCCAAATATGTGGCAAGAAAATGGGTGGTAGGATAAATGTGATTAGCAATACTTTAAAACCACAAATAATGGCTGACTTTACTAAATAATACAATAAAACTTGTTTTCCACCATTTAATATCAAAACAACTTTAAAGTGCTTCAGTATTTATTTGTAACTTACCAGAACTGATGGCATTCGCCTCTTTTTCAGTTGGATATAACCAGCAGAGACCAACAGGACCAAAAATACCACCACAGCCACCACCAATGAGCATGCAGCAGCCGAGATCACCGGGTCTGTAGAGACAATATATTATTCACTAATCAATCAAGACACTTCCTTTAAAATCCTGCCAAGAGAAAATTAACAATGTTAATGGATCAACCTGATAATAATAATAATAATAGTACATTGACCACCAAAGGCCAAAAAAAATGTATGTCAATAAATAAAACTTCAAATGTTAAAACCCTATCAATAAATTAAGTTTTCCTTTTAACCTGTTAAACCCTAGTGGTTTTGGAGGTGTGGTTTGCCTGAACAGACCTACCCAAATTAAATCAACAATAACGCTCTAATTATACGGTCAATATGCCTAATCTCACATGTGTGAGCAAATTGTGATAAACAAAAAGAAAAAGTGACATTTTTATCCTCTCCTATTTTTTTTTTTTTTACACAGTGGAAAACATCACAACGGAAATTATTCTATGCATAACGATTTCTATGCATGCATTCAGCAACAACTTGACTACAACTGCACCAAGTTAGATGAGAAAAGCACAAAGATCATTGAACGTGGAGGCATAAAACCTCCGACATAGCTCCTACGATCTTCAGGACATGCAAACTTCTGCGCTATGATAAGGTGGCTCATCAGTTCAATTTTTTAAATATTAGTGTTCCATGCAAATGTCCTCTGTCAGGCTCTGTGGTCCTTCCCCGGCAGACATATGAAAACAAAACTATTTATTTCTAATCTGCAGTAGTTGTTTTTGCTATTTAGAGACAAATTTAACTTGAGTTTATTTCATTTGTCTATACTGACCACGAGAAAAAGAGAAAGCATTCAATTTCAATAGTCACTTAAGGATTTAAATGGAAATCAAAGTTTCTGGAGAAAAACTTGAGATCGCCTTGTTGGAGCAAAAACACTAAGATCCTCAAAAGAGTTATAATTGGACTTTTTCCATTGATTAAATGGGAATGAAAAGCTGCTGGTAGAAAAGTATAAAGATCCATCCATCCAGTTTTAGTCAACAAATCAGAAAAAACAATTATCATATTGATCAACTTACCAAACAAATAACTGATTAATTGATAGAAACAAAAATTGTTTACATACAAGTTCATCTCAGGACAAACATAAACAGCTCTTCTCTGTCACGTTACTGATTATTAGTATTACATTTTCTACACATACTGAAATTACTATTAAAATATTATTGAAAATGAGCTTTTTAAACACACCACTGATGAGATGAGCATCAACAGAAAACTTTGTACTGGGTGCTTGCTGGTAATTGTTTGTTTCTTTTAGGATACAGATTAAGATGTAGGAAATTGTCCACATGCTGTCATTCTGTGTCTAGAAACATCAGCATTGCTTTCACCTACATGGCAGTTTCATTTAGCAGCTACCTGGTGTTTTGCTTGCTAAAGTCCAACATGTTAGCAGCTCATCGACCCCTGATGACGTTCGGATCAGTTTTAGACACGAGGGGGGATTATGGTAAAGAAAACATAACTGCTGACAAATAATGTTTCTTAAAGCTGAAAACAGATTGTTTAGCTTCCATGTTGTTAGCTGTAACATAGCTCACATTTACAACGATGAGAAACTGAAACAACTTGAGCTCTTCAAATTATACTCACCTGTTTTTATGTGCACCATAAATTTGTATTTAAATTTAAGAAAAGAAGTGGAAATGGAGATGGAAGTAGAAAATTTATTTTAAAAAATGAGAAAAAGCTATTGAGGTAGTAAACATGCAAACCTGCTTCAGAACACTACAATGAGAGACGAGTGGAAAATGCAGCGGTAGGAGAAACATGCTTCATAAAACTGTACCTGTAGGAAACGAGCCAGAGGTGAAAGCACAAACAGGGTGGCTAAAGTTGGATATCTTGTTCTCCAGGCTGTCTGCGAATCGGATTGAGACACAGTACTTTCTACCAGGAGCCAGATCCTTTAGAGTCTCTCTTCCCTGGAATCTGACCTCCTTGAGGAACTGGACACAAAGACCCAAGAGACACCATACAAAAATTATTTTCAGTTAAAAGTTAGGAGCTTTGTAAGAAAACTTCTGGGTGAACGAATGGCACAGGAGTAGGTTGGGAGCCAATACACATTTTAAAATACTTCCAGTCTTTATCAAGCCATAACTTTTGGCAACCATACTTAAACTGTGTTACAGCAAAACTGAGCTCCAAAGGTCTTAAATGCTCATAGAACAAAGATTCACCTCCCAACCTTCAGACTTTGTGTTTGGTTTTCATTCATTGTTAATGAGACTGAGTCCGTTGTAATTATTATTTAAAATTTCTTCCAGCTTCAGTGTAAAATGAAAGTTTATTCTTCTTTTAAAGGGTGTATTTGCATTATTATGGTATTGTCATAACATTAGTTGAAAATGGTCTTAAAATGACAACACTTTGCACAATATTATCGCTTATCGCAATAATTTCGGAGAAAATTTTTCGCACAGCAAAATTTGTTATCACGATATTTCTAAGTCAGCATCTGGCTTTTCTTGAGCTATCATCTGATGACCTGAGCCAGCATGTTGAGGAGGTTAAGAAGCTTTGCTCCACTCTCCATGATAACAATGCTAAGTTATCTGTTAAAGTGGTTGACTTGGCCAAGTAAAGTATAGTTATAATAAAGCATTTTTTAGTTAATTTCATACATGTGTATATTGTAGATTTTTCTTTCCCTCTTTCTTTCTTTAAAAAAACTTTTAAAAAAAGCAGTACGTTGTACCTGTGCTCTGTCTTTATCGGTGCTCCTGATCTGAAGTTCGTAACTCAAATTATGTCCAAGAGGAGGCTGGAGGTCAACACACAGGTCTCTGCCGCAGGGTGTGACCTTCACCCCTGGTAGGTCCAGGTGACCTGGGACATAAATCAATATGACATAAATCTGAGATAAATGTAACATAAATCTCAAACAAATCTGAGATAAATTGGAAATAAATCTGACACAAAAGTTAGGTAAATGATAAATGATAAATGATTTAGAGAAAAATTAAAACTAAAACCAAAATAAATCTAAAATAAATCTGATAAATTGTAAATAAATCAAAAATATGTGTGAAATTAAATAAATAGAAAAATTCTGAGATCTGACATAAATCAGATCACAGACATTTAAAGAAAGTTTAAATGAACTAAGACTATTATGTGCAGTTAAAAGACTAACATTCAGATTCACATTATTGTCATTGCAATGAGTACAACGAAAAGTAAGATGCACTTGTACATATTATACATGCTATAAAAACTGCATAAAACACAATATAAACATATAAATACTCATACATATAAAAAGGAAGTGGGTGCAACGACGGTAGTGTTCACAGTACATTTTGCACAGACTGGATATTGCTCAAGGTGGACATTGTACAGATTACAATAGAGAGGTATTTATGGATCAGACAGCAGTTGAAAAGAAGCTGTTTTTCAGTCTATTTGTCCGGATTTTGACGGCCCTGTGCCATCTGCCTGATGGCAGTAGCTCAAACAGGAAGTGGCCTGGATGCCATTAACAGTCATGAAGGTCCTCCAGTGTGGGCAGAGCACACCCAATGACATCTGCTGTTTTGGTCACCCTCTGGAGTTCTTTCCTGTTTGTCATTGTCTGTACATATATAGCGCTTTTATCTTTACTTGCAGGTCACATTCACCCATCACACTGATGGTGGAAGCTGCCATGCAACCACCATCCACCAGGAGTCGGTGTCTTAAAGTCCGCCAGGAGAAAAATATGGCGGCCGACAGAGGACGTCAAAAGTCTGAAATAACTTCACGCTAAACTTACAAAACAAATTATATACATGTGAGATTTGTAGAGCGGACCTTGTGTACCACGGAAGTACGTCTGCAACGCTCGAACACTTAAACAGGAGTCACCTCGGACTTACATAACAACCTCATGCAAGATTTCAAAGCTGAAACTGAAATAAGATTCATTTAATAATCATGAGATACATAATCCGATTGGTCGACTAGTCATTTTAATAGTCGCTGACTAATCGACCACCAGAATAGTTGCAGCCCTAGTGTAGTGGTAAAGACACAAGCAGTCTCTGGCTGATGTTGTTTTTCCTGAAGATTCTTAGGAAGTGGAGTCGTTTTTGTGCCCTTTTTACTAACTGTGTGGTGTTCTTGTTTCAGGTCATTTTCTCCTCAATGTGGACTCCCATAAAGAGGAAATCACTGACCCTTTTCTACACTGGTCCCACATGAGAATGGGCTGAATGTGTCTAAAATGATGGTTCTACCTACAGTCCTAAAGTCAACTACCTGTTTTCAACGATACCCATAAACCATCCACCAGCTGGTTTTAGACACTGGACATATCGAAATTTCTATGGAAAAACAAGCCATCGCGTATCAGTCTAAAAACTTTACAATAGAGGACAAAGAGGTGGATTTGAAAAACTTTAATCAATGTTTCATAACTAACAAGCTGCAATATATGCAATATAGAAGCTGCAGTGGCTTAAACAGAGCGGTCTGGATGAACCAAGGTTAGTGTAGAGCAAGCATTGTGTGAGGATCTGGTCATCTCTGGCCTGCCATTCATCAGCTCAGCCTTCAAACCACATAGGTGTTTTAAAAGCATTAAAATCAGCTCCTCTTTAATGGCTTGGTGGGAATTTATAAAAAATAACCAAGTCTTTACGTATTCCATGCTTCAACCCATCTGGAACCACCCTGACATCAATATTCCTGCAAACCCCACACTGTGCCTGACATTAAAGTCAGATTTAAGCTTGTGCAACGTCTGAGTGCGGTCGTTAATGGCGTAGCTGACACTGGTGAGTTTGCTTTCACATTCCAGCGTAGGGGGTAACGTAGTTTTGGTGTTGTGTTGCAGTTTCTCCTCCTAACCTGAAGGTGGCAGCAGGAGTGGCATCAGCCGGTAAACTCACCAGGACGGAGTTATTTTGATGATTCATTTCAGCTCGGTAGGTAGTTTCTGTTTTAAAAGAACAACGGCATCCAGTACGGTTCAGTGTCTTCATTAGCTTGTGGAAGAAAACGGAGAAGTAATTCGATCAGCCGTTCATCAACTTGATCGACTGGTTACTGTTTTTAAAAACGGTGGTTACCACACAAATTCAACGAGAAGATCCAGATATCCGACAACATGTGATCACAAACTGACCAATCACAAGGGAGAACCTCCGCGTAACCGTCTGCGAAGCAGGATGCACGTCAGGTCTGAAAGAGGTATGCGTTAAGCCTCTGTGGAGCTACGCCGAGCCTACGGCGGGTACGCAGACACAGACGCCGCCTTAAAATTAACAGCATTAACAGTGGGGGCAGGAGGATGGTTGAGTGGGTGTAGTGGGGTAGGGGTGGGTAAGGAGAGGAAGAGGGCGTGGTTGATGGTACCCAGGTACCCCGGGTGCGCGGCTGGAACATTGGGTGGGTTCTGGCCCACACCGTCTGGTCGTCTGTATCTCCTGGGTGTGGTTGGGGGAGGGCACTTCTGGGCTTTAGGAACTCCTGATGATTGTCAGCTTTGTTTGCCTGTAAAAGTCTCTGAGTGTGTCTCAAATCGCGCACTTACACAAGTGCACTGGAAAGTAGTGCGTAGTGCGCACTAATCACTACCTTTTGTAGTGCACACTATCGTGGATAAGTCCTGATCCAAATGGGCTTTATGCACAACTCTACTACTTCCTGAACTTAAGACAGCTCCTTTGTTTCCTGACTTTCATTATTGGACAGACTGATTAATCCAGGTGTGCCCAACCTCATTAAATGGCCAGACACACCTGGATTAATCAG
>JBAFSZ010000014.1:29920357-29931822 GCA_036919955.1 Melanotaenia pygmaea
GAAATTTCTGTGTCAGCGCACTAAGCACTTAAATGTAGTGTCCGAAGTATAGAAGTGCGCCATTTGGGACACAGCCTCTGTGTTTCTGTACAGGTGTAGCAGTTGGTTGTCTTTTGTTAATTTGGATTAAAGGGTTGTTGCCATCTGATGTATCTTTGTCTCTTCTCTACTGCACTTTGTTACATCTCTTTCCTGTCCTCCTTTATTTCTGTCCCCTCTGGTCTGGTCCAGCAAGATTAGATAAAGTCCATAATTCAAAATAAATAAAATAGATTGACCTAAATAAATCAGTTTATCAAGAGGAGCCTTATACCCATAAAGCTCCCCTTGGCAAAGCAAATGTTTTGGGCACAACACAGCAGCCAGACCATCATTCTTCTGCCACCATGCTCTCCTTGTAGCTACCTGGCTGAGACTGGCTGTCACACCTTCACCTCCTACCTCCTGGAGAATTCCAGCTCTAGTTGAGAAGTGACTTAGCTTGAATTCAGCCAAAGAGCTCCAGCTTTAGTTCAAGAGAAGTGGACTATAAAGTTAAAGTTTCTGCATCTGGAATGATTAAAGTAAAACTAAACTTGTTTTATGTCATTTCTGTCATTTGAAGGATGTATTAAGAAAAAAAACAAAGAAATTTGCTGTAAAAAAAGGGCAACTTTGTGGGTATCACTCTATCAGTATCCTTAATACTGAAAACTTCCAGATGAGATTGTGTTTGTAAAGTTACTCATCTCTCTCTCTTCAATGGGTTAACAAGTAGGTTAACTTTGTGGAGTGGTTAAAGAAACATAACCGTAATCTATCCTTTGTATTTCAGCCTTTACTTACCGATGGGTTTGAATCCTGATGTGGTGACTGCATCTGACTGCAGAGATCCGAGGTGAGCTGTGACCTTGGTGATGTAGCGTTCCCTCAAGTCTGAGAAGGCCTCAGTCATGTTGCAGATCAGTGGAGGCTGAACATGTTCGCAGCCAGACACCGGCATATCAGAAGTTCCCCTTCACACAGACAAACATAAAATATTTTCTAGGCTGAATGACACAGAAGATGATTGTGTTAAACTAAGGTACGGATTATTATATCTGTTTTTCAAATGTTTTTAACTACTGAATAAAAGTGTTGCTATCTCTCCTGTGTATCTCTTCTCAGAAACACACTGTGGGATAACTATTAACTCTTTTCCTTTATTTCCTCCTACTGTCTCTGTCTGAGACATCCTGTCCCGAAGCTCTTCCAGGTCGTGAATCTCAACTCGTCCATTGTGAAGAAAAGTCAGACCAAGCAATAATAAAAAAAAAGAAAGAAATAAAAGCTATCCCCATCTTATTATGGAAAAAATTGTGTATGATCAAATACAAGAGTATTTTAAGTTGAATGGGTTAAACACAATACATCAACATGCTTATAAGATGGGTCATTCCACAACTACAGAACTCACTCAGATTGACCACTAAACCACTGGTTTAGACTATGTGTAAAAGGGTAGGATATTATCTGATTTGATCTACGCTATCCCTTAAACAGAAATTTACAGGTAAACATGCACGTTTCTCTCCTACATCAAAGTCTACACATGACATCCAAACAGGTGATTGAGCATTGATCTAAAGTTCGGAGCAGGGAGTTTAATGGCTCTCCAAGTGGCAGCAGTGACCATATGTTCAAAACCAGGTTCTCGCCTCAATATGCAGCGAAGAATGATTATAATTTTTTTTATTGTTGACATTTGCTTTGGGGTTTATCTAATGGGTTAATGTTCTATTTAGTTGTTGCTGTACTACGCTGACAGGCTTAATAGGTAGCTTCTGCTACTTTATCCCTGTAACAGGCTAAATAAGGCAGATGCAACATATAAATACAAGCATGTGCACTGACTAAAAAGATACTAGTATTTGTTCAAATCTGAGGTTTTACCGAAGTCTCCTCCTCAAATCCATTTTGTAATTCTATCCTCTGTTGGGTACAGGGTAATCCTGTTTTCTTTAACCCTGTCCTGTCCAGCATCCTGACATACAGAACGGTGGTCTGTGTGCCACATTTTGCTGGACAGATTTGCTCTACCAAGTGAGACATGTTATATAAATGGCTGCCCTTCATGTTTGGAATATTTTTTATTATTTTTTTATTATTATTTGATATGTCAGTGCCGAGCCTGACAGGGAGACAGAGGAAGAAAAATAAAAGTTGTCTAGGCTGCCTAAAACACATCAGTCACAAAAACAATGTAAACTACTACAGTACTACATGATACATAAAGAAAATAGGATAATGATATGAAGCAGATGGAAAGATGAGCACGTTTGTGAGCGTGTACGTGTGAAAATGAACACGCGTGTGTGACCATGCAACAAGGATGAAACGTGTGCTTGCAAGAGGGTCGTGACCATGCCACACCCCGAAGCATCAGGGGGAGACCCGAGGCCCCAAACGCCCAGCAGGTCCGCAGAGCACCAAGTCCAGGACAGCCAAAGCAGAGAGAGCAGCCCGGAGCAGAGGGGCCCCCAGACAGGAGCCCCCCGGCACGACGGGGCAGGGGCACCGAGCAGGCCCAGCGGGCGCCGCGGCGCAGGCCGCATGGAGGGCAGGAAACCCCACAGATCCAAGGGAGGCAGAGCCCCGCCCAGGAACCTGACCGCCCCAGGCAAAACCACCGCGGGCCACGGCAATCCAGCACCAAGGCTATCCCAAGGACAAGGACATGTCCACAGATCCCCCGCTCCCGACCAACCCTCCCAACCACCATGACAACTCCCGCTACTGTTTACATAGTCAGATGGACACCTTCGCTGACTTCCATTAAAACCACATTTATAATCTCACGGGTGGCAGTGTACAGTTTCAAACCACACATGTTGTAATGTTACTGTTCCAATATGAGAAGTTTTTTCATTTTACTATATTCCACCATATTCAGCTACATATATGTACGTAAATTTCTACATCAAGATATAGGAGGACGTCTTCCCGACACAAACGCTTAGAAGCACTGCCAGGACGACAGCCCTCTGCACTGATACAGAGACAAGGTATCCTATAATAATTAGTATGTTTTCACTTGGTTTTATGTGTATTGGTTTAACATGGATTACTGTTTTATTTTTTATTATTGGTTTTACATTGCCTTTTGTTTATATATGGATTATTGGTTATATGGATTATTGGTGTAAACATTAAAAAAAAGCAGGAAACCCACCTCTCTGTGCCAACGCTGACATGGTAGTAAGTTCCTGTGGGTGTACCTGGTCCAGGTTCCCATTTCAGAATATAGCTGAGCTGGTTGGAGTTCAGGGTAACATTGGTGGGCACTGGGAGCTGACTCAAAGCTGGAATACAAAAAGAACATCAGAACATTAAACTTAACAAAAGTTATAAAGTGTTCATAAATCCCTCCGTAAGCTGGTCCACCACATCACACCTAACACGCAGCAGCGTCGCTGGCTTCCAGTTAAACATCGTTTCAACTTCACAGCCCTTCTGTGTGCATTCACGGCCATCCATCACCTTTCCCCTCCTTATCTATCCAGCTTGGTTCAGATCAACACTCCATCCGGTTCTCTTAGATCCTCCTCTTCTCTTTATCTTCCTGTGAGAGAGGTCTCACTGCCTCGCCGCTATGGGAAGCAGGACTTTCAGCTGCTCTGGAGTTATTTACCTCCGGTTGTCAGAAATATGATCTCGCTTCCTCCTTTCAAATCCAGACTCAAAAGTTACCTGTTCAAAACGGCCTATCCCACATAGCTCCACTTACGCTTCAGTTTTGTTTTTTTTTCTCATTTATCTTGTTTTTATCCTTGAATTTTATGCGTATGATTCTTGTTTTTTTAACCGTTCTTGTGTGCTTGAAAGCTGCTTTTCAAATAAAATGTATTGTTATTATTAGGACTGTCAAAAATAGTGCATTAACAGCGGTAACTGATTTATTAATAGTGTTGATATTTTTAACGCATGCACAGCATGACAAGCCCAATACATCCATCATGTCCGTTATGACGACTGGACACGGAGGCGAAAATGGGGGCACAAATGAGACCTTTGTGTTTTTATCCAGACCCTCAGATTTCTCAGAGTTTCTTTATCAATGTCAGTTTAACCTCATTTGTCGACATCTGGTGGTTTTATGCTAGATATTACCACCATGTGATGGTGTGTAGTTGTTGAGATGATGCTTTATGAATTCTGCATTATGATCTAGAACTTGGAAGAGATGATGCAGAACAACAAATAGAAGTACATTACATGCTGCATTTACTGATCCTTGGACATCTAATGATTACCCAAAGGAAGGTCAGTTAACACTAAATATTTTAGGCCGTCGTGAATGGTGATTAATCATGATTAATTAATTTGTAATTAAATATAAGGATAATCTAATAGAAGCTTGTAAACTGTGATTAAAAACATTAATGATTTGAGAGTCCTAATTATTGTTATTATTCACCTGAAATGCTGGCTAGTTGAATGTAGATTCATTTATTTATTTTTCTATACTGCTTCGTCCAGTTTAAGGTCAGAGGGAAGCTGGAGCCCATCCCAGCATTAACAGGCGAGAGGCAGGGTACAACCTGGACAGGGGACCAGTCCATCGCAGGGCAACACAGAGAGACAAACACACTCACACACTTCCAGGTAGAATTTAGAGTACCCATTTTCTCAGTTCCTCTCTGAACAAAATGAAGTCTTTCCTTAGGGAAGGTTTGATCTCATACTGACGGCTGAAATCAGGGACATGAAAGGACGCTCTGGATGGACTTTTCTTCTGTCAGAGGAGTCGATAGTTGATGGGACAGAACAGAGAAATCTGGTTCGTTACCAGACACAGAGGGTTAGTCCTTTTTCACTGATCATGACATTTTTGGTTACAATGGATTCCTTGTAATTTCTGGACTATGAAGATGCTCCTGACATTGTATTACCTGATAAACTGAATGCACCACACCCTTAAGCCTGTAATGTTGAAAACGAAACATTTACCATTTTTTAAATTAACGAAATAAAACAGGTTATTATATTTCCTACTGTTGGTGCTTTTGAGTCAGCTTTAATACCTTATAAATTATATCACCTGGAAAACGGTGAAGGGGCAGTTTTATAATTATTACTTCATTCAGTGCATTAAAATAAAGGGGCGACATGACTCAGAAAGTAGCCCTGTGATGGACTGGCCACCTGTCCAGGTGTACCTGCCTCTCGCCTGCTAGTTGCTGGGATTGGCTCCAGCTTCCCCTCCACCCTGAACTGGACTAAGTGGTATAAAAAATGGATGGATGGATCAAAAAGCTGTCTTCTAAGATACAGAGTAGAATAAGTTTGCAGCAAGACAGGAGGTACAATACTAAACCTGACTAATGAGTTTGTTGGTGTATCCTAGCAACTGGCTTATTGCGTAATGATCATACTGACCCTTAAAGCACCACTTTAACATTGTAACACTGGTACTGGCAAAGATTAACAACATGAACCATTTGATCCGGAGTCTCAGACCCAGCAGCAGGTCCATCACTTTCCACGTGTTGTATTCATTTTCTCACCACATCCATCATCTGTTAATTTAGGCCTCAAAAAAGGCCAAAAGCCAGTCTGACAAGGCAGAAGGATGTAGAGAAATGACTCTTCTGTCTTGTCTCAGTGTCCCTTCCTTTGTGAGTTGAGTTGGTCCCCGTTTCATTTTAAAGTTTCTGTTGGCACTTTTTTTTTTAAGATTTTGTTACCCCTAAGAGCTATATTTTATTATTAAACCTGCACAAAATGAGTCGGTCTGATGTCTTGCTGCCATGTTTTCGGCAAAATTTTGGTTGGTTGCTCCAAATCTCACTCCAAGGATTACTGAAAAGTTGGCAGCTCTGTCACTGGGTTTCACAAGTCAGAAACCGTGTTTTAAAGAGTCTGTGAACTGTGTAGAGTGCTTCAGTCCAGATTTTAATGGTCTAAGTACTGTAGTAGGTTTTTGATCGGGAGCAGGTCTAGTGTGGTCTAGTTTCCCCACACGTTCCGTAGAGATGTCCTTTACACACATGATTCGGAAGCTAGCTTCAGCGTCGTTGTGATTAAAACCCTGTACTCACCAGGTAGAACCAGAGGCAGCCACGTAAGAATCCAGAACCACGCTGTCATGTGGGAGAAGCCCACTCCGTGGACCTCCATCACCCCACCTTCAAGCTGTGACCAAACTTTATTTCATTTTCGTTACGTAATCTGCAGTCTGGCTGGTGGTCACGTTCATTTCAGTATTCTTGACAAACCTAATAAATAAATAAACATCAGTCAAACCTAATCTGAAGATGAATAGTCATTATTTGACTTATTTACTTCTTTCTTTTGTTTTGGTTTTCATATACTCACCGGAAGTGTCGGAGTAGCATCGATGTGTAAACTGTTATTATGGAGGGTCCTTGTCAATCAGAGGGTACAAAATGATGCCAACACGTACTTGTATGTTGACATAGTGAATTACTGTCCACAGAAACCTGCCTGTGTTCGGCCATAGTCTTTAAGAATAGAAGTTCCTGAAATAGTCCATCTGCTAGATGGTGATAGCGTATGAACGGTACCGCTGTTGCCTTCACGGACCTTCAGTTTATTTCCCACATTCAGCGCAGGATGAGAATATTCTTCCTGTGATTTCTGGGAGTTTGCGGACACTGCAGAAATTATTGAATAAAAACCACTTGTATTTTCAACCACGTTTTTTTAGATTGATGTTACAATTAATGTATGGATGACTGATGTTTCATCTGAACGATGACTAACTGAAACACGACTTTTATGCATACAATAACAATAAAACACACAAGGAGGTGACTGATAAACTTTATGAAAGATGAAGCCATAAAAGAGATGATACACTTATGAACACACACTCAGTACTTTGTATTTTTAACTTTTTATACTATTTTATGATAGTACGTAAAAAAATATTGTCCTTGAAGGCAGCACCACACAGAGTCGTTGATGGGAAGTCACGTGACTTATCTAACAGTGGAACTGCCAAAGATGTTGAAACCGCAAACAATTCCGCTACATTAATTGCTGCTACTAGCCCTGACAAGTCGTAGTGCCGTCATTCTACTCAATGACATGTTTGTCTGTGATTTTATTGGCAGCACGCAGTCCATCATTCTTTTGAACATCATTGAGATGACTGATGGATGTCCAATTTATCTGTCCAGTCGTTGTTGCAATTGGACTGTATGACTTAGGTAAAGTTAGAAAGATTTTCACAGATTCAAACTTCCGGGATCAATAAATCTTAGCTGAGACGTTCTTAAAACACAAACGATGCCTATGTGAAATTATAATAGCATAAACTACGAGCTACAAGGACCAAAATGTTGATTTTTTTCGAAAAACTGCCGTCCTCCGCACTAGACTCACAACATTGATCTTTATGCAAAGCCTTCAGCCGGGCGAGCGTCCGGGGACCGTCTGCAAATTGCAATACCACATTTTGATCCTGCAAACAAAATTCAATAACTCCACTGTTATATAGTATAGGCACTCTAAAATCACTACACATATCAATGGCCAAAATCAACATTTTGGTCCTTGTAGCTCGTAGTTTGTGCTATTATAATTTCACATAGGCATCGTTTGTGTTTTAAGAACGTCTCAGCTAAGATTTATTGATCCCGGAAGTTTGAATCTGTGAATATCTTTCTAACTTTACCTAAGTGACTGTATGCCTGTAGAATGAGAGGCAGTCACTGCTCAAAAAAGTACAAATAGCAAAATGAGATCATCACACCAGCCATAACTGGGCAAATGATTAGACAATATCTAGATGTGACTTTTAGCAACATAATTCTAATTTGAACAACAGGTGTGCAACAATTATCATTTACCTGCAACGTTACGTGCCAACTTGAGCATGTGGCAAGCATCCATCATCACAAACACTTTCTCACCAGTCACTGGGTGCAGGAAACTGGTTTAGCGGCTTTTGTGGGTGCATGTCCATCCATAGTGACACAAACAGCCCGGATGCCCGGCTTATCATCCACTGAACGCAGCCACCTGTAAAAAAATAAAGATCGATAACTAACTTTTGGATTAGTAATATTCAAACATTTGGGCAACATTAAACTACCCCTGTAATGTATGTGGATGATAAGTGAAATGCTGAGTCTCTCTGAGGTAGGTGTAAGCCTTTGGACCATGTAAATGGAGCACAAACTTGTAGTCCTTTGTATACTCATGGCCCTGCTTTGCCATGAAGTCAAGCTGAAGGTCTGAAATTATATGAACAAAAAGTAGCAAATCCCCTTTAGATAATAACTAAAGAGTTTAACTAAGACTGTTAAGAAAAACAAACATGTTTGAATTTTAAATAGCTAATTGTGTTTTACCTGAGTGAAATTCAAGCCTCTCTTTAAGCTCTTCATTAATGAGGTTCTTCTCCCTCAATTCCCCCAAAAGCGACTTTAATGCCCTCTTTGCCCTCTTTTCTCTGGCCGTGGCGTTCCTCTTATCTCTCTCTAGGCTTTCCACCCTTGCTTGAGTTTCATCAAGTCTTCTCTTAAGAGCAGTGGGAGAAGCAGGCAGAGCATAGCTGTGATCCTACAGAGATGGATGAACACGGTTTGAGTGAATTTTAACTCCACACACATCATGTTTACACCACAAGTGTAAGGCCCATGTTATTTCTTACAGTTGTCACCCATGAAAGTCACTGCTAGGACTGTGTGTGTGCCAGGAATGCATGTTTAAACTGTCTTTAATTGTGCATGAATGGGTTTATTTGTGATTGGCAGCAGGACCATGATAAGTGATATGCTGCAGTTAATCTCCAGGGCCATGATGATATGATGTCAACAGTAAAAATACTCACATCACCAGGCTGAGGTTGTGGTTGAGAGGTTTCAGTTGTTGGCTCATCCTGAGAGGCCTCAGACATATTCTCCTCGGTTCTTCTGGATGTATTTGTTGTCCTAACATTTTCCAGCTAAAGGGAAGAAGCAGAATAATTGAAAGGAAAATCTCACCCTGCCCGGTGATAGGGTGGAGAATATTTACATTTATGAATCTGTTATGATGAAACACCTACTTTCTGAAGGTGAACTGGGAAGCAGAAGATGGATGGAACAACAGACAATCTGGCCTTTCCTATCAAAATCTCCCTGCTTAAAATGCTCACTACAAAGCGATGGAAACACTGGCAGTGAATCCTTCCCTCCTCAAAGCCACTTCTTCCTCAAATCTTTGTCTTTTAGGAAATCTACAAAATAAAAAAACGGGAAACTTAGGAGACTACACAATAATACACACAAATATGGTCAAGCTTATTTGTTTCCATCAAACTTCTTACAGCTACTCGTTAACAAAACTACTTTCGTGATGGAAAACTGTTTATAATGAACCAAGTCTGTTAAAATTGTGATCGAGCTTATTTGGAAATTTTTCAGATGTTTAATTATCTACATTTTAACGTAAATGGGGTGGAAATGGGTCATGAGAATCAGCTTATTGGTGGAATATATGTGAATAACAGGCTGTGACACCAGTGCTGGTCAATGTGATATACTAGTAATACTGGTTATATTCCTACAACAGTGTTCTTGGGTCAGTTGTAATCTAAGGCATTGCTCTGATTTATGAGGTCTCAGTTATTGCTGGGTAACTTAGGCTATGCCTATCAAGCTAGCTACAATTTCACTGATGGGCATAAATACAGCACAGTAATATTCAATTCACACAGTATGACCAACAGTAATATTCAAACTTAAAAAGTAATCCCACGTGCCCTGTTTTTGACCATCTGTAAATTTAAACAGGAATATGCTGCACAATACTTGGCATCTTGTTGTTTGGCTGCATACTATCTGATTAGCTACCAGTCCAGTATGGCGGCAGCATTTCTTGCACTCCAATAACTAATGCAGCATCTATTTTTTATTATGTCTATGATAGGAACGACGTAGTTTGCTGCACTAGGTTGCCAGCGTAGGCAATGCAAATTACCTTTATTACATTTTACCTTCTGACTTACATCATTACTTTTATTATATATATCTATGCCTATAAAGATAATGTGTGTTTTAGCCTGAATTAACTAGACTGAATATATGTGATTTGAATTGTTTTTGTTTTCCTTTAAGGACCAGGGGCAGCTGCAGACGGTCACAGGCTGTCTTCATGTGGAGAAAACTTGTTTCTAGTTGTATGTATTTGTTGTTGCACCAGTTTTGTTGTAGACCAACGTTTTTTCCTACTTTTCTATTGGACCACAAGGTGATTCATGAGTGCAAGACAGAAGCACAGTCGTTCAGGGAAAACACTATTTTTTCCAGCAAGTTGAGTTAGGAATGGTGAAACCGAGGCCTCATGAAACGTCAAGTCAACGTTGACACAAATTCATGATATTGTCTCACTGTTTTGAAACATCTGACACGGTCAAAGAGCTCCATCTGCTAGCTGTGGGCATCAGAGGGAAGGCTTTGACATGGTTTCCTCAAGTGTTCAATAAAGGATATATTTTCTACCATGAGTGAATATGTTTTTCTTTTGTTCATATAAAGGATAAAAGGGGGTTGTTAGGCAACAGAATTATGGATTAATTTAAACTATACCAGTCTGTAGTGATAGTGGTAGTCTACTCACAGCCAGTGGGAATGGGAACGTATGAGGGAAGGGGTGCTTGTGCAACGGGGATAGTGATTGTGTTACTGATTTTATACAGTTGTATTATGAGAAAAATGCTTGTGCAACTTTATCATGTGTTAGATTTTTATTTAAAAAATAATGTTATACTTCAGTCTGCTTCTCTTCTGGCACGCTACCTTTCCAGCTTTAGAGAAGACCTGCTCGCAAGGCACAGATGTGGCTGACGTGTGCAAATACTGTAAAGCCAGCCTGAAGAGGTTGGGGTACACAGTTCTGTGTGTCCTCCAGTATTTGAGTGGGTCTTCTCCTCAGGACCGGGTTCGGCTTGATACCACTGCACCTCCACCATGACATCTGCACTCTCAGTGCTCTGGGTTGCACCTAAACAAACAGTAATTAGTTGACAATAAGTCTGTTTCAGGAGGAAATAATGCAGATGTAATTAGAGGTTAATACAAACCAACTCAAATATCCAGAAGATCCAACAAGTTTTCCTGGTCCTCTGCTGCTGCAGATCCAGACGCTTGTTCTGACTGAAAGTAGAAACAGTATAATTACAGTATAATGTATGCTTGTTACAGAGCTAAGCATACAGGGAAATCTAGTAAACCTGTGATATTGACTTTGCCACCCCCTCCATTCTAATGCTTCCAGCACATTAAGCGGTTACCCTGGCAACAGTGTTTTTCACACCACACTATGATACATGCATGTGTGGCCATGCAACAAGGAGGAAATGTGTACCCGCAAGGGGGCCGCAATCACGCCGCACCCCAAAGCATCAGCGGGGGACGGGGGTAGCCCAAGGCCCCAAAGGCCAAGCAGGTCCACAGAGCACCAAGCCTGGGACAGCCAAAGCAGACGGAACAGCG
>JBAFSZ010000014.1:29955220-29967500 GCA_036919955.1 Melanotaenia pygmaea
TAATAATAAGTTGCGGAATAAACGCAAAGCAATAGCAATATGTTGGCCACTGCTATACAGCATTGGCCCCCAAATAAACGCAAAGCAATAGCAATATGTTGGCCACTGCTATACAGCATTGGCCCCCAAATAAATATGGTTACTACATATAGAAATTAAAAGAAACGTTTTATTTGAAATGATAGATGGATTTATTACCTCTATTTTTCCTTTGTTTTCCTTCCTCCACAGAATTTTGAAGGCGGCATCATAAAAACTCTGTAGGTCATGAATCCCTGACAGGTTGTCAGCTTTTGGCAGTGTAATGTTGATCTGAAGACATGTCCCACATCCAGTCACTGACAGCTCTGGAGGACCTATTGTGGCTGTTCACAAGAAAAACCAAATGTAGTTCAGCTTCATTAGAAAGCTTTATTTATGAAGAAGCAAAAAGAGAGAAGTGGCAGGTCTGTTTTGTATCATGTGGGTCACCTATAAAAGTTTAACACCACTTTGAGCTCAACATGCTTCAATAGGGCCAAATTCTTACAGGAGGTATAATATTATTTATTTATTTACTTATTTATTTGTCTGAGACAGAGCATTAAAAATAAGAGCACTTCTAAATATGCCAGATTTAGCCGTTAGGCTAGTTATCATCTCTTGTATTGATGTATATGGTGCTGATTCTTGCCGGTGGTTCCAGCATGTTAATGAAATGGACAGTTTAGAAACTCCAGGTACTGACCAAACCAGATGAGGTTTCAGGTTCTGGCACTGCATCACTAGGACTGTTGGTTCTGGGACTAGATCGAAGGCCAGGTCATTAAAAATGGGTCTTCAGGCGGGTTTTAAAATAGACATCGATGGGGGTTCTCTCACCTATGAGTGTGTGACTGGGACATGTAGTGTAAAGCACTTTGAGTAGTCAACATGACTGGAAAAGCACATTCTATCTAAGTATGATTGCATGATATCTAAGTACAGTCCAGTTACCATTTACCATAGTCAGCAGCTTCTGACTATAGCAGTTGAACTGTGGTCCACTACATAACTGACATTTATTAAGTACCTTCCAGGAACTGTCATAGCCCTACAGCTGTCTGAGGCTGAGAAACCAGCTATTTATTTCTTTTTCTGGCCTGGAGCATCACTTCACAGTCTCTTACGACACCATGTTATACACTAGCAACTGGACAGCAACATACCAGTCATTTTGAAGAGAGAGAGGGGGGGGGGGGAGAAAGCAACAAAGCAGAGCTGAGATAGGATTCAACAACAGACTGACTTTTACTGTTTAAAAAGATCTCAGAGAAGAGCCAGGGTGAGGAAGGATGCTGGATTAGCCGACATTAGGCGGAGAAAAGTTAGAAAATCTGACAAAGTTCAGTGGAGGGGCTTTAACAACAATCACTGAGAAAAAACACAGCAGTAGTCTTCTATTTAAACCAAGATCTGCTGTGAGATTCTTTAGTTGTAAGATGAATCATGGGAGCTACGGTGAAAGCGCTGCTCTCTAAATGAAAACTGTAAAGACTTGAATTATGTTCCCTTGTTGTTAAACTGCAAACAAACGCTGCATCATATGAAACCAGCTGGTTTGAAAAGCTCTGTGTTACCTGATCATGGAACGGGCCATGTTGTTGTAAAAGTGTAATATAATAGCAGCCACCATTTATTTAACCAAAAATATATTTCATGTTTTTAGAAACATAGTTTAGGAAAAGAGGGTAAATAAAGCTAACAGTTTTTTTAAGCATTTGTGTTGACATACTGTCTCTGAAAGGGTTAAAGGTGATTGCTCTGGACTGCGGAGACCGGGTTTCGTTGTAGGATGCCCAAACAGCGAATTTATAAATTTGCTTTGTCTTGTTCAGCTCCAACTTAAATGATGTTTGGTTAGTTGGTTCAAGTGATAAATTCTCCCATTTCCTCTTCATCCTGGAAAAACAAAAAGATAAGAATTATTATTTCATGCCTGCAGGACTCGGAGTAAACATCTTCCTTAACAGCCTGTCTGCAGATAAACCTCCACATTACAATGAATTAACAAGAAACTCCAGTAAAGATAGTCATTAAACCAAAATCTGCTCATCAAAATGTATTTTATTTGTATGTTTTCACAGTGTGCCGGGGGTTCAGTGTTGTTGGTGGAAAACTCACCATCAACACATCATGATAACCAAACAACTACAGATAGGTCCCCATTCTCATCTCAGCGGCTTCACACATCATCTGCAAAAAGCAAAGCTGCACTGCTCCTTCTCAATCCGAGGTTACACTATCCAACGGAACCTTGACTTGACCTTCAATAGACATTACCAGGGAGACATTAGTCCCCCTGGGACCTCCACCCCAATCTGCCAGTCCAGAGGCACTGTCTCTCATAGCCACATGATGTTGCAGAGGCGTGTCAACCAAGACAGTCCTACAGAAACCTTGAGGAACTGCGGATCGATCTCCTCCATCCCCGGAGCACCATCCCCGAGTAGCTTTTAAACCACCTCAGCAACATCAGCCTCGGAGTGAGGGTCCCCCATTCCCCTGTACACAGTGGGAAACACTGCTTCCCCTTCCCGATGGTGGACGAGAATCTCCTCAAAGACATCCAGAAGTGATTCTCCATAGCCTCTTCAAACTCCTGCCAGAGTTCCTTCCAATCACAGGTCCATATAAAAAGAATAAAGCCTCCACTTATTAAATAAACTTGGGATTTTCATTTTAACACCCACACCTTTCCCGGTGAGACGGTTCAAGTCTTTTCTCACATTTTTTTTTTAAAAAGGTTTTCACGTAGTTCTGCACAAACGTTACTGATTTGGTTGTCTCTGTGTCTGCCCCCCGCAGCCTCCTTCTCTCCTCCCTCTCCTGTTGTGAATCATGATGAATGTTGAGCTGATTGGCTTTCTGTTGCTAGCACCATTCCTGTTGTTGCGCTTGTTTAATGTTCAGTTAAGAAGTAGGAAAGTAGCGGTTCATGGTTAGCACAGGCATATATTTGGCCCATATGGGGGTATTTCCCTCTTTAATCAGAAGCATAATTTTTTGATTTGAGGACAAGATTTCTTGTTTTCACACCCAAATATCACATTTCCCTCCCTCTCACCCTCAAAAAGTCCCTTCTTGCTCTCAAGTATATCGTTCATCCTTTCAAAACTCTGTACACACATTCTCTGCTCTTGGAAATTTTTTTCTTGGGTTGTTGAATGAGCTGTCAAACATCCTCCTCCAGCCAATAGAATACAAGATACATGCTGACCATGCAAATAGCCCCTTCCTTCTTCAGGGTGCGCTCTTTAAGTAGTTAAATTGGCAACGCTAAATAAGCAGATATATAATATATATATAATATATAATATATTATATATTATATATAATATATATATAATAAGCAGAGCTCGACGTGTGTGTCAATTTAACCGGTGTACTGGAAACCGGGCACCGACAAATGTTCTGAGTTGTTTGGAACTGTGATTAAATGTGTTCATTTTTTTTGTAATAAATTAATTAACGCGTTATTGAATGCGTTAAAAGTCCCATCCCCAAATTCACACTGCAGTCAAAAGGTTTTTGTGATATTAAGAGTGAAACCACAATGTACATTTCCTGCCCAAAAAACACAACCACCTGTTTTTAACTAAGTGAAGTAGCCATAAGAAAACCACTTATTAATGAGAAAAATCAGATAAAAGGCTTAATTTTGCTAGGGAGCAGAAAGATTGGACTCTGGAGCAATGGAAGAAGCTCATGTAGTCTGAGGAGTCCAGATCTACCCTGTTCCAGAGTGATAGGAGCATCAGGGTAAGAAGCGAGGCAGATGATGCGGCTATCATTCCTCGTGTCTACTGTACAAGCCTGTGGGGTCAGTCTATGATCTGGGGTTGCTGCAGTTGGTCATGTCTAGGTTCAGGTCTAGGTTCAGGTCTAGGTTCAGGTCTAGGTTCAGCAACATTATGTGTCCAAAGAATGAGGTCAGCTGACTACCGGAATGTAGTGAATTAGCAGGTTATTCCATCCTTCCTGATGGCACAGCTATATTACAAGATGACGACGTCAAGATTCATGGAGCTCAGATTCAGGTTCAGGGAACAGGAGACATCATTTTCACACATAGACTGGCCACCACAGAGATGAGACCCGAAACACATTGAGAATCTTTGGGATGTGCTGGAGGTCGGACTCTCCCATCATCAATAAAAGAGCTTAAAGAAACATTAGGGCAACTCTAGATGGAAATAAATGTTGTATCATTGCAGAAGCTTACTGAGATGATGCCACGGAGAATGATGACATAATCACAGAAAAAGGTCTAACGAGACATTAGTGTGGGACTTTTTTCTTGGACAGGCTGATTATCATTTTAAAACTTTCCCACAACCACCTTAAAGTTGTCTCGTAATGTAGAAAACAAAGTACTCTGTTTGGAAGGGGAAAGGGTCAATAATCAGGCTGTATGAACACCCAAGTCAAGCTTTTATCCTCAAACACACTGGCTGTGGAGGACGGGAGTCTTCATCAGAAATCAAACTAGTGGGGATTTCCATATGCAAGCTGAGATTGAGGAAGCAGAACAACGAATGTGGAACTGATTCAAAGCAAACATTAGCTTCTCAATGTAAAGACACACACACTGCAGCTGTCAAGCTTATTTATGCTTTTTCACTCTGGAGCGCATCACAGAGGATAAGATACACCAGCGAAGAACATTACATCAGCTTTTCAGAGTAGATTTCTTAATCTAAACAGATTTTATTTTTAAAACACTGGACTTAAAGCATGCTTAAAAACACAAGCTGTTTCGGTGTTCATCCGAACACCATCATCAAGAGGTTTGGTGCAGAGCTGGCAGTTGTAGAGTCACATGACCTGGGTCACATGACCGGTGTTAGTCTGACTGTGTGCCAGAGAAGATGGTGAGGCATCTTCTACCTGGATAAATGAATCTCCATAGACATATATCTTAACTTTGATTTTCTTACGGTTTTTAGTGTTTAGGTCTGGTCCCACTGGAGGAGTGTGTATAATGTGTGTTGTTGTTTGCGGCTGTTAATGCAGCGCAGCTAAATGAATCATCAGGCTTCACAAAATGAAAAAATTTCCTCTATAAAAACCGACAAGTGAACATCCAAACCCAATCTAGTTGTTTTTTCTGAGAATACAAGGCCTCTCTGCGGTCACAGCTGTACTGAAAGTTAGAACAGACGCGTAATCAATGGAAACAGGAAACCACCTTCAGTCTGACAGAAACGTCTCAACCACCATCAAACCAGCTGTTTTGTCACATATTCCATCAAACATGTTGAAGAAATCTTGTCAGTTGATGCTGTTCTGACTGAAAACGTGAGAAAAAACTGAAGGTTGTTGTTGATGTATGACAATCTTACAAAGCTACATCTAATGCAAGATTGAAAGTTTTGCTCATCCTGGAAGCTTAAAGGTTAAATTACTAACCACAAACTGCTGTGGTCTGAGTCAAGCAGGGATATTTGTTGTGTAATGATCGCTGTCCTCTTCCTCCTGCCATCATACTACATTAATAATGTTAACGGTGAAATGTAGTCAGGACACATCTGTCATTATTTTAACTGCCAAGAGACAAAATAAATGAGGACTTTGTCATATTTAAGCACATGTCAGGACAGCCAGTGTACGTTGGAAAAAAACAACAAAAGTGTGACTTCAAACTGATAACAGAAAAAGATGTTCACAGCCTTTGGTATTTTCAGAGTGCATGGAGGTTTTCACCCCATCTGACACCCTCAGACTGGACTAATATACTCATTCCTAGAACTTCACTAATTCCTCAGACTGGTTTACTCGTTCTTAGATTAACTGGGCTGCTTTCCTCTGGTTCTGACTAAAGTTATTACTCCAGCATTACCCAAATCTGTCTGTTAGCCGGGTCTGGAGCAGCTAGCTGCACATTAAAATCTCCATGGTAACTGATGTGTTACTGCTTTTGTGAAACCAAATCAAGGATAAATTCAGCCAGGATGGGAAATCCTAGCTTAATCGATTTATGGTGGCCTTGCTGAGTCTGGTCAAAGTTAAACATGCATAAAAGTCTGGAATTCATTGCTTGTCGTTAAAGCTGAAATGGAATTAAACCATGTAAAGTTAATGTAGTAGAATGCTTGATAGTCAGTTTATTTTGGTCTAAAATAAAATACTCACTTTACCTCAATATTTCCATTTTTGTTTTACCATATTATGTATGGTTTGGTTAATTTATTTTAACAATATTGGTGTATGTTTTGGTTTATTGTCTTGTGTGTGTGATTCAGTAACTCTGCTGATGCATATTAAAACCAGGGGCCTTCAGGGGCCAAAACTGGCACTTAAACAGTGTTAATAAATTTACATAAACAAATAAAAAACATAAAAAAGTAGAAAAAAATGAAATACTAAAAAAAGAAAACACAATACTAGGTCTGTCTGAAACTGGCTACATTTGCTTAGCACACATGCTTTAAGATTCTGATTTAAAACAGCCTGTTAATGTTGTCTGCTGAAGACACATCAAGTCTGAAGAGTTTTATCAGGGCTGTGAACAGGTGTAGTGGGTAGGCTGTTATTACGTGGTGATCCAGTACGTTGCTCCTGAGGGAGTGCCAGGTCCAGGTTCCCAGTGCAGCACATGGTGGAAGTTGACAGACTTTACTGAAACGTTGACAGGTGCAGGGAGGAGAGCAAACGCTGTGAACAGAAAGAAGACGCAGGATAAGGAAAGCACAAGTAAGCAGACACATCTAGCTGTGGCGTATTCACCGCCGGGCTGGACGCTGTTTTTGTTTCCACATGCAAAAACTGGAGAGGGTGCCCTAAAATCCAACCCACCGTTCTACTTTGTTGAGACCCTTGTTGCTGCTCATATAAATTACAAGTCATATATAACTTTTTCTTTTCTGCAATCATCAGCTCAGTTACGTGTTGGATACCACAAAGCCAGCCACAGAGTCTACGGTCTAAACACACAACAGTGTCCTGACACGTGCCGACTTCTGCAGCTTTGGTTTGAATGTTGAAAAGGAATCAACAGCATGTAAAAAGATGCAGAAGGCCATTGTTTTGATAGATACTTATTATGTATTTAAGGTTGACAAGCTGACCATTTTCATTTCACACAGGAAATGCTTGTTTTCAGCTCATAGAACAAACGGATCAGTCAAAGTTCCCTTTCTTGTTGGTTTTAAGACAATCGCTTTGAATGATGCTTTATGCTTTTGACAGGGCTGTTCTGTTGTATTGCAGTAGAATGAACAGGTGTGCTTCATTTAATGGACTGTAATTAATATAGACTCACACTTTAAATTTATTCCACAGGGAAAGAGCCTCTATGTGGTCGATCTTCATGTTGTTCCGACATGGCCACACACACCTGACTGCATGCGACCCACTTCCAAGTTTACCTGTAAACTTGCTGCTATGCTGCTTTCAGTTTCAGATGCATATTGGCTCATTTACTTAACTTTTCCTTTCCTTGATGCTCACATCAGAGGTTGTTATACCAGTGTGCAAACCTGGCCATTACATGTTGTCTGGAAGTGACATAAACCATGAAAAGCTTCCTGAAAATTATTAGTACTTTAAATGTTGTTCACACAACATTTTGGGTTAAATTGTCACTGACTGCAAATCTAGGTTTTGAAGCAGCCCAGAGAGAGTTTTTCTTTTTTTCTCTATGTGGACGTTATTCATAATTTGGATTTGGTGATCAGGAAATCAGAGAACTGTTGAGGTCACTAACTGAAACCTATATTTTAGTTCTCAATGGTTCAGGTTCTGTTCCAGAAAGCTTTTGTTTGCTTTTTTAACTCCACAGATAATGTTATTTTATATGTGCATTAATCTTTGTACAACAAATATTTCCACCGTTAGCAAACATGTTACAGCAAAGCTATGAAACCTAGGAGTGTGTACAGGAACTGGCAGCACTAAAAAGGCTACTGAAATGGTGGGTGGGGTTGTGTGTGTTTGCATGCGCATAGTTTTCCTGACTGGAGTGCTTTTGTGGTATGTTTGCATTGTGCATGTCACAAGTATTTACTGCTTTTTATAACTACATGGTTCTGAATGCAGCTTTATCTTCTCAGCTTTAGAAAACTTTTACCCAGATCATGGAACGAGCTGACAGGTTTGCAGATAGAGGTAAAACTATACAGCAGTTATTATTTGACTATCTGCAAACCCATTTCTTAAATGCTAGGACTTTCCAGAACAAACATAGACACAAACATATGTTTGTGCTCATGGTAAGACACATTCCCTGCCGGGTTAAATCTTCTACCAGCTTGTCTATGCAAGGTTTGTTATGACATCCTATTATTTGTCTGAATAGAAGAAAAAAAACTTATATCATTAAGCTAAGAAGACAAAATGAAATTATTCCAGCTGCTGACTGTATTTATTCATAGTTTCCCTGTACTCTGTACTGGATGCGCCCCATGATTTCTCCATTCCAAGTACATCTACTTAGTGCCATTAAGCTGAAAATCCCGACATTGTATTTTGTGATATAGTTTTAATAATTACTCCCCCAGATGGACGAGCCAGCATTAAGGATGTGGTGGCGCGTCATGTTAAAGGAGAATTTGGACCATGGCAGGTTAGAATTTAAGTTTAACGTGATTAGACAGTATCGTCTCCTTTACAGTTATTTATCAGTGACACCCCCCACCCTCACTTCATTCTTTTTTTTCTATTTTCAGCTTCCATTGGACGGAGTCCTCCAAAGCCCTCTAGCGAGGTGACGGGCCATCTGTGTTCAACATGAAGAAGCAGACGCTGGATGATGTCACCGAGGTCTGTAATGTGTGTGTTTATGCCCCAAATCAGCTACCCTGAATAAATCTTTTTTTTGTGTGTGTGTCCTTTTAAGGACCAGGAGCAGCTGCAGACTCCGCAGATCTCGCTTCATGTGGAGGAAACTGTGGAAATGGTAGAGTTTGTTTCTAGTTGTATGTATTTGTTGTTGCACCAGTTTTTTCTTTTGTAGGAGACTTTTCCCTCATTTCTGTAGGACCACAAGGTGCCTCACGACTGCAGGAAAGCTGCACAGTGGCTGGGAGGAAACATCTTTTTTAAGGCAAGGTGGATTTGCCTAATATGTAGACGATGGGGGAGGAGAACGTGGCAGAGGCAGCAGAGCTCTTCAAAAAACTCTGGCAAGAAGACAGCGGGCATGAGAGGGAAATTAATTTAGAGCCGTTTAAATTCGTTTTTGAGAACACTGAGGACATGTGGATTTTTTGGAGGAGGATGCAGATCACCAGGGTTATCTATTGTACTGTGAATGCAGAGCATAAACAATAAAGGACTTAAGACAAGAATGTTTGATAATTTCTGTATTTTATATAATTGAGTATTGAATGATTCCCTGTTTATACCATAATGGAAACTTAAAGGTAAGTTGGTGTGTTTCACAGATGCATCACAGCTATAAATGGAGATAAAATAACTCGTAGCTCAGTCCAAAGTCAAAGTCCAATAAACAGAACCAACTATGAAAACTGAAATTAAACAACATAAAAAACAAGAAATGCAAAACTCAAAAGACTACAAAACAGTAACTGCTGTGTCGTCATGTTGTGTTGTTATTGGTAAAAATACATGACATCCAGCTTAAGAGCTTAAGAATTACAATTCAGTAAAGGATACTGGGACGGTCATACGCAGGGGTCAATATTTTCCACAATGACATCATCTGAATGTGCCAAAAACAATCAAAGGATATTATTAATTGAAAAGTATGATATTTTTATGAGAAGGACAGGAGCGTGTATGCGTGTTTGATTTGTCGGTGCATTTTATTTAGAAAAATGCAGTTCTGGAATACAATTTATTTAGAAAATAATTCGTTTCTTGCTGCACTGTGGAAGTGTCCCCACAGTGAGGTCTGCAGCCAGAAAGCTGCAGTCGGAGCAGCAGAGGACCAGGCTGAAAAAGCTGCTGCTGGCTGATCCCACGCGGGCGTACCATCACATAGTACTGTTTATTAATGAAGAGTGTGAACCCGTAATAAACTAAACTAAAAAGCAAAGAAAATATTGACAACAATTTATTTTCATTTTATTATCATTTTAAATTTTTGTTGTTCTAAACATTTTTAGGTTGTTTTTCCATCTATTTTTGCCTCTCTTATGGCATTCTTCTCCACGCAGCCTCCATTACAACTACAGGTGCTTGATTAGCCAAACTTCCAGTTTTTTAACCGACGATCTGGCAGCAGAGTCTGGTGGAGACATGCAGGCTGCAATGGCGTCATGCTTCACCACAGCTGAGGCATACCGCTTCTCAGGTAAGGTTACCTGTGGAAACCGTGTCCGCACCCTAATAGTCCCGACCCGTACCTGCTCCTGTCGGTGGATCGAACTTTAGCTGACACAGCAGCTAAACCAGTAAAGCCGCTTTCTGAAAACCTCCGTCCAGGGCTGCGTTTAGAGAAAAATCTCTTCTTGTTTCCTTACCAGAGCTGATGAATAAACCTTCATAAAGAAGAAGGAAACACCTCATCTTTTCTTCACCATAACGTAGCAGGTTGTGTTTCTTGGTCGGTCTCACACCAGAAAGTGTGTATCTACAAACAACGACATTATTTACAACCATTACACAACTTCTTATTTACAGTCTCATTCCTCTGAAAACAGATTTACACTAATTTGTACATTTATTTTGAGTCAGGAGCTCACACCAACTTTTCGGTTAGGTTACTAGAATAGAAAGACATCTTATATTTAATTTATACTTGAAAATTCTGATATTTATACCAATGATCGTCTGTGAAACAGACAATACTATAAAAAGTAGATCAGCTCTTCTCCGTCATAAAAACAAAAACATAAACTAACTCCCCCCTCACAGAAAACAAACAGCAAATAATAAACAAACAGCAGATAATAAACAAACAGCGACGAGCTGTATTGCTGGAAAACTCACCGTCACACCGCGACGTAAACTTGTTCTGTCACAGGAACAAGATCGAAACTTAGTGGACGTGACGTGACAAACAAACGTCCCTTTACCTGCGCAGAAGACTCACTTCCTTTGATATTTTCACAATAAAACAGGAAGTAGGACGTTTTCATTTTTATCCAAATCATATATATTCTTTTGTATCATTACACAGACACACATATGTATATATACACACACACATTATGTATGTATTTATTATTTATCCTTATTTTTTCTTTTTTCTTCTTATTCTTTTTATGATGATGATGATTGTTATTATCTTTTATTCTTGTCATAGTTATTCAACCTGTTATAGTGAGCCCCATCATCATATGATGGAGATAATTACAATGCATTGTGGTGTTATGGCTTTATTTAATTAGTAAGTTGTTAAGAACTGGCCTTTGGTTATGACGTCAGTTATGCAACGTATCTGGGTAGAGGGTGGTGGTTAAGGTTCACATGAGAAAAAAGCGACATGCAAGAAAACAGCTGGACTCACGTGCAATATTAGATCACACAACATGCATCAGGTTGGTGATGGAAAAAACCTTTTATCGCCACCACCACCAGCTAACAACGGGGAATCTCCATGGCGGTGCCTACCTGTTGTTGTAACTGAGTGGCGGAGGTGGCGGAGGAAAAGAGGGTCACGAGCTGGAGTCCTGGTCCGGCTGAGGAAATGGGGGAATTGGCCTCCTCTACCAAGTATTGTTGTGGAAAACAGTCATTCGACAACAAGCTGGATAAACTCTGGACCAGGGTGGCGCTTCAACAGGAGATTAACACCTGTAACGTTTTTGCTTTAACAGAAACTTGGCTTGACTCCTCGATCCCGGATTTCGTCATTGTTCCCGAGGGACTCTCTGTTTATTGGCTGGACTGGACTATACATTTAGGAAAGAGCGAGAGAGGTGGTGTGTGTTTCATGGTGAATAACAAGTGGTGCTCAGATGTGGGAATTATTTCTACGGGATGTAATCCAGACCTGGAGCACCTCATGACCAGATGCCAACCAATAACATAAAACACTAAATAACAGTAATACAGAGAGAATAAAAACAAATAAAACTAAGTAAAAGCAAAAGAACTGTTTGAAGACTTCATGGCTGGAGGCTGCGTTTATTGTAGCCGGGGATTTTAACAGCATCAACCTGAGGAAAGTCCTGCTGAGACAGCACCAACACATCAGCTGTTCTACACATGGCAAGAAGAAGGCACATGAGTCACAGACGCACTGTCAGTTACATACACACAGAGTCTTGCACATGCACACACACACACACACACACACACACACACACACACACACACACACACACACACCCACACACACACACACACACAC
>JBAFSZ010000014.1:30168323-30178735 GCA_036919955.1 Melanotaenia pygmaea
CCTACACATGCGGGGGACCAGTATGACTGTTCCAAAACCATTAAAAAGTGAATTTTGCATAATATGGGACCTTTAAAGCAAAATCATGTTGATCAAGTTCGTGAAAATTGGTCAAACAGAAATCATTTAAGTTAATTGTACTCTTCACTCATCGGAACAAAAAATACATTTTTTTGAGGCAGCGAGTTTGCATATATTTTTAAGTAGAGCCAAATAGATTTTACAGCGAGCATTACACGATGGGCCAGCCCGTAGCTTTATTGTCGTATAAAACCTGCTTTACTGTCCATCTGTGTATGTCCTTGTTTCTCTGGTAATGTTACATCCTGTATGTTAAACAAAACTGCATTAAATACTTGAATTGTTATTGAGCAAATTTCTTTTTCTTTTCTTTTTTTTTTTTTTGTTTGTTTTGTGTTTTTTTTGTCTAAGGGTGCATTCACACTGGTACTGTCTGCTTTTTAAATGAAGCCTGGTCTGCTTCCACAGATAGTAGGGTCAGATAGTAGGGTTTTTGGAGTAATGTAAAAGTTCATTTGAACTCAAATGGTGTGGACCAAAGATGTGAATTATGGCTCTATTAAAAGACTGGGTGTCTCACTTCACTACCAAGTAAATCCAGGTGTGATCATTTCGGGGTATATTGCCCCCTAGTGAGTAGTAGTTGTAACTGCATGACAATGTCCAGGTGGTTTGATCTGCTTCAGTAAAGTTTAATGTGAAAGCAAACTAAACCAAAGAAAGGTGGCAAATTGTCATTCCTGCCCAATCAATCTGAGTACTCTGGACTATGTATGCTCCCAATGTTTTAAACCCTGTGCTGTCTGATTGTTCAATTTCTGAGCCCATCAATTTTCTTTAAGAAGACCCACGTTTCAAGATTTCAGTCATTTATTAGGTGTAATCATATAAAGACTGGGGGAAAATGGTTGAAATCGGGCTGCATGATAAAGGGAAATGTCAGGCTCCTGTATCAAGGCTAAAATTCTCCTCCCAGCTCATCACACTGGAATCCAGAAGAACAACTTTTACATCTGATAAAGTGAAAGATTGCCAGCATGGATGTTATGTAATGTTATTTAATGTAATTGTGTTAACCTGGAATGAAAAAATGCATGTTTCCAACACCATGTAGACCTCATTGCTTCTGGAACGCTGGTTGTTTGAGAGCAAAGAGATGCCCATCATTATTAGTTTGTAATTATGTTTGCTGCATTTATTTCTACATGGATGCATATGTGTGCACAGCAGTTCTTAACTGCTCTGAGGTTCATACATCTTTCATGGCACTCCCACTGACTGGCTAAGATTGTGTGCATAACCAAAGCATGTACTGCTGCTTGCATGCTCACAAGCCCTGCTCCCTCAGCTTAGCAGCTTTGTCACTATCCATCCATAGCAATACTCCCAGTGAATCAGGCAGAGCTGAACTGGGACAAAAAATTGTGTCCAGAATGCATCAAACTCAGCAGTTCAGATAGGGGCCGACAGGACATCAGACGTGAGAAGTGTAAAAGCTTCTGGTAATTGCCAAAATAAAAGCCCCCTGTGCAGATTTGCACCGCTGAATCGTGTAAACATTACGTCATTAATCAGACAGGGTGTCTCAGTGTTTTTTGTTTTTTTTTCCATCATGAACAAAAAGACATTTATCCCGAAAGTGGAGAATTACAAGATTCTCCTGTGATTTCGTGATCTTGCGGATCCTAGGCGGACTGCACTCGCAGACGCTCCGCACTTGACATGCTCCCGGTGTGAATTGATGCCTCATGGAGGTTGGAACAAAAGCCACGGTTCAGCTGGAACGCGGGGTACACGCACCTGGTAATTAGTAAACTGGGGGTAAGAATGAAAACATCTTTGTTATTTTACCACATTTGGTAACATCTGCCAGAAAGGCTTGTATCTTTTTATTTTTAATTTTTCCATGCCTCCTTTCCTTTTTTTTCTGTTCTCCATTTTGTTCTCCTCTCTCTGTGTATGACGGATTTATTGATGACAGCCGTGGACCAAAGTAGAAGGGATATCGGCCCTCGGCTGTAATTTATTCAGCCTAGAATCAATCATAACTAATGGGGCCGATTTACCAGTTTTGTGTACCAATGGGAATCACAACCATTTTGAAAGCTAGCATAATTAGTAAAAATTGCCTAGCCCAAGATTGCCATCGGCCCAAGTGCCTGATGGCCAGTCCAGCCGTGAGTGCAGAGTATCCTCTCTGCACAGGCTTTCTTCACCCACTCAGTAATTAGAATGAGTGGAAGAGAGACAGCAAATCAGTTATGGACAGTTTTATCAGCTCCGCCGGCTTTGAAAGTCAGGGTGTAGCAGGTCAGTAGCTACGAGTTGCACCACAGTTATTGTCCTGCTTTGATGATGACTGATGTGGTGTGACCCTGCACTGAAATCATATTATTTTACTAACATTACTTTAATGTTACTATATTCAAACTGTAACTGAAGCTCATTTTATTATTATGTAGTTTAAGTCTACCAGAGTGTCAACTAAACTACATGGACCTCTTTTGTGTGTTTTGGTCAACGACTGTTACCATTCCAAGCAAGTAAGGATCTTCAAGTCTATTACCTTAAAGGCCTTGAAGGGCCGATACAACATTAATAGCAAGTAATATTAAATGTCATTTCTATATGGCAATTATGGGAATTAAAATCCCCCTTAGAACACTGAAAAAATTTGATTTTTCCTCTATGATGTAATCTAATGATTGATTTTCCACCAATCTGGCTGCATTAAGTCAAACCATCTGACCAAACAGACCAAATGTGTTATTCATTCAAAGAAGAGCATAAAGTAAATAGTCAGACTGGTGCTAACGTTAAATACGTAATCAGACATGAAATTATCCCATGTGGAATTAAACAGACTCCCGAGACAGTCAAAGCTACAAAGTTTTCATCTGCTACCGAGTCACATACAGTCTTTATTTATTCTATTTTTTTATTTTATACTTTATTTATTACGTATCTCATTCTCATTGCACTCACTCTGAATATTGTTTTGTTAATAATAGTTCTGTAATGTAGGCAAATTATTCTCCAGACACCATGTAAGGCCCAGTGTTTCCCCTGTTTTTGCTATTTAGAAGTATTTTTCCAGTTCATCACAGGTCTGTTTGTACAGAACGGCTCTGCTTTTTACATCCTACACCTGACATGAGATTTTGGATATTGGATCATGCTACTTGAACAGTGTTATCATCAATGTTCCACTTATTTCTGAGCTACACACTCTTCCCGACCAAACAGAAGTGCTTGCAGGTTTGCGTTGGACGGCTCACGCCTCCACATCATCCATTAATACATGATAATGGACACCTCGAAGGGCATTATCCCGTTTATACCATGGTCACTTACAAAAGAAAAATATATTAAATCAACTATTATTACGTTAATGTTGTTTTTTACCAGTAAAATCCTAAATTGTTCACAAGGAGCAGATGAGTGTACTATTTCGGCTCTAACATAGAACTTGCAGCTCGGTCGGTCAGCTGTTGTATTAGATCTCATCAGTGGAGGGAAGGGAGATGAATGCTTAACGTTATGTTACATGGCACAAAGTATGATTTCAGAGACATGATCTGGCACGTCTCCAGCTTGGTATCTCAGTTTCTGTTGCCATGGTTACCAACTAGCATTTAGCCAGTGGACTAATTTATAACAATTAGGCTATTTGACCAGAAATTCTTTTATAGGTGTCCATTATCATTTTTTAATGGACACCCTTCAGCCAATTAGAATCGAGTATTCACCCAGACCATGGTATAAAAATCATTATTTCACAAACATCTGGATTAATGACCTTTTTGTTTTTGATTGCACAAAACTGTAAATTGTATGAAAAATAGGCAGAGTACTCCGTTCTGATAGTGTTGCACACATGGACAGATAAAACTATAAATTCAGTCTGTGTTCAACAGAACACCGGCTCTCCTTGCCCGGCATTTTCCACGCTGGCGTGCAGTCCTTGGTAAAGTGAATGGATGCGATATGACTCTGCTTCACCCCCAGAGACTTTCAGACTTTAATTGGACCATGTCTGTAAAAGTTACTTTGTGGTGAATTAGTGATGTACCCATAAAGCTGAATTGACCTTAATTGGGATGGTTATATCATTTAACCTTGTACTTCACAGCATTTAAATGCTTTCATCTGTTTTTCTTTCAAACACTGATTTCCTTTCCTTCAACTCATCCTTGTGTTAATCTGAAGGCACAGATCAGCACTTTTCTGCAGTCTCACACCTCCATAGTGGTGAACAGTAAATCTCTAGCTTCCACAACTCTGCTTCATGAGTGAGTAAAACATTGTAAAGGGCTCAGCAGCATTATACAGAAATGCGCTGGCTCACATTAACTAGATTTTACAAGAAGATTTTTGCTTTAAAACATCTCTTATTCTCCACATACTTTTGCGTATGTCTGTTACCACATTGCTCCTTTCTCCAAACATGCAGAAGACCTGAAAATGATTCTTGGCAGTTGCAGTCATGGGAACCGTCACATGTATGAGAGTGGTTCTTAATTATACAAGGCTTTTAAAGTTGTATAGCATTTGAGGCTTCCCTACAAAGCCTGGTTTCTGCAAACAGCGTGTTTTGCTACGTCTCATTGCTTTAAATGGAGATGGAGCTGCTGTGTCTCCTCCAAACATATAGGTGTAATCTTTCTTTCTGATATCTTGCAGAAAATGATCAAATTTGGTGAGTTGTCAGTTTTTGCTTTTCACCCTGTTAGAGGTTATAGTCTGTGAAAAAAATCTAAAAAAAGTCTCCATATTGTCCTCTACATTTAATATGAATTTATCATTGACAATTTGTGCTGAACTTTTATCTTGAACTAAAAAAAAAATAAGGAAGCAGATGGTAAAAGAGAGCTAAACACGAGGCAAAGATGTTTAAATATAAATGAATGTTATGTGAACTTCTCTGCTGTAATATGTAGACATGGACAGATCCCTGTTTCTTCAGCAGTGACTCAAGGGAATGTTTCTGCTCTGGTATTACACAGGGTGGAAATCTAAAATGTTAATGCCTCAGTAAGTCACTGGGAATCTTGCAGGAACCTGTTGTCTTTATTTAAATATGTAACATTCGAAGTCAGGACTATAAAGTTCAGACTAAAAAGCAAAAACAGCATTTGACTTTACTGCGTGTTAACGAAGTATGTCCACAGGCAAGCCTACCGCTGGGGGGGGACCCCGCCCCCGCCGCATGTAGTTAGGATTTTGTCATATTTTAAACTTTATGTGTCAAAAGAATATAATGACTGACCAGAATGTTGGCCATTTTGAAATTCTGGACATCAAGGTTTGGTGTTTCTGGGAATTTCGAAGTGGTAGTAGCCTATTCCCACTTAGCCTTCCAAAGTCTTAAAATAATTCAGCAAGTGAAAACTATCTCGTGGAACAAAGGTGAATAATGGCAACAGCAGATCTGGGTAGTTATAGACGTGAGTTGTGATAAATGTGTAGGTTTTAGAAAGTTGTTTGATTGTGTGGAGTTCTAGAGCTCTTCTTTTATAGACATGTAGAAGTGAACAAACTACACACCAGCTTTTCCACAACAGAACCTGACATAAAAAGTTTACTTCTTCTATACACACATTATAACGCCTGCTAGCTGCTAGCATAGTTTTCTGTGAACCAGAGATGTGAAGCAGAAATGATCAAATTAAACAGGGTTTGAACTAAACACTTTTTAGTTTTGAGTGACTGTTAATACAAAAAGAGAAATGCAGACATGTTGATGTATCTGCTCAGATAGTTGCTGTACTATTATGTACCAACAAGGAGGATCAATAGAAAGAATAAAAGATCTACTGTCATTGTTTGTCACTGCTTGGCACCATCTCTTGCAGCAGCTACGATGTCACATGAAAAATAATGGGAAAAAAAAGCTTTATAAGTAATAAATATACTTATAATTAGATATAAGATATAAATGTAATTCAGATGAGGTCATAAAAAAGACAAGAGAAATGCAGATGAATTAGTTCATTTTGGAAAATCAGGATTTCTCTGAACATGTGAACTATGTGGACTGGACTTTGAAAGAATCCTTGTAAAATGTGACCTCATCCAACTCTCACCATGAAAGAGGTTGCAAACTGTCCTTGTAAACCACTCAAAAACTGATGTGAAAATTCCTCCATTTCAGTTACAACCAAACTAACAAAGGTTGTGCAACATTTTATGACATTGTTGTATAGATATGTTTATTTTATGGCAACAAGTGTGTATACAATGTGCAAAGTATATCAAAGTAAAGAATAAAGTCTAACAAGTAAGTGTCACCAGTAATGAAATGTCCCTCCTGAGCTTCTGTATGGTAGGTCTTATCTCCCCCTACTCCTCATTGAGGTGCATATGCAGGACAGACTAAGAAGCCTGTGTCCTTCTGTCTCTCGTCATGCATGGTCTTTGGAGCAGGTTGTAACTAGAAAGTGTCGTTTTTTTCTTAAGCTGTGCTTGTGTTGTGTTTTTTCTCTCTGGCCCCTACCATGAGTCACTTAAAGCTGAGGAGGCTGGACTGCCATCTTTTGCCTGTGGCTCCAGTATTTAAATGCTAACGTGCAATATATTTGCCACTATTGCTATTTGCAAATATTCTTTTTTTATTTATTTTTTTTATTTTTTACTTTTTTGAATACTTATATTTTCCCAAGAGTTCGTTTTGATTTGTTACTGCGTATCTGGAATAATTGGTACTATAGTTTCACTATGTTTAAGGGTTGGTCAGGGTGGTCTTGTGGACCTTAAGGAAGATGCTGCTGAGGAACAATCACAGACTTTTTTTTAAAAGATTAAAGTGATGTGGAAGAAATGAGCTTTAGTTTCTGTTGCAAATTATTTCAGTTTGCAGCAGAAACCTGACCAAAGGCAGAGCGGGTGGGATGAGCAGGTTAGCGAAGCTACTAGAGTTTGACTGATGCTCCGCAAACTCAGAGTAATACAAAAGTGTTTTATCAGTGAGGATTTTGTAAAGCAACAGATCACGATGCATTTGCCTCCGGGAGGGAAGAGAAGACGGATTAACCAGGAATACCAGCTGCAGGCGAGTGTTGGAAGAGGTGCTGGGGATAAAGCAAACGGCAGAGTGTACATGCTGTCCAGATCTATAACTTACATCACTGCAGATTCATCATGTCTGTCGGCGTGTTCGTGGAGTCAAACCAAATGCTGAAACACTTCAATCAAATTTTATTTATAAAGCACTTTTATACAACAAGTGGCACAAAGTGTTTTCAACAACACAAACAATTTTTGAAAGTTAAAAACAGAAGCATCATACACACACACACACCTCCCACCCCTACCCCTTTCTAAACAGACTGCCCCTAAAAAAATAAACGGCTGTAAAAATAACAAACAGGAACGTTTCTTAGTCGTTTTATGAGCTGAAAACTACATTTTGTTTAGCTTGTGTTTAATGTTGGATCGATCAGAATCCGAAGCCTCGACCAGGCCAACGGAAACAGCCACACAGGACTCTTTGCTGTTACAGCACGTACAAGGTCATTTACAAGCTCCGCGTGGCAGAGATGTGTGTGTGTGTGTGTATTAAAGAGAATTAAACAGAACTGTTCTGTAAAACATGTACTGTCTCTGGGTCACACTAAACGTGGTGGATCATCTTGTAAAGGAGACAGCTTTGGTTTGTCTGGAAGCTGCTGCCCTCAGCTTTCCTCTCGTTTAGTTCCTCTTTGAAAGCGACTACATGTGTTTCCATAATGTCAAACTGTTGATTTCATCTTAACTGATTTCGCTGGACTAACTTGGTAGGTTTGAGGGGCAAAGGAGGTTTGTGGGTAGTTGCTGCAGGGTTCATCAGCCTGGCAATGAATGAGTTCAACACTGATGCTGGAAGCACATCTCACGCACAGATTAATATGAGATGGATGACCTCTATCTAAAAGGCAAAGCCGCCCAATCATCTGTATGCAGGCTGCTTACATCAGTTCATTTCATACTGGATTTCCAGTCCAGTCTGTGGTCGATGGTCCCACCCAGGTACTCAATAATCTCCACCTCCTGCCCCATGATCTTCAGCAGAGTTAGAGGAGTCCTCTTCCATCACCATCATTCAGTTGCAGGTGGTTCCTGCCAGACCACTCTACAAACCCGTCCACAGCGCTCTGTCCTCCTCCTCCCCTCCTCCCTATCCTACACCCAGCAACAGCTGAGTCAACACAGAATTTCTGAAGGTGGCAGGACTTGGCTGGATGGTGTTCTGTGTTTTTTAGTTTGACACTGCACTTCGGTAGCTATGGCTTTTATTTTAGTGAAAATATCTTTTACTTTCACATGAAGTACCATGAATGGAGGTGGAACAGAGCAGTGATGAGGAGACTGTTGTGAAGAGAAAGATGAGTAGAAGAGCAGAGCTGTAGATTTACCGGTCGTCTACATTTCAGCCCTCACCTATGGTCAAGTTCTGAGTTCTTTCTCTGGAGGGTGGCTGCGCCTCACCCTTAGGGGTAGGAGCTCAGTCACCAGGGAGTGTTTCTATTCCTCAGGATCAAAAGGAACTAGTTGAAGTGGATTGTGTGTCTTGACAAGATGCCCTCTGGACACCTCCCAGGCTCCTCCAACCCAGAGCAGACACTTGTCTCAGCTGGCTTGGAAAAGCCCCATGGTCTCTGTAGGCCAGAAAATGTAACATGACCATGTAGAAAATGTAGAAGAATCCTAGAACCAAAAATGAAATATATAATCTTTAAATCATTTGGTACAATTGTATAACACACCATCTTTTATTTAGACTGTAATTTTGAGAAACTGTTTAAGGAATGACGAGGTGATTATGGTAACCCTGATTTTGTGTTATATATATTACTGTATTATATTACAGTCATTTAGCAGACACTTCTCTCCAAAGCGACTTACAGAGGTTAGAAAAAAGTATTAAGGGTCTTGCCTAAGGACCCAACTGGTAGGTGTTAATATAATATTCATCCCCTGGGGGATTCCCGCATGGGAGACGGATGCTCTGCGAACCAAGCTAACCAGCCCTGAAGTCCACTGACAAAAAATTTCAGAGACCTGCAGCGTGATACGCCTCATTCAGTGGCATGCACTATTTTGTCCATCCTTTATATTTAGAAGAAAATGCTATAAACTGCAGTATTAGTTTGTTTTCCGGATGAATTTTTAGTACAGACTGAAAACTCTGAATTAGGAGAGTTTTTACTAATCTGATCAAATTTGCATGTTCACCTGCAGAGTTTCAGTGTAGAAGGAGTATTTATCAGTTGAAGTTAATGATCAGTGATGTCAGAAAATGCTGTAGATAAAGCAGGATGGACTTTAAATCCCTGGATAACAATGTTCTGATTAAACCAGACAGGAGATTACAATAGAAGTGATTCAGACTAAAAAAATACATGTGAGAATGTCTACTGTACAGAGGGAACATTGAGCTCTTGTGGTGGAAACACAGATGTATGTATATATATATATATATATATTGGTTTTATGCGCACTTATAAGTAAATTATGTTCTGGTATCCTATTGGTCAGTTTCTATATGACGAAATGAAAAGGTGTAAATCTAAAAGTGGCCTGTGTGCCTGCATCTTTATGTGTTTTGGTCTAAAAAAGATGAAAGACATTTATTGAGCAACAAATAGAGTCCAGAGACTGGTAGCAGTGTAGAATCCTGGGAAAGGTCAGAGGTCAAGCTGCTGTGACTCCCTACGGGGACATTAACGCTTGAGCTGCCTGTCAAAGGAGGCGGATCGGCATTTCAGGACAAAAGAAGTTGATGGAGAACAGGTATGACAGAGAAAGATCGACTCAGAGAAAGTGAGGGAGAGAATCACAGAGGGAGAGAAAGAGAGAGAGAGAAAGAGAGATGTTGGCAAAACAAAAATGATTTGTGACTGAGACTTGTGGAATGTGAGTTGGAATGTTGGCTGGGACTTCACGTCATGAGCAGCTGCAGAGTCCTACAGAGTGTCCTACAGAATATTCTACAAAGTGTCCTATGGAGTGTCCCACAGAGTGTTTTACATAGTGTCCTACAGAATGTCTTTCAGAAAGTCCTACAAAGTGTCCTAAGTAATGGCCTACAGTGCATCCGGAAAGTATTCACAGCGCTTCACTTCTTCCACATTTTATTATGTTACAGTTTCAGTCCAAATTATATTAAATTAAGTTCTTACCTCAAAATTCTACATACAATACCTCATTATGACAAGGTGAAAAAAGGTTTTCTTTAAGTTTTTGAATTTATAAAAAATGGAAAATGAAGAAATCACATTTACATAAGCATTCACAACCTTTGCCATGGAGCTCAAAATTGAGCTCAGGTGCATACTGTTCCCACTGATAAGCCTTGAGATGTTTCTACAGCTTAATTGGAGTCCACCTGTGGTAAATTCAGTTGATTGGAC
>JBAFSZ010000014.1:30193715-30216626 GCA_036919955.1 Melanotaenia pygmaea
CCCTTGGCAGAGCAAATTTGTTCAGCACGATACAGAAACCAGATTATCATTTTGCTGCTATGATGCTGGACAGGACAGGTTAGAAAATAAAAAAAAAAAAAAGTTTTATTTCTCTCTCTTTTTTTTAAATAATCAGCTGATCTGACTTAAAAGAGTAGTGTAAATAATTACTTTGTGTTTGAGTTTGCTTTATATTTCGTAAGTTATAAAAATTTTAATAGGAGAATGAAAATGAATGAAGTTTTCACTTTCTTTTTTAACTAGCAAAACACTGACCACGTGTCACATTCACACACACACACCATACAGCACTTCTACCGTTACACACTATGTGTTTTGCTCTAACACACACACACACACACACCTTGCCGTTTAGACACATTAGGAGGCATCGTAGGGTTCAGTGTCTTGCCCAAGGACACTTTAGTCGTCATGGAAACAAAAAGTACTTGTGACTGATATGTTAAAGAGTCATTGATGCATCTTGATGTAAACGATCTGCATGGCAGCACTGGTTCTCTCTGTGGTGATCAAATCTTGGAGGGAAACAAATCTGAAAGTTCCCCAACCTGCAAAACTGAAATTTAAACACACGTTTGTGAGTTTTCAGAAGTTATTTAACAGTTCTGTTAGTTTCCTTCATGTTGGCCTTCTTATAACTCATTATCCTCTCCAGGCCACCATGTCCCCTGCTGTGGACCCCCACCCTGATGACAGGTGTAGAGCCCAAATGCTAATGGAGACAAATGGTGACAGCAGTGAAGTGGCCACTGTGACTGTTTATGCCTCGAGTGATGCTGCTCCACAAAGAAGTGTGTGTGTTCACACACTTTGTGTTGACTTCCCACGAGAATCCTGACATCAAATCCACCTGAAAAAACAAACAAAAAGAGAAAAAATGCCTTAGACACAACACAAATAATCACAAACAGGCTTTCTGCTGCTGACTAATCATTAACATAGATAAACACACACACAGATGGAACTGCAAGTCAGTCTCTGAAAGACACACGGGTGGTGTCTGTTTCTTTTCCTCCTCTTTGTTCCACCTTTGTCCTGACTTGTGCTCTGTCTCCCTAAATGTGAATAGACACATACACACACACACACACTCCCACTCACATGCACAAACAGAACCACCAAAACAAACATGAGGTAACAAACAAGATAAAAACTTGCTATAACCTGGGCTTAAAGCCCACCTGCTGCTGGGATACTGATACCAACTCTGGAGCAAACAGAAGCAACATTATTCTGCTCCAAAAAGAAATTCTGCAGTCACACTCTAACACACGTGTCCCATATTTCATCATAAAAACAGCTGAATCAGTTAAAGTCAGGCCTGTATTTGATGTTGAGATTTGGAAAAATTTGCATGTCTATGAATTGCAGGTGGACCGAAGCTGCAGAAACATCAGGAGGATCACTGGCTGGGGCAGGAAGCTGCATTATAACCAGTCTAAGAGAAAAAAATAACCTAATCTTGATTTTAAGATTACTGTTAAGATTTAAATTAATATGAAACCTTAGAAAGCCAGAAAACAGCAGAAAGAGCCGGTAAATGAGTGTTTAGTGGATTATTTCCTTGTTGTCACAGTGGAAATATTGTTACCACAAGGTTATATTGTTGGAAACATATTCATTTCCCTTTAAATGGAGCCACATTTGTAAGAAAAACATATTCATGAAATGAGTAGCAGTGATGATGTGTATGTGGGTTACAGTGATTACCCTATCATTGCCCCCACCACGTCACCACCACCCACTATCAATCGGCCACTGTTGTTGTTCTACAACCAAAAGCAAACACCACATTTTCTTCCCCCTCCACCTGTTTATCAAATATTTTTGCCTGCCTCTCTCCTTGCTCAGAGGAGAAGTAATTGTGGGAAGTAGATATCTTTCACATTCTCCTGAATACTGAATGGATTGTGGGACTTCTCCCACACACTAGTTCAAGCCTCTGATCAGTATACCAAATACAAGAACCAACACGGCTTCTGTCACATTAAACTGTACAATATTTGCACATTTCTTAAGAGTACACAAAATACCAACGTTGTTGTGTCACCGAAGACCACTCGTGTCCTGCTGGGATTATTTTACAACAGTCCTGTCATAGCTCTTGTTTTCTGTGGCTTCTTGAAAGTCAAGGATGCTGCAGAGATATACTGTAGTCCTCTTCATTACAGGCTCTACAGAAGAAGCACTTTGAAGACTCTCACCAAGGACTCTGCTCCTCTCAGATGACTTGTTTTGGTTCCAGTCTTGTGGAGTTATTGATCAAGTTCTGAGGGAAGAGTGGAGTTTGAAGGCTAAGAAGATGTAGGAATGTGAGCTGAGAGTGGGAAGCTGCTCCCTCTTCTCCCTGTGGAGGTTCAGTGTGAAACCATGACAACCATGGTAAATACCCAGATAGCAAAAGATGTGAATTCAGCATTGGTTTCGGGTGACAGTGGTTAACTTGTTGTGGAATTTATAAAAGTTAAAAATGATTGAACCGACATTGTTTTATGGTTGAATTCAACACTGTTTCAATGTGCTGTGTGTAGCTGTGCCTGCAGCTGTGGAAACAGAGGAGAACTGGGTGAAACCATTTATGAAACGGCGGGGGCCTTATAAAATGTGTGTGAGGGACCAAACTGGTGAAGGACAAGAACATAGGTGTTTTCAAAAAGAACATGTTTTATTTACCCCGAAAAATACGTACAAAACACATCAGGGCCCTTAAAAGAGGGGTCCTCAGATGGAGCGTCCAAGATGGAGGTGAGGCCTTAGATTTATTATAAATGTTTCAGTTTGATTTGGATTTAACTCATAACATTACAAAATTGATTCATTAAGACAAAAACTTGGATGTCAGTTCCTGAATAGAAAATTTAGAGTATTATCTGCTCCAAATGACATGATATCACAAATCTATTAGTGTGAAATATACTTGCCATCCAGGGGTTGCAAAATTATCTTAAGAAAAACCTAAAATGCAAAATTTTTATTACAACTGTGTCTATAATATTAAACAGTATCATACCTGTAATTACATGTGTGACAACTTTTTGATATTTACACTAAAATTAATGCAGCCCAGTAGTGTGAAGTCTGAGTTATTCCAAGTATGAATTGGCTTATATGAATACAGATTAGATCACAATAGACTGGCTCAAATAGATTAGATGTAAAGGGCCCTCACATTGTGCACTATACAAATAAAGCAGAATTGAAATTAACTAAATTATTTTTAATCAATTTACTCAATGTATTTGATTAGAATTTTAGAATAATTTGTTTTCATATATATATATATATATATATATATATATATATATATATATATATATTCGCATATCCGAGCTGGGCTCCAGACTAATTTTTTTTTTTACGAGGAGCACAGTGGCCCCTAACTTTTAGGAGCACAAGCAGAAAATTTAGGGGTGCACACTGAAATCGCCCTGCATTGCAAATATTCACATTTTCTCTCATTTTCACTGTATTAGTGATACTTAAACAATAAATTCAGAAATTCCAAATTTTACAGTTCACATTTATTTGTGCAGCAGTTGACAGAAAAAAAAAACATCTTACGAGCTGCACAAAAACAAAACAAGGAAACATAGAACTTGTCTAATCAAATCACATCAGATTTGATTTTCATTTTGTAGTTGAAGCAGAACAGCAACTTTGTCCCCATCATCCCTCACAGGACGTGGTATGACTGGCCCTTGTAGTTCCTGGTAATTAACAGCTTCAGGGACTGATGCTTCTCTCCAGCCACTGTTCCCACTCCTCAGTAAGAAAGGTAGATATTGGCTGCCCTAAAAGTGGCTAGAAGTCGCTAATTAGCATAATCAGCCTAGTGTTACAGGGGTATGGGTTGGGCGCAACATAAAAGACAGGTGTATAAATAAAACACAGCATGTTCTTGTGGTGAGTATAAATAAGGGAAGTCAAACCTAACCAAGTGTTGGAGTTAGCGGAACCGCTGAAAGAAAAGCCAAAATGTTATTAATACAACCTTACACAAACTCCACCGGATTAACCAAACTAAGATAAACAAAAGAGTGCACATAAACCGGCAAACTTAACTAAATAACAAAAGTGCAGCAGTTCCAATAAACTAAAGAAACTCGATCACCAACAAATAGCCTAACCTAGCCCAACACGACACAAACAAAAGTTAAACACCAAGGTTAACGAAAAGGCAGAACTCATTGTAACCCGAAGCGCAACTCAAACCTAAACTGTGTTTATAATAAAGGTAAGCCCAAACCAACCAGACTATTATTACGTCCCCAAGGGAAACACGGAGAGCCAGGTTTAACCCTGCTGTGAATACGAAATAGTCTAACATAAAAGGCTACCATTTAGCACAGCAAAGACACAGAAGAGCAATGCCACCATAATTCTGCCAGCGTGAGGGGAAGCAGCCTGTGCTGTCTAGCTTCTCCCTCCTGAATGAACTCTGCAGCAGACCTTTATTTACTGGACTCCACCAAGCTGCAGTGTGATTGGCCGGATGATGAGCCAATCAGCGGGGAGGAGACCGGGGTACGTCTGATCCAGCCACTCCGAATAGACATCAGGGCCAGGCATTTGCATGTAGGATGAGCCCCAGCTGTCTGCAATGTGTAGCACTCATAACACCTAGTACATATAGTTGTAATGGATGCCGCCATGAAGAGGGATGTAGTGGGAAAAGGCAAAAATTGATATAAAGACAAACTAAAAATGTTTCAAAAATCACTCACATGCAAATAGCGACCCTTTGGTCGCAATGTGGACCCCTGCTGAGATTTAACCAGAAATGCAACACAGAACCATCTAAAAGACAGGACAGAGCACATTCTGCTTCTGGAGGAAAGTGAGATACTTCATGTTTCATATCTCCTATCAGTCTGTGGTTCAGTCTAATCCTAGAGGCCAGTTTATGCTCCCTTATGTACATAGTATGTTAATTTCAAGTGTTGTTATACGTTGCTGCCCTTCATAATGCCATGCGTCTTTTACATTGTCATTGTTATGAAGTCAGTTCATTCACTGGTGGGCAGTGCTGAGTTCAGACTTCACTTCCGCGTTCTGACGTCTGTTTCAGACACTGGTTCGTGGCTATAATGCACAGCTATAAAGTTGTTTAGAACCACCCAACTCACACAGCCTTACATTCAAATTCTAGTTGTTGTCCTCATGTTCTGCTTCCTCCTGTTCCTCTTCTTCTCTGTTTTTTCTGTTTGCTGGTTGCATGTCAGCTACAGCTCAACACTAACCCATAGTTTCCGGTGGTACTGCTCCGTTTGCTGCATCAAGCGACGGATCCAGGCCCAAAAATGGACCCTGAAAAAGCCCAAACAGAGGTTATCAAGAAACGGTTTATTTTAGAATGTGTTTTTGAGGCTACAGTTACAGGCCGATTGAGCACAGATAGCAGAAACCTTTCAGTCCTGGTTCTACTAGTTCTTAGTGCTGCATTTGACACGATCGACCATTACATCTTATAAACTGGTTGAAAAACTAGGTGGGTCTTTCTGTCACTGCAGTTAATTGGTTTGAGTCCTATTTAAAAGACATGGACTACTGTGTGTCTATAAGGAACTATAAATCTGAGCGAACCAAAATAACATGGAGTTCCCCACGGTTCCATCCTGGGCCACTGCTGTTCAACATCTGCATGCTGCCACTCGCTCACATTATGAAAAACAACTAAACATGTTACCACAGTTATGCTGATGACACACACATCTACATAACCATCTCACCAGGAGACTACAGTCCGATCCAAACGCTGATCAACTGCATTGATCAAATTAAAGATCGGATGGGCCAGAACTTCCTTCAGTTAAATGAAGACAAAACTGAAATAAAAGTTTTAGGATCCAAGGAAGAAAGATTAAAAGTCAGTACTCTGCTCCAAACGGCTAAGTTCAAAACTACCAACCAGGCCAGAAATCTGGGAGTAGTCCTGGACTCAGACCTGGATTTTAGCAGTTATATTAGGACAGCTGTGAAGTCGGCCTGTTATCACTTAAAAAACATACTGAGGATATCAAGGATCAGGTCCACTGATCCAGGACCAGGATGACACTGCTCCTTCTGAATCTGAGGTTCAGTAATAAGCTTATTTCCCAACAACCTGGATTGCTGAAGTGTTGATCCATCAATAGTTGGAGAACACGCTCCGGTCTCCTTTATAAAAAAAAAAAAAACATGGACCACCACCTCAGTCTCACACTCCATGAATCTCCATGCAACGTTGAAGAGTTATGTCATCCACCACATCCAGAGCTTTCAGCATCTCAGAGTAAATCTCATAAGAGGGAGGACATAGTAACTAGAATAAGGAGATCCTCATAGTGCTCCTTCCAACACTTGACAGTATCCCCCATCAGGTCAGCAGTTGTACAGCCAGGCCAAGAACTACATGGATTGGACCCTGTTTTCCTTTCCTGAGTCCTCAGATGGTCAGTCAGAACCTCTTTCAGGCCAGCACCATGTCGTCCTCTATTTCAGAGTAATTACTGGATGATTACTGGAGATTGACTCCAAAAGAAGTGCGTGAGTTTATATGGTTGTTTGTCTCTGTGTCGGTCCTGTGATGGACTGGTGACCAGTCTAGGGTGTTCCCCATCTGCCACCTGAGCTGGGTTAGACTCCAGTCCCACTGGGAGCCTGAAATGCATGAAGCAGTTTTCGAAAATGGATGTAAAAGATGAACTGTTATGTTTCAGACTTAAGTGTTTTCAAACCTTTTTGACAGAATGGGCTTTATGTCTCCACTGACACTTTGCTGGAGTCGTCTCTGAAACCAGTCAAAGTATTTTAACTCTGGACCACTGTCAGGAATCAGCTTCAGGACCACACTGAGACTCTAGAAACCACAAATTATCCATAAAAACTGTAAATGTGATACCACACCCGGTCCTTCTGCAGTAATTTTCTACCTAAACATCCTTCCTGAACTCCTGCTTTACCTCGTTGTCACACCTCATCCATCCCGGACCCCTGAAGGCAGCACTTCTAACCGGGAGATCAAAGGTCAGCGTTTAAGCCCTCACTGAGAGGGTGGAAACTTTTTACTGATGTTCAAACAAGACTCCAAAGCTTAAGATCACCACGGATCAGCTGAACAGTCAAAATTTTGGTTGTCTGACAGAATCTTGCTGATGAGGTGATAAACATGCTATATAAGAAACCATCTGAAATATGAACGAGCCCTGCTTGGGTCAGTTACTGGTATTTCTGCTAGTCTGCTACTCCTTACAAACCAAGGTGTGGAAATTCATTGATCCAATTATATGAATTCTTGTCTTCGTATGGTGGATGAACTTTAAAATGCTGCACCTCTTCCACAGTCAAACCTGTTCGCCATGTGTTTCCACCCCTCTTTTCCTTCAGTGTTTTTCTCTGAGAACACAGTGACTCACAATAAGAAATGCTTAAGCTTATCATGACTCCCTGATAAAAAGACACACCAACCACAGCACTTGGCAATCATTTTCTTTAATTAAAAATCAGAAATGCATGATTGCTTTTGCCTCCAGTGGGAGCCCAACCCCGGGATGGTATGAAGAACTCCCACCCCCACCCTTCACCAAAACCAGCAGTGGTGCAAGAAGTCATTTTTATTGCTGTTCTACTAGAAACAGAACAATTAAAGTCCCACATTCAGAATCCTCCTTTATATCTTTATCATCTATAGCTATATTTTCTTTCCAAATCTGTGTCTATAAAATCTATACTTGTCTTTATGTATATTTACGCAGTAAAATGTAGCGCTGGTTATAACAGAATATTTTTAGTGGACATAACTATTTTAATATAGATGTTATCAATACAAATCTTAACTAAGTCACATTACCACTGGGGGGGGGGGTGTTAGTTTAGTTGAATCGATGAAAAAAGGGTTGATTTCATAAAAAGGGGTTGTTATAAAATGCTGAACATTTAAGAACATATAGAGCTAATTCATTGTATGAAACTTTTACTTTAGGAGTGCAGTAATAGTTGAAATTACCCAGTACTTTTTGAAACTATTTTTTTGTTATGACATTATAGCATGGTAATAAATTGGTAATAGTGTGGTAACATGATGGTAATACAGAAGTAATAGCTGCATGATACTCTATAACTAGCAAAGTAATAACTAGGTTATATGCTGGTAGTAACACTGGGTAGATCATGGTAACAGCAGACTAGAGCTGAAGTTACAGGGTAATAAGGGGTCTGCAACCTACATCAATAAGTAAGTAATATTTAAGTAATTATGTGAAGACTAGACATGTCTACAAAAGGTAAATGTATATTTTAGAAAATATTTCATATGCTGACAATAATGTATAATAACCTAATAATAGTCTTGCAGTTCCTGTGTAATAACCACGAATCAAGGCTGCGAAGTGATGAATAACCTGAAAACATTCTAGGTAGTGTCTATGGAATAACCAACATCTTTTTTAAACGTCTTCTAGGATATCTCAACATGCTGAGTTTGTACTCCTGCAGCTGGATGAACAAGCAGCTCTAGTAACTGACATTATAATGTATAGCTGACATGTTGTCTCAGTTTAAGGTTTGACCTCTAATAATCAGTTGCAGTGAAATATTTCTATTTTAGGGGAAGCAATCCTTCACCGTTTAGTCTCCGGCTTCTCGTCTAAGCTGTGCCAAACAGTAGTTGTGTGTGAGTGAGTGAGAACAATGGCCAAGTTTTCATAAAGGACTAAACTTTTTGTTTTCATGTGGACATTGGACTTGAGCTGACATGCTGTATCCATGTTTAGACTGCTGGATTGTCTCCAGGCCCTGCAGCTGCAGACTGCAGACACTTGACTGAGAAGTATGAAGGTGAAACATTAGTGTGGAAAAAACCCTGCAGCAAGTCAAAGCTGAGGAGTGGCAAGATTCAAAGTGTTGAAGATCATAAAGACAGGGAGGCGTTTCTGCTGTTAGTCTGAATAGTGGGAAGAAAGAGAAAGAGATGAAAAGCAAAAAAAAAAAAAAAAAATCTAATTTATACAAAGTTACAGGTTTCTTGATAAACACCAGAGCACCCATTTCCCTCCTCTGCCAACAAGCCATGCCACACCTTATCCTATTTTTTCTGAAAGAAAGATTTCTAGAGGAGCACTCAATCTTTACTGGCAAAATGTTGCTGCATTATGTCGGTTACACCCGTTCTCTCCTGTGATGTGGTTTATTATCACTAAGCTATTCAATCATCATTAATTTGAACCTGAAGTTGTTTGAACTGAACGCGCTGACATGTGCTCACATGTTCCCACAGACCACAGTAGACAGATCCAGTAGCTGCAGAACATCTCTGAGTGTTTGTCTGGATCTTTATAGCAACAAGGGTTATCAGGATTATGGTGTGTGAATTAATTTCCTATCACAATAAACATGTAAAACCACATGAACTCTCCTTATAGGTCTTATCTTTTGATGCAAACATAAAAGCTAGAAGCAACAAAATTTAGCCAAGAAGTTAAATTCCAACAAAATCCCCTCTGCTCTGTAAACAGTTAATAAATCCTACATATTTTCTTTATGGGTCTGCCATGCTAGGTACCTCACAATTCGATTAGATTGCGATTCAGGTTGCCTCAATTTGATTATTAAACAGTTATCAAGATTCTCAATGCATCTTTTTTCCCCATTTACGATTTTTTTTCTCACTACTGGTCTACTGGTGTCTATTTCATGCTTTTAAATCTATTCAGTATCTATTAATTCAAGTAACCAAACAAACTTATCTCTCTGAGTTCATTGCAACTTCAGAAAAGTATCATTTTAACACAAATTAAAAATGCTGAGAGACAGTTAAACAGGGCTGCATGGTGGTGTGGTGGTTAGCACCACGAGCCTCGGCTGGGGGAGGTTCGAACCTGCGGGGCGGTGACCTTTCTATGCGGAGTTTGCATGTTTTTCCCGTGTAAGCATAAATTCTCTCTGGGTACTTCGGCTTCATCCCACCATCCAAAGACATGCATGTTAGGCTAATTGGTCACTCTAAATTCTCCCTAGGAGTGAGCGCGTGTGTGTGAATGGTTGTTTGTCTTTCTGTGTTGGCCCTGCAATGGACTGCTGACCTGTCCAGGTGTACCTCCCTCTCACCTGCTCAAATGCTGGGATAGGCTCCAGCTTACCTGCGACCCATAATGGATAAAGCGGTACAGATAATGAATAAACAACAGTTAAACACTGAACAACAGGTGCTAATAAAGCTAGCGTGCTAATGAGCTAATGTTTTCAGCCTACACACTGTTCGATGAAACCCAAACAGAGGTCTTTACCTTCCACTAGTCTTGTAACATCTTTCACCAAGCAGTTAATTCCACATCCACCGTGTTAATGGGCAAACTGGTCATTTCTCTGACAGATTCATTTACTTATGCTCATGCGTCTGTTTAACAGTTCGTCACTTCACAGCACGCTGATCTAAACAATGAGGCTATTTAGCTGAAGTGGAAAAAAGGATCAAACTCAAACACACACACAAAAAAAATGCTAAAAAAACAGTCTTCTTTATTTATTACATTATCAGCAGCAGTTATTTTACTTTAAAATGATTTTGTCATGCTAGTTTAATTAGCCAACCAATAGCACTGTTGACTGTTTGCAGTATTTACAGTAACTGTTTACAATTTTGAAAAGTTTTACATTTAAAATGGACAAAATTACTCCCTCCTTGGTTCCTACAAACCTGCTGGAGGTATTAGAGGTATGACTTTACAACCCTCTCATATCAAAGCTGAAAACACGTTTGATGGCTGCAGGTAGAAATGCTGAGGGAGCTGCACAGACACAGGTGAGCCGCAAGGTTTAGAAAGGCTAGCTGACGGTGTTATTAAAGAGGAACTTTGAAAAAGAAAAGAAAAATTATTTTTCTTTGTGTGTCTCATTGAGTAATGTTTTTCATTGTTGTTAAGGTTCATCTGGTTTCCCTGCAGAATCTCTCTTGAATTGGGACATTATTTGTATGGTAATAATAAAAAGAATTCTAATAATTATTTTCTTCAGAGTAATTCTGTTTATTCTCATCCATCTTGTGAGGCTGTTCAGAGTGTGGGACTTTTGTTTCCTGTGCAGCCGAGTTGTTAACGCAGACCTTGTATTGGTCTGACAAAGTCTGAATTACTCTTATATTTTTGCTGGTTTAATTTAAACAAAAGTGAGAAGGCCGTCCTCTCAAAGTAAAGCGATGAGACGGAAACAGAAAAAAAAGCCCCTGAGGTTAGTGTCTGAATTCTTATGGCTTCAATCATGCACACCATAATTGGTTCAAACTGAGGAGCAATCATTTTACTCTTGCAGTCAAATGTGTCTTTGAACAGTGAGGCATGTGCTGACGTGAGCACATTCTTTTCTTTCTGTTTGCTCTGTGTTTTGCAGACAGTGTGGAAAGTCCCTGGTTTAAAGTAACACAATAACAATGTGTCATTAAGCTCGTCAAATAGCAGATAAGACTCTGTTCTGAAGAACTGATTTTTTCTTCCATTTGTAGCATGAACTGCGGACCTGCAACGCCATTTACCACAATAATCCAAAACAAAGTTGCAATACTATCTACACATAGCATTTTATTGTAGTCTAAAGTTTTCTAAATAACTAATGATGTACAAAGATTTTTATCTTTTTGGGGCTTTTTCTGTCCCAGCTTTTCTACAATGTATCGCCAGCATCACAATCAAAATTTCAGAAACTGTTACAACATCTAATATGTTGGGTTTAAATTGCCACCACATTGTATAGTATGGTTTAAAATGACCTAATAATTCAATATTTCTAAGTTTCTCTCTCTCTGATTATGAACGTTTGTTACGAAGATTCCTCCTGCTCTCCTTCAGTAAGGTGATGTAACCGAAAGCTGTAACCTGTCAAAGCTCAGGCAGGGAAAATAGAGAACTAATGAATATGATGGGTCTCATACAGGGTGGAGTTTTAGGGGTGTCCAGCATGAAACAGCTCAGCTCTGAAATCTAAGAGGATGTCCCAGGTACCACCTCAGGTAATGGTCAGGTGACTGTAGGAGGACAGCAGCATCCTTCTAGACCTGAATGAATCACCAGTATCACTAAACAAGTTTGATCTTAATTTTAAAGTAGCTTCCTAAGATTAATTTTAAGATATTATGGGGTATCCAGGTCATATTTACTTTTCAATGAGTGTATTTAGGGACTACACATCAGCTGAGTGAATCAGGATTTTCACATGGGAGCTGAAAATAAACTAAAAAGATGCTGAAAGAGAACCTCAGTATCCACGTTGCTTAGTGCCGACTAAGCTAGCACTACATGATCCAGTTTCATTTAAACAGGAGACCAGCAAGGCTGCTAGCTGGTTTAAAAGTAGCCACAGCATTAAAATGTGGAGAAATAAATCCAGTAACCAGTCTGATTTAGTAAAAGTATATATAAGAATGAAGAGAAAGGGAGATACTCTGACCTTTAAGTAAATAGGAGGGACACAGGTCAGACTGAGACAGACCCCAGCCCAACTATAATAGCCACACTATTATCATATTTATTTATTTATTTGTGTTTTATTATTATTGTTTCTGCCCTTAGGTCAGCCGGACACCACAGCCCTGATTTGTAGGTGTTCGCATCAGGATTTTTTCCTGGGCGAGTACATTTTTAGCACCTACTCTGTCCGGGTTCTGAAGGTGCGGAGCCGGGTCAAGAATCATGATGTGTCAGGATAGCAGGCCACTACTGGCCCGAAGTTAGCGTCATGGGATTAGTCATGGGAGCGACTCCTGACCCCGCCATCTTTAAAGCCCTGACGCTGAGACTGTGGATAACAGCACTGACATTAAACCAAGCAGTACGAAAATCATGAGCTTAACGCCCTCTATTTTTGTTTGGTGTGTGTTTTTATTTCTCATTAATCTTTAAAAGGACCACAGTCATCACAGCAGTGTTAGAGAGAGGAACACGATCATTTCCTTTCTAAGTAAATGACTCCCTGATAAAGACTAGCCCACCCTCTGGAACCCACATGTATAAAATTCCAGCTCCGTCAGTGGTCTCATGTATGCAGAGTGTAAAGATAGCTGACAGCACCATCTTGTTGACTGGTTAGATTTTGTTTTGCTGTTTTAAAAATGGTAACATCCAGTAAGGTCTGGTACACACATAGATTATTGGACTGTTTTTGTCCCGATTTTGCCTCTTCCCAACCAACAACGGCAAACTCCTAATTATCTTGACTCTTAAAAGATTTTCCTATAAAATTATCATTTGGTCTGAGGTGTGTTAAGACTGAATTCCTACCAATAAACGGCTCCAAAACAGGTCGTGGCCGACAATCGGAAAACATTAAACATGCTCAGTATTTATGACAAAACATCTTCACGTCTGTGAGGAAAGGCGACGACTCCTGAGCTGCTACTGTGTGGATGGTGACGTGGAATGAAATGTAGCCAATCAGAGAGCGAGCTGACTGGGAAGCAAGGAAGGAAACAAAGTCCGTGTTCACGCCGTCTTTTTCTCTTAACAGTAGTCCCAAGACCACCATCACTCCCTCGTCCGGTATATCCTCTTCCATGCTGTGTGTTGTGTTTTCTGGTTGTTGCTATGGTTCTTCAATGTTTTTGTTAGATCACGTTTGATCACGCGAGATTTCTGGCTCAGAGGACTAGATTGTAGATCAGTTGTGGGACAGCATCGTTATATGTCTTATCCTGTGATTAGATTTTCTGAGGCACCAGACACAGTATGATCAAAACTGTTACATGCCGGATTTTTTCTCCTCACGTGTGAGGTCTCGACCAGAAAAAAAATCTCATCAGATTAAGAAAAGCTTTATGTGTGTTCCAGGCCTACGGAGAGGAAAAAGCTTTCTGGGAGTGAGCCTGCTCAGAAACTGTTCCCTGTAATTTGGTGAATTTAAATCATTTAAAATATTTGAAAATACATAAGTGATATATTTATTTCATGTAATCATGGCTGTGAGGTCCAGATGTTGCAGAAATAAAAAAAAAGCCAGCCATTTCAAGGATATATGAGCTTATTCGTGGAGCTTTATCATCCCCTCTTAGACAATATGAAACTAATCTACAACTCCATTTCCATTACAGTTTTTTGCTAAATAAAAGCTATGGTTCTAACATTTCGGCAAAGTGTATTTGCAACATGCAGGTGAATCCAGCGCATTAGACGTTATTCTCATAAAATCTCATCCCATGAGACCACTTTGAGGGGAAGGTGATTTCTAATTCTTTGTAAAACTCTGCATTTCCTTGTTGTTGGTATCAAGGATGGTTATATATTTTTAATTATTTATTAGAAGTGTTTCCATTACACCTTTGCAATATACTTTTTTATCATCATGTCTGAAAAACCACCTCATGAGAGCCTAAATATATTTAATAATATTTGAGAGTTTTTTAGAAATGTAGGTGTTTTCATTACTGTTTTTTTATTGCAATATTTAGGTTTTGCACAATTCTATGGGTAATGGAAACACAGTTTGTGACACTGGTGTTAGTGTAATTATTAGGAAATACACACTTTCAGTACTAAAATGTTTAGAAGTTTGGCCAGATCAGAAGCCTTGTTGAAGCTGGCCTTTAATGCTTGAATAACAAGCAGAAACATAGCAGTTCAGGATACATTTAATATGGCCGATGAGTTCTTGCATGAATGGACCTGCTTTATCTCTGTTAGGCCCATTTATTAACCCCTCATTCAGCATGCCTAAAAAGTGCTGCAGCTGCTCCTTTGTAAACCCCACTAAACATAAAAATGCACACAAGATTTTTTCCTTTGTTTTGCCTTTCATTTCTTCAGCCGTTCAGAAACCGCAGCAATGCTATCAGACTCTGTGGTTGGCTGGTTGCTCGGCTTGCTGGTCGGTCAACCTTTACTACCTGACAGCTCCTCTCTTTCCACTCCACTGTCACTGAATGTTATCTGTACAACTGTGTGAGCCAACATCCCAGTCCCATCCTTCAAGCGTGAAACTGTTCATGAAAGCAGAAAACAATAGCTACTTGTGTCCTATCTCTCTTAACCTGTGCTACACTCCTTTATTGAAAATTCTTGTGTCATTCTATATTAATTACATCAAAACAATAATTTTATCCAGAGATGGGCTCCCATTGGTTCTGGAGCCACTTAAACCATTCTTTAAACTTACCAAGGTAAACAATGAGGCTATTTAGCTGAAGTGGAAAAGAATCAAATTAAATGAAAAAGTACATTATTGATTTAATAGAAATTATAGTGTTGTATTAATTCACGAGACATTTTAAAACATAAAAGTCATTAATTATTAATAATACTGAAAAAAGGAAAGAAAAAAAAGTAGACATCCAGAGGCTGATGTCTACTGAGAGGAATGAGTTTCTGTCATGAATGGCGGGCGTCGGAGGGGGTGAAGACCCATTTGCAGGCAGGAGGCAGAATTGGTGCAGGTAAAGGGTTTATTTCCAAAACAGAAACCAGAGGGAACAGGCATCCATGAATGGTGAATGATGAGGATCCAACAAGGAACAGAAAACCAGGGGTACTTATACACTGAGGGAGTAACAAGACACAGGTGAAGGGGATGACTAATCAGACCAGGTGAACTAACGAGGCAGGAACAGAAAACCACAGAACACAATGGAAAACTAACATAACCAGAAACCCAAAAACTTAAACATAAAGTCCATAACGTGACAAGTTTCTGTGCTTCAGCAGACCTGAAGAAGCCTCTGACTGAACACACTCTGTTGTTTGCTCCTTGTAGAGGATGTGAAGAATTGTCCATCATGTCCAGCAGCTTGTATATCATTCTTTTATGGATTTCCAGTCTGTCCAGCAGATCTCTAATGTACTTATTCCTCCACCTCTCCTCCAGAATGTAAACAGTGTTTTGTTTATTCCTGTTCATCCTGAAGTCAGCACCCATCTCTAAAATACGTCTGCTGCTAGCCACCATCTCAGACATGGAACCTGTCAGTCTTACAAACTGTGGTCTGTTTTTTTGGTAGTGGTAAATCCAGGTGGTGGTGGGAGATTCCAGCTGGAATTTATGGCGCTTCTCACAGAACAGAGCAGCTGAATTATATTAAAAGCAATTGAGAAATCAAAGAACATGATCCTCAGTGTGCTGCCTGATTGGTCCAGATGAGAGTGGGCTCTCTGAAGCAGGTAGATGAGGGTGTCCTCAACCCCAAGAACATTCAGATAAGCAAACTGTGATGGTGTTACAGTGCGTGGTGGACATGGACACAATATGGACCTGGCTGAAGGTGGAACTCATGGGACTGATATAATCTGAAGATCTGCTAAAGAACAGTTAAATAAATGTTATTATAAACATGTTAAAGAACAAACTGAGATGTGTGATATTAAACTGCTAATGTGATTAGCTGGAACATAACTACGTAATGCTCACTCTACAACAAAACACTGACTCTGATTAGTGATGGATGGAACAAGGGGGATGCTGGAAAATCCTGACTTTTTTTCCAGTTCAAGCTGCAAAATCTCAAACAGATGTTAGTCTACAGTAGTTAGTCTACCCCAACTCTGACTGATGGCTGTACAGAGTTGAGATGTTTGTGTATGTAATGCTGCCAGGTGTAAAATGAAACAATCACGTTGTGTTTGCATTCTTCTCCTCACACATGAAGCTCTTAAAGATTTTCCCATCAGAGCTTCACTCTCAGACTGCAGGTTTACTGGAGGTTCTTAGAGGTTCTAAAAGTAGAATGGGAAGCAGAACCTTCAGTTATCAGACCTGTCTGTGGAACCAGCTCCCAGTTAGGCTTCGGGAAGCAGATACCATCTCGACCTTTCAGACTAAGATTTAAACCTCATGTTTTGATAAATCTTACAATTGAGGGGTGGCCTAGCCATCCCTCAGTCATGCTGCCATAAGGTTTAGACTGCTGCAGGAAGTCCTCCATGATACACTTCCTCTCTTTTTCATCTCTCTGATCTTTACCTTTCTATATAAAAATTGATGAACATATTGATGTTAGTAACATGTTTCTTTTTTTTCTCTGCAGAATCCTTGGCTAAAAGCAAAGCTGCTTGTTGACCCATGTTCTCTCCACTCCCAGCCAAATCATGGCCGTCCTTACTGGTTCTACTGGATGTTTTCCTTCCTGTTTCTGGTTCTATTGGATGTTTTCCTTCCGACACTCTTAGAAAAAAAAGGACTGCCTATCACCATATAAGGTTCTTAGGCTTGTCCTCGTAGGAGAATCCTCACTGGTGCCTGTTAGACCTATTTGTAAGGGTTATAACTGAGGGTTCAGACTAGAACCTCTCATAAAGGGTTACACCCAAAACCTTAAGTAGAAGGTTCTACCCAGAACCCCCTTTGACAATGATGTGGTGGTTCCACCAATAACCCTTACTGGGGTTATAGCCGGTTATAGCCCTTTTATATCCTAAGGGTTTCATCCAGATCCCTCACAGAGTTTGCAACAGCCCGAGAGTCCAAAACTGCTAACTGCAGAACTGAAAATGTAAAAACAGGTTATGTTATGTCAGTAGCCATTGGCTTTTTACCCATGATGCAATATGCAACAAAGGATGCAGTTGGTGGTGGCTTCTTTTCTTGTACTGTCCATTTCACTCATGGTACCAACTTTAAAATTCAAACAGGGCAGAACTTTCTAAAATGATCTAATTGTTAACATTGCACAGGAATTAAAGCGCAGCAATCGAAAAAGGTTAAATTTCAGTTGAAACTGCATTTCCCATGAGCCTTTGTAGTCCAGATATGTTGAGTTTTCAAAGTAGCCCCGCCCTCTCTGACAGAAACGTAACATGTTCAGTTTTCTTTGCTAATCATTATTATTACACTGCACGATGTAGAAAATATTAGAAATGACTTATTTGTTTCAGTGATGAGACACTTTTGATACAAAACAAAAATGCTAATTATTCAGTACTAGAAAGTTTATGTTCAAATAAAATCTGGGCTAAGAGTGAAACGGAATTGCAGGCTAACTGACAGATTCTGTCCTCCGGGGCGAGTTTCGTTGTGCATCCTGTTTCATCTACACTGTGGCTACTGATCGTGCAGCGTCATGGTTTAACTCTTCACCTGACTGGTCAACACAGTTGTCTATCATGGAGATCAGGGTTTAAAAACCAGTCACTGTTTTGCTAAATGCAATACATTTAACTAGTCTATGACAAGACATGAAATTTCAGACGTTATGAGAATCGGTAAAATGGACTGATGAGGGCATTTTAGACATACTTTAAAATACTTTTTAAAACATGAATATTTGAGTTTGATGATCTCCTAAAACTTTCACTAGGCCTTGGAGAACCTGTTCTCCCAAAAAAAGGTTCTCTGCATTAAAGGGGTTCCTATAGGAATTTTAATTCTTACAGAGAACCCATGAACAACCCTTGATGGAACCTTTCAGTAAAAAAGGGATTTTCAGACACAAATGGTTCTGGGCAGAACCTCTGCCCTTCACAGAGAACCCTTTTGGAATCCTTATTTCTAAGAGTCTAGTTCTGATTCTACTACATGTTTTCCTTCCTGGTTCTGGTTCTACTTTGGGTTTTTCTTCCTGGTTCTGATAGAGGTTTTCCACTCCAGTGTCTCCTTGTGCAGCTCAGGACAGAGGAAGAGGACTGAATCAAGGGGCCAGCTGTTCAAATGCAGTCTGATCGAATTTTGGTTATCGGATAGGATCAAATCTTGAAAACGGATTGTTCAAAACAGAAATGTGGATTCCAAAATCTACTTGGGTCATGTAATCCAATCCTGGTTGTTATCCTGATAAAACCCTCAATTTGAATTGTTCAACACTTTTAAGTATAATCTGGATAACTTTGATCCAAAAAAACAGGATTATCCTGATCCCAACAGAGGGCAGGACTATAAGACAGATTTAATTTAAAACTTAACAGCTGATCAAATAATAGAAATTTGTATTCGATGAATATGCTTATATTTGTATTTTGCACCTGACTTGTTTAACCGTTACAGTGATAAAGAGGTTAACATAGAGACAGGCTCCTTTTAAGCCTTTCAGCATAGTAAAGTAATATGGTAAAAAAAAAGTAAATAAAAAGCATAAATAAAAACATGACATCATGTCCCCACAAAATAAACCCCAAAACAAATGTGAGAAACACAAATAAAAATTTATTTCCTGTTATTCATTACTACATAATCAGAAAAAAAGTGTGTCAAAAAAGAAATTATTACATCCCTATACACGCCCCGTGCTTCCCTCATTCTGACAGAATGACAGAGGTTGGTCCGCTACCTCCACACGGGGCTCCGGTGTGTCAGTAAGGGCAATTCAACGTGTGTATAACAGATAATGTCCAGTGTAACAAATCACAGCCACTGTTCCGCTGTGATTTGACTGAGAAGACGTTTCATTAACCTTAACTCAAGCCAGTAATAATAACATAGTTGGTTAATTAATTAGTCCAGCTGTAGCCTAATAAGTATCCATGTTTGGGGGCTATTCATAGACAGTACATCTCCAAAGATTTAAAACACATTACCTCACCTAATCTCCACAGGTATGAAATATATTTCATAATGTCCTTCTTATTACTCATCAAAGTCATCTGTGACCTAGTAAAACTTTTTACTCCAGCGTAGTACGTACATGAGTCCTACCTACAGGGTTGGTTAAATTAAGGATTTTCAATAACTGGATATGATGACAATATTCAACTCTGATATTTTATATTCATTACTGCTTCAGAAATCACAAGTATAATAATTTCCTTCATTAATCATGTGTTGGGGCAGCAGCTTCAGAGACTCAGAGAAACTAAAGATACAGATAAAGATGTCTGGCTCTGTCCTGAGAACTGTCTGATCATAAAAAGAAGAATATCACAAAAGCTGCGATGAACAATGCTGCTTACTCCTTACACAGCACAGATGTATGTTTAGTCAGAGGCTTCTTCACATTAATGTTCTTGTTTTACATCTATTCGGCTTTTTTGGCTTTGCTAATCAGAAGTGAACACAGTCCAAAATTCCTCAGTATTTACTGAGGAATTCAATATTTATTTCTTATATGAAACTTTTGTACCTTGAAGTTTTGACCAGTGAAATAAAATAGTCACTGACACGTTTTTCAATCTATCTCATTTGGTGCCTTATCTGGATGTGAAAATGAGTTTGATCCTGCTGTGCCTGAACACTTACACATATTTTTATGTGCTTATTGAGTGTGGGGTCACAGGAAGTCTGCTTTGGAAGCAGTTCCTCTAAACACCACCTCATACAGATGTCATGTATTCACAGCCCCACCCTGCTGAGCAATGACTGTAGAGCAGTGCAAAGCCAAAACAACATCATGGAGTTTGCTGATGACACAAAGTAGGAACAATGAGTCAGCAGCAGCTGGCGAAGAACCAGCAACCCTTCCCTGGATGTATGGAAAGCAGAATAGATGATTGTTAGTTGATAAGAACATGCGCTGACCACTCACCACTCAACATCAACAGTTCCTTTATGGCACTAATCTGGTGGAAAACCCCTCTCATAATCCTTTAACTCTGGCTCCAAAGGCAAGAAAACCCTGTGACACTGCCACATCCTTACAAATTGTGAGAAAAGCTTTACAATAAACCCCTGTTCTTACCAATTTTTACAGAACTATCAAGATAGGACATCCTGAGCAGCTGCATCACTGACTGGTGTGGAAATGGTCCGTATCAGGTTGCAGAACCTGCAGTGCATATAGAGGAAAGTTGAAAAGACCATAAGAGTCTCTCCCAACAAAGCTGTCAGCAGTGGATGGCCTGACACATCCCTCACACAGACTTTTCTCCCTCCTGCCATCTGGAAAAAAGATTTCTTCACTCATCAGACTCCATCAGTCTAACTTCTAGACTTGCTTTATCCTCGGAACTGGAGCTTGTCACAGCTTCCATTCGACAGGAAGGCGGGGTCCACCCTGGACAGGCCACCAGTCACCACAGAGAAAAAAAACATGTACTCTCATGTTTAATATAAATATTCAATGCAATGTTTATTCAGTATGACTGAAGGTGAAACCAGACTGTACACCTCTACAAGTCAGATCATTTTTTTACATTGTGGCTTCAAATAATCCCAGATGACTGAAACTCAAACTGTGGAACATGTAAAGTCTGCTGAATGACGGCACGGTGGCAGTGCAGCGTGTTGTTTGATGAGAGCCATCTTTTCTTCAGAGAACATGAAGACTACACACAAACCGAGGAACTGTTCTGGTTGTCTTCTCTTTGTTTCAGGGTCTCTTTCCTGCAGGTTCAGTCAGAAACCAGCCGCTGACTGATTAACATGTTTTAGGTGGCTGCTCTTGTGCCGGCAAAACAAAAAAAGCCAGCTGGCAGGAAGTGTTAACAAGCTGAACGCAATGACTTTAAGTGTGTTTGATTTTCTTTGGCTACTATGAAGAAAAACCGATTTTTTTACTCTTCATGGCAAAATAATAAATGATAATTTCATTAGGGAAATCTTTATGCTCTTCTCTGGTTTAATGGAGAATTCCCTTACATGATGAGAAGAAATTTACAATCAGGGACTGAACCTCGCACATATTTGACAAACCAACCGTCCTCCCTCAAGTCCTACAGCTAAAAGACACCGCTTGAAGAGAAATGCTTTAATGCGTTTGTGTCATTTTTCTTGTTTTGTTACATGTCAGAGGTGAAACCTGAAACCTGTTCCATCCTACCATCAATCCCAGATCCGGAGGTACCTGAACTCCTCCCCTCCAGGATATGAAGTCTCTGGTCTGAGCTCCCTTTTGACCCAGACGGAGCACTCCAGCCATTCTGGTGGGAAGCTCTCATGAACAGACATACACAATCCAGTCTTGTTTGGGTTAACTGGTCTGTTCTGACCTACTGCTGGAGCCACTTCACCACCAAGTATTGATTACTTGACAGTTGTGCCCTTTATTCACCAGTCGATCCCTAAAATAAAGTTGCAGATCTGATGGCACAACTATGAAATCAGTTACTGACCTTTGCCCAACGGTGGCCTTTACTAACTGATGAACCACTTTATGAATGAACATGGTGTTTATTACGGATGATACATTACTCACACAGATCTACACACCCCTCTGGCTCAGATCGAGGAGGTCTGTTTCTCCTGGTCACCTTGTTATTACCCACTGATTACTACCCAGGATGAAAGCCTCGTTCCCAACCAGGTGAAGCCAAATTTCCTCAACCTGCACCACCTGGAAGTGACCTGGTCACCAGGGAACAACACTTTCAAGTGAGGTGATTTTAACTGTTGTCGCTCCACTGAAGTCGTTCAGTCTCAGATTTGGTTATTCATAAATCATTATTCTATTAATATAATCAAACAGAATTAGTTAGCAGTCTTTCTCTGCCTTTCCTCTCTAGCACGAAGAGCTGATTTAATATTAGTTTCTTTAGCTTTTTATTCACTCATATCTACATGAACAATGTACGGTTTAGAAATGTCTTTCATTTTTAAAGGTTACATTAACCAACGAGCGAATCAAGGAGAAAGTTCTGAAAAACTGACATTTGACATATGTCAAAACCGTTTAGCAGATGCTTTTATCCAACAAAACTTAGAGATGACTGTGAGGAAGAAGCAACAAAGACTTTACAGAACTTAAATGTCATGAACATCTTTGTATCTTCTAATGTATAAAATAAATCAGTTGGATTCATACTTTCTAATTTTAATCCCTACTCATCTGTTTGCACTCGCTTTTACACACACACACACACGCACGCACGCACACACACACACACACACACACACCTACACACACATACACACACACACACACACACACACAGCTGGATATTCATTTTAAGCTGTTTTCAGGTTAAATCATATTCTGGTTCTGATGGAAGTTTTCCTTCCTGGCTTTGGTTCTGATGGAGGTTTTCCTTCCTGGCTTTGGTTCTGATGGAGGTTTTCCTTCCTGGCTTTGGTTCTGATGGA
>JBAFSZ010000014.1:30226107-30237418 GCA_036919955.1 Melanotaenia pygmaea
CTGCAGCACACGCTGCTCGTTCATGACAGTAACTGCAGAACAACATGTGCTTTCAAAGAGTCTCTAAAACACCAGAAGGTCTCCAATAACTGCAGTAAAAGTCACTAGATTTGTCGCTAGTCGCTTTTGACAAAAAAAAAGTCACCAAGAGGGTTTGAAAAGTCGCCAGATTTAGCGAGAAAGTCGCCAAGTTGGCAACACTGGTTTACTATATGCGAAATTAGCAGGCTGAGTTGAACACAACCGGTATCATTTGAACCAGATTAACTAGCTGAGGCAGCAGATCATCATAACTCAACTAGTCAACGGCGGTCCAGCGTCGCCAGCTTAACGACCATGTCGCTAAATTTAACGAATTTTCATACCCCTCTAGTGACAAGTCTAACGACTTTTTCTGGTATTCTTGGAGGCTGTTGGAAACTGACGTGAATGAATGTAGTTTACTCTTCTCAATTCTCAAGGAGCGAGTGCTGCGCAGACCCTCACCCGTCAAAAGGCACTAATACGAGGCTTGGTCCTCACGCAGCAGCAGCTGCGTTCAGAGCAGACGATGTTCACGTTCAAATGAAGTGTACAAAGCTGCTGCTGGACGATCCTGCGCTGGCTTACCTTCAGAGTAATGTCTGTTAATGAAGTGTGTGGACAAAAATATTTAAAAAGTTACGTGAAATGTTGCAAATTTTTTTTTTTTATGTTTTGCTGTTCTAAACATTTTTAGGTTATCTTTTCATCAATTTTTGCCTTTCCCCATACATCCCTCTCCACGGCAGCAGCCATTATGTACTAGGTTGATTATGCAAATTAGACGATGATGTAATTTAGCACCTTCCAGCGACTGTTAGGACAGCCTATAGCTACTTTTCTTACTGAGGAGTTATAAACAGTGCGGTCGGCCTGCAGTTCTACGGCTGAGGATTGAGCCGAAGCAGCAACTGTTCTCATTCCGATCTGCTCAGAAGTTGAAGGTGAGTTCAATCAACTTTATTTAATTGGGTATTTATAGTGTCAGGTGTTTAGCTTTGTTGTCTTAAACTACTACAGCTGGCTACAGCTGTCATTCAGCTCTACCCATCAGCGTTGAAACTAAATTGGAATGAATCCTGAAAACGATCGACCAGCGTCCAAAAATACATTTACATGTCTGCATTTAACAGACGCAACAAAGCGACCTGGTGAGTCAGCAGTTACTCCCCGGTGGTTATGCACACAGTCAACACGTTGGCACCTGAGATTTAATCTACACTTTTAGGCTACTAGCCAGCTAGTCAGTTAATGTTTACTGTTGTTCCCGTGTGTTATTAAATCAGGTTCAAATCAAGAGTTCTGAAAAAAATTGTTGAGACAAGTGTGAAAATGATTGCCAACTGTCTTGCTGCTATGATGCTGGAAAAAAACAAACAAAAAAAAACAATGCCAAATGTCTACCACGACATTTGCTGAGATGGTTTGTATTATACCACCATTGCTAGTGGATGCCACAGCAACATATTTTTGCCTTTTCCATATTTCTAATCATTTTGCTTTTTCTCTTTGTGCAGATGGAATCATGAAACGTAACAAGTCAGTAGCAGAAGACTTTATAAGGATGCACACATCTGAGCATCTGAAGTGGAGGTGGAGGATATACAGCCATCACTCAGGCCTAACTGCTGCATTATAGTTGTTTGAACAGGTTTTGAGATAAAACCCAGTTTATTGCTTTTATCTTTATATTCTTTTGCTGACCTACAAACACATAAAAGTTGGGCTGTGTAATTTTTTCTTTTACAGCCAGTGTTGACCGCCACTCTACCACCAGTGTCGACTTGTTCTGCTGTTTAATTAACACAAATAAGATTGAAACTGAGTGTTGATTGAATTGTGATTTTTCTTTGTTTTTTCAGTCTGTGTGTAACTGGAGTCCCCGATGTTTCCAGAGGGTGGAACACCAGTTTTCCTGGATCTTTTCAGCTTAACAGCAGGTTTGAAAAGGGAATTATACCATGTATGTGTTATGCTCCTAGTCAAGTGTTGTTTATTCAGTTCAGTGTGATAGGCTTAGTTAAAGCAATCTGGGAGCAGTGCATGCTGGGAAACCAGGAAGGGGAGTTAGCACTCCAGCTCCTGTTGTGTGAGCACCTATAGCTGTCAGCTCCTCGGTTCAGAATATTCTTTCTCCTCTTGCTCAAGCAATGTCTGTGAATAGTGTTTATTTCACACCATTAAAGCTATCAAGAGTTTAAGCTTGTGTGTCTGTTCAGGCTGCCGAGATGTTCACTGTGCTACCAGGATAAATTAGCTTCACGCTTTTGTTGCTACTTGCTAACTCATTAGCTTGCATTATTGTTATAATAGCTACGTAGCTTACCTAGCTAACCTATGTTGTTCCATGTTCATGGAAATGAATCAACCAAGTCCTGATATTTCTGAGAGTGTTTAAGCTGGTGAACATAGTCCATGACAGTATGCGTTTACAGTTATGTGCCACTGAGGCAATCAAATTAATGTATCAATAAAGTTATTTAGTTATGTTATTTCTTAGTCATGGTTGTTTCACACTGTCATTGCTAGTGTCCACTGCCTCTACAACACCTTGACAAGCCAGAAGCAGCAGCAGTGGGAGGCCGAAGGACACAGTGATTTCCCACATGTTCCTCATAACCTAAAATGGGGAACTAATATTATATCTTAATCTTTAGTGATCTTATTTTTATTTTAATGACCTTACGATAGAATTTGTCACTTTGGGATGAATATTGAACAGAACTCAGAAGCAGCAAAAAAAAAAAAAACGTCTAAATTAAGTTCATATGTGACATAGAAAAGACGCCCACAACAACCACATATTGACTACAATTAGCCCCAATGCAGACGTCCCATGGACATCAATACTTGACATTATTTAGACGTTGGAAAAAAAGACGTCTTCTGGCATAACAGTCTCCATGTTGTGGGGACCAAAAGTCCAGTATGACTTGGTGAAGACGTCGTTTGAACGTCACCTCGAGCAGTGGGAAGAGGCCCCATTGAGGAGGACTCAAGTAATGGTGCCGTTGCACTTTCCTGCTCTGACCGTCACGGGTCATCACACAGTTTGTTGTTGCATTCAGTTCATAACCAGTCACGGTCAAGGGGGCTCCAGGCCAGCTCGAGCCCTAATTGTGATGAGCCTAATAGAGGTGTGTAATTAAATATATGAATTAATTCATTTTTATATATTACTTGATCATGGCTTGTCTGTCTGGTTCTGCTTCCTCTTCTTTTTTTATTGTCGAATGCCTGACTACCATTTCCTGCAGTAAATAAGCACCCAAACAACACAAGTGATGCCTTGCACCACATGCACACACCATACTACACCACTACACTTGACAAGAGGGCGTTTTTTTCTTTGTCTGTGATATACGCCGTCACTCAACCCCATCATTACCTCTGACTGTAATAGGCACCTCTGTTCCCAATCAAGCTTTTACTTTCTGTAGATAAAAAAAATAATAATAATAATAAATTGTAGTAGACACATTTATGCCTTGCACACATGCAGTCATGTCTGCCCTGTCATCTACGCTGGCTGCTGGCCCTGCTCACCCAGCTTGTTCAAGCCCCAGTCTGCTCCAGTAGGTGGTCTGTCATCCGCTAGCATTCAGACTCCTGATCTTCTCTAGAAAAGAAAGGTGAAGAGAAAAAAAGGGCAAAGTGAAGGTTTTATGTCTTGCAGCTTTGTCTTGATCATATCTTCTTAACATCACTTTCCTTCTCTCTGTCCTGTCCCTGTGTTAAATGTTTACACAAGCTTTCTATCTTTTCTAAGGAAGATTATGCTGTTTGAAAATGTGCAGAGGACTAGAGAGAAAACAAAGTGAGCCGAGTGATCACTATAGACAAGGAGGAAATGGGAGCCAAATCAGCCTGCAATTGTTTCTCAGTTCTGTCCCCTGGTTGTCTTTGTTGCTTTCTGCCTGCCTCTCAAACATGCCGCCACATGCATACAAAAACTTATGATGTGTTTTTCTAGATTTCTCAACCTTTTATACCAGTAAATGTCACAGACAGGGTCAGATTTAGTGGGTAAGACATGCTGCCTAAACCTTCAGATTGTTTACCCAACTGATGTCAGATCAGCTTTTCTGTAGTCCTTGAAAATTTGGTGAAACAAGCCAATAATATCCAACCTGACAGAAAAGTGTTTTTCCATAGCACGAGACGCTGCTGTTTCACTTGAGCTGATACAATGACGTTTAATTATGTTTAATTTACTCTGTGATGGTTAAAACTGCAGGATTTCACCTGACAGCAGAAAACAAGCAAATGCTGAACCTTGTTAATGTGGCTGCTTGTAGGAAGAAGTTAGGGAAGAATTAACCTGCTGACTTTACTGCAGTCTGTACCTGTTTAACACCAGGTTTCAGGCCAGTTCTCTACTTACCCTCAGGAATCTTCACTTCTTTCCACTCTCTCAATCATTTGATTAAAGCCAGGAGTGAAAACTCATATGGTTTTAGAATGAATATATATGCCATATATCAGTGCTGCAGGTTTTATCTAATCTGGCTTGTTGGAAGACTCTTGCTTCTTGTTTTTGCATTTTCCAAACTGACAGTTTCATCTACAGGAAGTATGAAATCATGACACAAGAGGAAAGGCTGAAGAAATTATGTTTCCTCTTGAAAAGTTTATACAAAGTACAAAGTTTTACAAATTCAGTCAGAAACTGGGTGAGTTTCTTCCACAGATGAGCTCAGGCTAAATCCTGGAGCTGTTGAATCATATATCAGGAACCCTGTAGGAACTGCTGCAGAATGCCTTGTGACATAAATTCAATAAAGCCCCAAACGGTCCGCCTGGTGAAACATAACTCACACTCTTCCTCTTCCTCCCCTACACTCTAAGCTTTTTATGCATCTGTGTCTCTTTTTATTTTACTTCAATTTCCTGCTGTTATTTGTGATTATATATTTTCTTCTGTTCCCAGAACGAATCTGACTGAAGGAAGAAGACAAATCTTTTAGCATCCCCTGGATGAGCTACTGGACTGGTTTTCACACTGACTCATTTTCATGTTGTTTCTGTCCGTCCGTCCGTCCGTCCGTCCGTCCGTCCGTCCGTCCGTCCATCCATCCATCCATCCATCCATCCATCCATCCAGTCCCGCAAGGGATATTTCTTTTACATCAGCAGTCAGAGTAACATAAACAACAAATATATGAAAAGTGTAAACAGATAAAAAAATAAACTTAATAAACACAATATAATGAAGAGAAGTGCTCATGTGAAGGTCTCATTAAGAAAACATTAAGAAAACACGGTCGTTTTGGGGATATTTACCATTTATGACCATGTGGTATGTCACAATTATTGTAGTTTCTTCTTCTGCTACCTGGTATCTATTCGGGGGCAGAAGACAAATATCAAATTGTGTTCACCAGGATAATGAGCAAAGGTTTTACCATAAAGTGATGCGAAAGGTCTCAGAAACTGTATCAAAATATCACGTTGGGTTCTATAGAGTTAAAGGGTTAAAGGTCAAAGATTGCAAATATCAAATCTTTAAATGTCCATTTATCACCTGATCAAATCACACGAAGAGCCCAGACAAGTTTAAAAATAAGTCTGGAGCATTTTTAACATTTTCCCAGGATTCAGGTCATGGCAGGAAAACACAGTGACCATGAGACAATATACAAAAAAGCTTCTGTTTATTTGGCTGCTGCATTGAATATTAGTTCTGCCAAATAAACATAAATAAGCACACAGAAAGGTCTGCAGAGGGGACAAGAAATGTTTGCTAAGTGAGTCCAGTTTCACTTTCGATAAACACTGGTCAACAGGATCTGTACACACACATAATTTTGTACATTGTACAGATGAGTTAAAAAAAAAATAACAAAACATGCGCAAAATAAACTAACCCAGCATATTTAGGAGAACATTATAAGGATACGTACTGCTGGTGGTTTAACATAAAATGAACTTATGACCCATGTGCTGAAAAGAGACATGGACATGTGAATGTGTTATTCTGAAGTCTTTAGCAAGCTATATCATCTTCTTGAAGAACATGGGATGGGAGGGTCATGGCCCTTCACTGGTTCAGTGTAGGGAAATCTTGCTTAGGCTCACCTTCTGGAGGGAAGTTTGCTTCTCTCTGGACTTATATCCTGGAATCCCTCTCTTTTTCCGCTCTCTCTCACACATGTAGGGACTTTGGAGTCGTGCATGCTGGGTGGAGCGAAGAGGGCCATCTAAGTGGCGCTGGCTGCACCCTGTGTTGACACTGAGACATCAAAACACAATAAACAAAACACACAAACAACCTCTGGGGGATAGCCAGTGCCTGGCGGGGTCGGCAGCTGCCAATCCTGGCCTGCCGAGGCCTGTGCTGGCTGGGCCTTCCTCTGGGTCCGGGGTCGTCATCGTGGTGGGGTGGCTTGTGTTTGTGCCGCCCATCACCTGGCGTGGTCACATTTGCAGGATCACACTCGTCTGTGATCACTCCTCATTCCTCCTCCTCCGCATGCTGACACACTCACTGAGACATTCAGTGGGTTTATACATGGAGATGCTGTTCTTTGTGTGTGTGTGTGTGTGTGTGTGTGTGTGTGTGTTTCTGGTACTTTGCTTGTTGTGATACATGTTGTTGCTATCTTGGTTTTTTTGAAGGAACCCCTGATGATTGTCAGCTTAGTTTACCTGTACAAGCTGTGGAAAATTCTCTGCGTTAGGTTGGATTGGAGGTTGTTGCTTCTATCTACTGTATCTTTGTCTCCTCTTCCTTTTTTCTACTTTCCTTTTTACTTCTCTTCATTATTCTCCACTGGTCAGGTCCAGCAAGATTACTTAAATTTCATAATTTAAATAAATAAATAAGATAAAAAATAAATTAATAAAATCTGATTATCAAAAGGAGCCTCATACCCATAAATCTCCCCTTGGTCCAAGCAAATTTGTCGGGCACAACACAGCAGCCAGACCATCATTCTGCCACTACCATGCTGGATAGGACAAGTTAAAAAAAAGCTAACTTAAACTAACTCTAGAACCTACTGGTCATATGTGTGGGGAATTTAATACGGCCTTATAATGAAAGTACTAAGCACTTAAGCTGATGAGCTTCTTTTATGACTGCAGGTATCATCCTGTGCATTTTTATGCCCACGGTAACGGGTGGTTGAGAAAGAAATCAGATAAGGAACAGTGAATCATTGATGTTGATGAGAAACAAATGTGGCATTTGAGAATACGTCTGAGACGTTTTAAAGAGTACTGACATGAAAGTTCGATGCCAGGGATCATACCGTAACCTGCGTTATTAAAACCAGAAAATTATAAGAAGTGAATCATTGTTCTTTCATTAGTTTTTAGAGATGGCACATACTGGATTGTTTTCTTGGGGTGAGTCTGTTTTGTCTGGGTGTTGATTTTTTTTTTAGATTAGCTTTGGAGAAAAATCTCCCGTCAATGACTTTCTGTCTGGAACTCAAACGGAACAAGGAACAAGGAAGTGTAAGAGTTCATGTGGAGATACGGAAACATTCACGCTTTGTTCTTGTGTATGCAAATGACTGGCTGCATACGTCCCACACAGACATATGAAAGCAGTATGAATATTGTGTTTTGCCCACTTGGGGACACGTGGAATAACACGATAACATCAGCTCGAATTCAGCTGCCCATTTACATTCCGACAAAATGACATCATTTTTCTGTACAGTTAGTGAATATAACTCAAATATATACTCCTCTTGTAACTGTTTACTAATTAGAGTTAATGAGAATTTATATCTATATCTATATCTTATATCTTTTTATACAAAGAGATATATTGTGGCTTACTACCTGGGGGAAAATATTTTTGGAGGGGATGTCTTGATCATCAGAGCCGAGTTCGGAATCCATTTGTGAAAAATTAATGAGAAAAATAAATAATATATAAAACTAATGAGTATAATTGGATTTTTTGAGGGGCAAATACTGTATATTTCCTTATCAACAATGATCAGTGAAATGGATATAATCATCAAATAGACGTGATATGATCTGCACGCTCTAAATGCAGCATGTTCACATACCACAAAATGAATGGGTGTTGCCTGGTTACCCTCCTGATTTGAAGTTATACCTTGTGTCATGTTTAGTCTCCGTCCAACACTGAGTAGGTGGCAAGTGGTCTTTAATCTTCTCTTCAAACGAGTAGAATAAACAGCTTTATGCATCCTCTGCATATCAGAGATGTGGATCTTAGAGAAGCTGAGAGATTTAGCTGTGGATTGAACTACAGAACTACTGCCAAGATTATTATGGGGTGTAATATTAATTATCATAGTGCAGTTAGTGGCACCTACATATGCTTATAAGTTGAAGAATGAATAGCATCATTTTGGTTGTTTTTTTGTTATTACGCCCCATCTCCAGACGCCACCCCCCCTTTTCTGTACAGTATAAACCACTCTGTAACCTTTTGCTCCCAAGCTGACGGGGTAACTGGTTAGCATGAGTAGGTGGGGGGAGGAGGCAAAATGAGGATGGCTAGTGTTATCAGGGGAGAGCCAGTTTGGCCTTTTTCTTTCTTTAATGTAATGTTGGTGTCAGATGCTTTAAGCCTGAACCCAAACTTTCATTATAATAGAAGTTCCAGACACCAGCGTGGTCCAGACTTTCATTGTTTCCTGACGCTTTGGAGCAGCATCACTTTGCCTATGAGGGGCAAATTTATTTTAATCCTACACAGAAAGGTCCATTAAATCCTGATGATATTTAGTGCTTTAGAAACATACCACACATAGAAAGGCCATCAGTTGGACCTGGACCAGGACCTGGACCTGGACCCAACCAGCTAACACAAATACAGAAGAAGATGCTTATTTTCAGTTTTTTATTTATTTATTTATTTATTTTTTATTTTTTGCATTTCATATTTAGGAGATAAAATCCCAGTTAGGCAAATGAACTGAAAATCTAAACCGTTACAGACAGAAAAGTAAACAAAGCAGTAAAATGTGAAGGAGAAGTTAGTGTGCTGGTGAATGGGAGGCATGCATTATCTCCTCCCCCATCTGTTATGCTGTCCACAGTTTGCTGACGCTGCTGTCTGAGCTGGCCGTTGACTGACGGTCAGACTGGGAGGTGCAGAGAGAAGAGGGTGGAAAAGAAAACACTTTAAGAGCTCGGATAGATTACAAGATAAGGAAATGGCAGCATTGCGCTCTTGTCTAACTCTTACATTTGTGTTTTCTTTCTTGTGAGTCTCGTCTTTCTTCTGCAGTAGCACTTTGAAAACATTTCTTGTCATTTAACATCTCTGATTAAAGCCTGGTACACACAACGATTTTTGGGCTGTTTTTGTCCTGATTTGCCTGCTCCTGACCTTTGCCGGCAAACGCCTGATAATCGTTGGATTTTCCTGTCCAGTCATCATCTGGTCTGAGGTATGTTACGAGTCCCGATAATCCACTTCGGAACCGGTCGTAGCCGACAATCGGAAACACTGAACATGTTTAATATTTCAGAGCCGATTTCTGAGGAACGCTGACGACTCGTGCATTCTGTATGCGTTTATGGTGACGTGGTGCGGAACGTAGCCAATCAGCGAGCGAGCTGGCTGGGGAACAAGGAAGTAAATAAAGTCCGTGTTCACGCCATCTCAAGTCTGTTATTTTTTTCATTTCTGTATTTGTCTGTAAACAATAGCCCCAAGACCACCATCATTCCCTCATCCTATATATCCTCCTCCATGCTGTGTGTTGTTTTTCGGCTGTTATTGTGGTTTTTTGATGGTTGTTGATATGGTTCTTCTTCTGCGTTTTGATGTCTGGCTCGGAGGACTAGATTGTAGATGAGTTGTGGGACAGCATCGTTATGTGTGTGTTGTTCTGTGATTGGATTATTGGAGCCACCACACACAGTAAGCTCAAAACAGACTTTTTTTATCTTCATGTGTGAGGTCTCCACCGGATAAAAAAAATCTCTTAAGATTAAAAAAATCCTTGTGTGTGCCAGGCCTTAGCTGTTAAATTTCTCCTCCTTACCCACCACTAACCCTGGCTTTAGAGCACACAGTTTGAGTTTATATTGGATATCTCTCTGTTAAAAACACACTGTAGTTTTGGTTCTTAGGAAATATAGTATCTACTGAAATATTTGAGATGATGTAAGAATATTTTTACTATGCATATTTTAGAATTTACAGCAGCGGTTGTTTCTAATGATATTGTACATAAACTCTAAAGATATTTATTATGCAAAATAGCCACTGATGCTTCAGATACTTTATAAACTAGTTGATAGCCAATAACCATACCAGATTTATTTATAGAGCACTTTAAAAACAACAACATGCTACACAATTAAATAGAAATAAAAAAAGATAAAATAAAATAGAATAATAAAAGCATTAAAACCCAGAACCAAAATTAAAAACATATTTATACAAAAGAAACAGAGGGACACTCTTAAAGTGGAAAAACAAAAAAAACAATTAAAACCAGCGAAAGAGAAACACCAGTAATTTAACAAGCGACTGTCACAGCCTCACTCTGGGTGAAAGGCCAAAGAAGAAAAAGATTTAAAAACAGCAACTGAGGGAGCCTGTCTGATGTGCTGGGCAAGATAATTCCAGAGAGAGAGAGAGAGGGAGACATAAAATGTATGCAACTTATTTTATTTTCTTTTTGTTTCTGCAGTCGCTTGTAAATATCGTCAGTTGCAGGTGTTTGGGCTTGTTTTCTTGAGTGTGGTTACTTACTCTAGCGTCCTCTGCTCCCTCCGTGAAGCCCTCCGGTTTCCTTATTGGATGCAGAATGGAAAATACAATGGTACCTTTTTTCAGGAACTAGTGTAGTGTTAGGAAAGTCCAATTTCTACATGAACTAGCTCAAAGTTCAGTTCACACATTTTAAAATGAACTAAGTCAGTTCATAGTTCATAATTCAATTTCACAGTTCTAAAAATGAACTGGTTCATAGTTCTTTTTTCCCGATATGTTGCTGCAAGCTGTTACCTTCAGAATACTGCATTTTCCTATTGCCACGCATTCAGTCCACGCTCGTAGCAGCTGCAGCTACAGTATAAAAACCAAAGGAACAATTAGCTTGAATGGTCTTTTTTTAATGAGGAAATATTAAATTATCTGAGGTAGGAACCAGGCTGAGGTAGGAAGCAAATGATGAACCTCAAAGTGAAAAACATTTAAACATTATTTATCATCATTTATTCATTTATTTATTTCTACATTTTTTATTTCTACATTTATCTATTTTTACATTCATTTATTTCTACTTTTATTTATTTATTTCTACTTTTATTTATTTATTGCTACATTTATTTATGTATTTCT
>JBAFSZ010000014.1:30244273-30268616 GCA_036919955.1 Melanotaenia pygmaea
ATCAGAGGTGCTTTGAGTGGCGCATCTGCCGGTCAGTGTAAATTCAAATAAAATCTGACAGACTACTGGCGATGAGAAGTCTGTGAGAGAAGTGCCATCTTCTGGGTCTACCCTATATTACAAGGAATGGGTGGAGTTAGATTAAAACATCGACACTCCCAGGAGAAGGAGGGGGGCCTCCCCGGCGGCTGGAAGTCCGAAGGCAGCTGGCTGGAACTGGAATGGAACTGGGCTGTAAGCCGGCAGGTATTCGGCTGGCTTTCAGCTTGGATGGGAACTTTTAAACCGCTACTACTGTACCGTTATGGTCATCTTTATTCTTCTTCTGCTCCTCACACCCTTCCTGATCTACCTTTTCTTGGTAGATGGAGGGGTACCATAAATAATAAATAAAGGAATGAAAAGACAAAAGCAGAAAAAATCGGGAGGGGGGATATCATAAATAATAAACTGAAAATTTATATCCAAAACTCTGACTATACTCAATTTTAGATAGACCCCATAAGAGTTCTTAAACTTTTTAAATATGAAGTACACCATTTCACAAAAGTCACAGAAAAGGAGAACAGTCCTCTTCATTCAGTCCAGTCCAATGGTGTTGCTTTTAGCCGTACAATTCAAATAGTCTCCTGTTGTAGCAGTTTTTTTTAGACAATATCTTCCTCTGATGTCCCTCTCAATGACACACAATGACACACGACTTTCAAAGAATTCTGATCATCATGTCCCATTTCCATACAATGTGATGCCATTATCATAATCTGTATTTTTTTTTTATCTAGATGGCATTTTTGTGTTCTGCAACATGGTCCTTGAGTCTACTCTTGGTGCGTCCAACATAGAGTCATCCACATGGACACTCTAATCCGTACACAACATATGTGGTGTTGCAATTAGCAAAATACCTCATCTGATATGCTTTAGATGTCTCATATCTTTAAAGAGATTGGTTTTCACCACATTTTCACAATGATTACAGCTTATACATTAAAAAGTTCCACAAGGTTCAGAGTGGCATCGATTAGAAAAGGCCCTTATTACTGGCTGGACAATCTCTGTAAGACCATGAAATGACTACAATGACCATGAAAATACTTGTGAAATTGGAGGAGATGAAGTGCAGGGATCCTCTGTCTAGATCTGGCACCCAAAAACCACCAATTAGAGCATTCATGGATGACCTCACTGTTACTGCAACCTTAGTGCCCGGATGCAGATGGTCTCTTTAAGATCTCGAACAGTTCATCCTTTGGACAAGAATGAGCTTCAACCTGGAGAAGCCCAGGTCCTGGGTCTTAAGGAAAGAAAGGATTACCAGTCAATACTGCTTCAAGCTGGGAAACACTAGAACTCAATCAGCTTTAGAAAAGCCAATGAAAAGCCTGGGAAAGCTTTTCACTGAAGACCTGAGGTACACTGCTGCACTGCAAGGCACCGGTGGTGACCTTGACACATGGCTCTCAGCAGTGGACAAGACAGAACTTGAATCTGGGCAAATTCAAGGCCTGGATTTGCTATCATGGCATTCTCCCTCATCTCCTCCCGCCACTGCTATAAAGTCTCTACAAAGTCCCAATCACCACCATGAAGAGCTTTGAGCAGACGGTCTGCCGAGTCTTGGGTAAGTGGCTTAAGTAGCATTGCTCTTTGTAAGCAACATCTTCCCCTCAGCGGCCTGGGCAACGAATTCATGTATACCTGAGCCAGAGAAGTCCTGCTCTACCAAAACTTACACAGCACAGCGTGGGTTCTCTTCTCCATCTCATGTTGTTCCATGAATCACAATGGCTGTCTGTGTTCAGTTGATCGGCTTTTCTGTCGCTAGTATCGCCTCTCTTGTTGCATTAATTGTTCAGCAGATAAGTGGTTCACACCGTCACATATTTTCCACCAAAGTATTGTTTTTGCTTTTCTAACGAAGTAGTTGCCAGGTGGTAGAAAAGATTTATACTTCAGAGATGCAGGGGCAGGTCTAGAAAAGGTCTAGACCCTTTTCTAAGGTCTTGATTTTATGTAATATTGAACTCATCATTACAACTAAAGCAGGTGTTTACTTCTGTGATGCTGCTGTAGGACTTTTATCACCGCTGCACAAACACGTACACTTCAATAATAGAAGGAAAAAGCTGTTTTTATCCAGATCATCAGTTTTATCAGAATTTCTTCATCAATGTCGGCTGTTTAGCTTCAGTCATCACATCTGCTGGTTTTATGACAGACATTTTCACCATGGAGATGGTTGGTGAAATGATGCTGTATGAATTCTGTGTCAAGAACATGGTAGAGATGATACAGATCAACATATAGAAGTACATTACATGCTGCCTTTACTGACTCTTGGATAGCTGACATTTACCCAAGGGAAGGTCAGTCACCATTAAATATTTGTTTATACGTCCAGTATAATTGCAGGGGTGTGCATGTAATTCCTGGAGCTCAGGAGGAATAGGCAAGGCAAGGTAAGGCTAAATTATTTGGATAGCACAGTTCAGTGACGGAGTGGTTCAAAGAGCTTTACAAAAAAAAAGAGGCATAATTTAACATTAAAAACAAAAGAGAAAGAAAAAAAAGAAAATTAGTTGAAAACAATAGTAAAACATGATCAAGTTTAAAATGTCAAGTTTAAAAGAAAGGGCAGATTTAGACTTTTAAATAAAATATATTCAAATGTAGGAGACAAAAGGTGGGTCTTTGACTTGGATTTAAATAAACTAAGTGTTTCAGCTGACACACATTTGGTGCATAGAATTTCAATGCAGCTACTTCGTGTCTGGTTCTGACTCAGGGAACTGATATGAGACCAGATCTAGATGACCTGAGGGTTCTGGTAGGTTCATACTGGGTCAACAGTTCACTGATGTGGTTTGGTCCTAAACCAGTCAGAACTTTATAGACCAGCAGCAGAACTGTAAAGTCTATCCTCTGATGGACAGGCAGCCAGTGTAAAGACTTCAGAGCTGGACTGATGTGATCCACTTTCTTGGCCTTAGTGAGGACTCGAGCAGCTGAGTTCTGAGTAAGCTGCAAATGTCTAACTGACTTTTTAGGTAAACCTGTAAAAACACTGTTACAGAAATCAAGCCAAGTCAAGATGAAAGCATATTGGTTTTTCCAGGTCTTGCTGTGACATTTTCACCCTTGATGTGTTCTTGTGCTAAGACAGTGCCTGTCTTTGCACTGAGTGCAGAGGGATGACACAGGAACCAAAATAGGTTGGTGATGAACAGTTTTACCCCTGACTTGTTTAAATTTAATCTGTTTGCCTTGAAAATAAAGATGCCCGTGTTCCAAAAAAATGTAAAATTTGTTAAAAAAAATGCAGTTTGTTGTCAGTACATATTGATTTAAGCCAATTATTCAGTGTCAGTAATCTACTGAATCTTTCCTCTCTCCTTCTGATGGATGGCACAGGTCCACTGATAAATACAGCTGCTTTCAGAGAGCTCATTGTATTTAACGTTCCAGTAAAGTCCTGTTTCAGAACCTCAGATTGTTGCTTGGACCCTGTATGTAGAACCATGTTTCTCACGGCTTTCAGAATTCTCTCCTGGTGTCACTGATCATATCCTTAGGAAGGCAGAGGACTTTGGTGTTCTTTCCACACATCCAATGAACATCATTTGCAGCAGAATCACCAATAATCAGAGTTTCAAGCCCAGCCTTTAGCTTTCCCTGTGGCCTTTTCCTGACCAGTTATCAGTCCTCACTTCGCAGTCCTGGGATAGATGCTGGTCCGATAAAGATCCCGGATCCTCCGACAGTGGAGCAAATCTCTCCTGCAGTTTCACATTCAGATTCTTTGGGGATTTGTTGTCAACCTTCCCAGTCTTGGTTGTCCAGTCTTGTTTTCCTCCCATGTAAAGAAGTAGAAGAGGTTCTTTGTTTAGTAGGGAGCTCGAGGTCAGTCTAATCCCAGACTTCAGTTCCCTGAAGTTCCCAAACTTACGACCAGGTAAGATTGTGAGTTTTTACGTGAGTTCCTTTGTCAGGAAAAGCAATGATATTCCTGGGTCAATTTGACCCAGTGCATGTTTAATTATCCAAAAGATGTCCGAAACCAAAAGAATCCTAACATGCATTGTTAATATCTCATTACTAACTCCAACTATTCTATCAATATTTTGTGCAAAATTGTACCTTACCTTTTACAGGTCATGGTTCAATTAGGATAATTCATGAAAAAAAAATACATGTTCAAACTAAATGTCCTAAATGTCAGCTCCTTCCACTTCTCTCCCAAAACACGCCTCCCTTCTAGACGAGTCATTTCCAAAATGATTTTCTGTATTGTCACTTGAGTCATTGCCATCCTACTGGACCCTGGCGCTGTCTTTATTATTTTTTCTGCAGACAGTTTTGCCTAAGTCATATTTGGGGATAAAAACCACTGAGTAAAGGAGGGGTAATGTTGGTATGACTCCCAGGCAGGGAATCCTTTATATGTTTGGCCCCTGTCCTGTTGAGTGTCCACTGAATGTGGGTAAAGTTTTCCCACAAGAACATAAATGGTTAGCGTCAAAAGTCATAACACATGTCTGTCGGTGTGTGTGTGTGATTGAGGTGAACTATGTCTCACAATTGCAAAGAAAGAAAGAATGACATTTCTGACACCCTTTCACCTCCAGTTTGACTGCTGGGTCAAATTGACCCGAACGGTATCTATGTGATATCAACATGCAGGGGGTGGTTGCAAATATGTGAGATGAACCATTTTCATTTTATATGTTGATAACACTAAATAAGCAAAGCAGAAGAAGCTTGAAAAAATACTTTTAACTATTTTTTAGATCGTCAAACTTTAAAACGGGCCAGTTTGACCTGTAACATAACAGGAGGGTTAAGTTAAACCTCACAACTGAAGAAGGATTATCATGACTGTATGTACAGTATGTTTCTTATATGTGTGTGCATTGTGTGAGAATAGGCATGAGTTATTGGAGTACAGAACTGTATACATGCATGTGTGGAATCAAGCCTGTAATAAAAAGTTACTCTCTTACAGCAGGAAGATCCTTCTATTATCAGAATTCAGAAAGCTACAAATAGAAGGTATAACGATGAGAAAGTAGAATTGTGTAGGACCTGAGTCTATTTGTGCGCTTAAGCAGAGGGTTAGAAAAAAACCTGAAGGAGACACAAATAAACAAGTTGAGGACAGCTTGTCAAGACTGATAATTAAAGGAAAAAAAAGACAGAAAGGGAGACAAACAGGGTGGGAATCAGAGAGAGACATGGTCTGAAAGAGACGGAATGAAATCTTGAAGGATTCAAGAGGTAGGAGACAGACAGACAGAGAGGAAGGGAGAGAGGGATGGAAGAGAAGATGAAAGATTAAGTAGCATGGAGGAATGTTAAGTGTAGCTTAAGCGTGTGTACAGAGAGAAGGATTTATGGGCAGTTCATGCTCCAGGCTAAATAGCTTCAGAATTATTAAACAACTTCAATTAAAGTAATATAAGAGAGTGTGGGTGGGTGTGGGAGCCTCACACACCCCCACCACTCTGATTTATGAATACTCTCTTTTCTTCTTCTCTCCCTCCTTCAGTCCATTCATCTTAACCTCTTTAAGTGGGACAAAAATATGTCAGAAGGCATCAAACCTTCAAACATGAGACTGCTGGTTTGAATCCCGTCCTCAAAAGCTTTCCTGCCTTCATTTACATTCTACTTGCATCGCCTTTATTTTTACTTAATATCAACTAACAGTTACAGTCAGGAATAAATAATTACTTCTGATAATAAGTGTTTGATTTCGGACACTCTAACAAACCACAAAATTTGGTGCTGACTCAAATTAGTGCTAATCAAAAGGTTCACATTAAATAAAAATATACGCAGATTGATGTTTTATAGTCACGAGTCACAGTCTCGTCAAAAAACAACTATGTAAAAACTACTTATCTTATAAACCTTCTGAAGCCCAGGTTCTGACTACTACACATTACACAAACATGTCTGTCCTATGTGCTGAGTCTGGCTTTATCAAAACAAAGGAGGCATGGATCATTCTGAGTGAAACTGCTAATAAAAATAATAAAAAGTTATTAATAAAGTGCTAATTTTTCATGCATTTGGGTCAGTCTGCAAAGTGAAACAGTGTCCATTGGCGGTCTCTTTACAAGGGCAGGTGTCAGTCACAGAATGACCCATGGTGACATCAGCGTAACTGTACTAGATCACACGATTAAAACGAGGATCAATCATAGATGTCAGCCAATTACAACCAGAATTACGTGGAGATTTACCCGTCGTAGTTCAGATTTACAGAAAGTATTTACTTCAGTTTCATGTTTCTGCACGGATCCACCGGTTTGAAGACAATGCAACAGAATTGTGTAGTTTAAATAAAATAAAATCAACAACAAGGTTAATCTGGAATCCGATCCATCAAGCATCCAGTATCTCATGGCCTCCACCTTCATTGTCTTGATTCATTTCTGTGAAGAGTGTTTTTCCTCCTTGGAACAGGTTTTATTTCACATTAGCAGATTCCTTGGGACAAGTCAGGGGTGCAGAACTTGTCTCCCAGCAGACTCCCCCCCGCCCCATGGCCATTTACACCATCCAGACATTTCCTTATGTTCTAAAATTGTCAGGAAAGGTGATATGGACATAAATACTCCCTGAGGAAATTTTAAAAGCCTTGTTTTCAGACCGTAGGATTTGTACCATGTCACCATAAACACCCAGCCCAGATCTCAGTCAAGATGGCCCACAACTGAAAGCAAGTTAGAACAAAACACTACCTCTTTACTGTCTTTATTTGTATATTATTAACAATGCACATATGCTATTTCTCTGCCTACAGTTTACTATATAAGTCCACAGTACACTGAACATTTTAAGACCATTATTTGGATGTTGGGATCAAAGGTTACAGATAGGTGTAAAGTTGTCATAAATCCAAATGTATTTAGGAAGTACCGAGTCATGCTGAAGAGTTGACATCAAGCAATGTCAGATAACAGTCAGTAAAGATCTTTCAACTGCTTCATGTATTTTATGATTAATGAACCCTTTTGGCCCAAGACTCTGGCCTGTTTATATGTGAACTTAATTTGTACCAACTTGGTATGTGATGGAGCATGTTCCAGACTTCCTGTTAGTCTGTTAATAGCCAGTAATGGCATCTGCCAATTGCTTGTCCAATCCAGGGACACTTTTCTGTCCAAGGTTTGAACAATGTTGGCTGACGGATCAAAGCATTTCTGGAGTAATGCCACCAAGACTAATTGGTATCGTCAGTATCTAAGTCCCAGCTGGGATCAAACAGTTCTGACGGGAGAGGCCTGATAACCAAGATAAAGCAGCTAAATACAGGGCTGCAGCATAAAACCCAATGATATGGTATTTAGAGATTCAATTTCTTCATATTGGCATGAATAATAGCATGAAAAGATGGTATGGACTAATCTATGGCTGATCATTTGTGATTTATATCTGGGGGAATATTACTGCCACAGCTGATTACTGTGAAACAGAGTGACGGACAGAAACACAGACCAGACATTTGCATGATTTCCACTCAGACTACACGTCCAGCTCACATTAAAGTGAGAGTTGATTCGATTGCTTGTGTTTTTATTGCTGTATTTGTTTCACTTATGAGCTGTGTTTACATAACATTGGTCAGCCTTGTTGCTTTTGAAATGCTCTATAGATGCTATGCTATGACCGCAAACAGCACATGATCAGTCGTTTGAGTTTTTCAAATTAGATTTTTATTGCCACAGATAACTAAATTTTTGTTGGCGCATCAACATTGTGTATCAATGATACAAAAGTGCAATACAAGGCAATATTCAGTGCAATCACTGCAGCTTCCAGAGGGCATGTCCAGCCAAAGCTCTACATGTGGAGATATAAGAAAAAGTATTAGGGGCGGTTTGAGACATTATTCAGAATTATCCTTTCACAGACACATGTGAAATTTAAATCATTCACACACTATACTAAAACTGCCTCTTATATACTATACTGAAATGCTCTCACATACTATACTGAAATCTCCTCTTATATACTATACTGAAATACTCTTAAACTCTATACTGAAATCATTCACCCACTATAGTGAAACTTCTGAAATCGCAATTCACTGGTATGTATGAAAGGAATTCTAGTAGTGTGTGTGAGAGTGGATTTCACTTGAAAAGGAAGTCATTTCAGTTGAAACGGAAGTCACGTAGTAGAAAAAACAGGAGCGCATTCTCAAAACAAACCAAAGAAGAAGAAGTTGGAGAACATTGTGACAGATGTTTGGCGAAGACTTATGCTGTATTAATATCTGTTCATTCGCCTGGAAGTAATCTCAGTGAAGCAGCTGGCATCTTCAACACTATTCTGGCCTCTGCAGACTATTAAGGGTTAACGGGACATCAGCTGGACAACAGACAGTAGTAAGTCTGAATGGGGACATGCTAACTAGCCACCTAGCATAACTCAGCCATTGGTATATACAGTGCTGTGAAACGAAGACCTGGACAGCACTGTGAGTCATGTCCTGGAGCATACTCCAAACGCAGGTGAAGGGTATGTTGTCCAGTGCCGTTCAGCGTTTTACTTCCCTGTGTAGTGCACTTCACATTTTGATATCATTCGTGACATGTGTCACATGTGTTTCTTTGAAACCAGATTAAATTAGGCTGCTTTTAGTGGCAATGAAGGACATTGGTCATGTGACTGAAGTTCATCGCTTCATTCCCACTGTCTTTTGCTGTCATGTAGTAACTATACAAACTCTCCTGCATTGTATTGTAATGAGTGACTCATGGAAGGTCATTGTTTGGTATCTCCTTGCCATTTATTTCAGCATTGATCGACAATAGAAAACATCTAAGCTAAAAAAAAAAAAAAAAAAAAAGGAAAAGATTAGCTAGCCACATGTCAAGGTAGTAGAAGAAAAAGAACTTCTATAATTGAGATAAGAAGACAAAATGAAAATGTATATGGATGTTTTGGACAAGAATGTGTATCAGCTTTTCGCCAACAGGAGAAGTTGAAAAACACACGAACACGCTACCAAAAATCACCTGATGAAAAAACTAAATAAACCAAACGAAGAGGAAAATATAAAACAAACACAAATAATGAATGGGTTAAAAAAAACTGTCACAGCGCATTACAATAAAAATTATAGCACACGGGGAATACATCTTCGCTACAGAGTTGGCACACTAAAAAAATACCGAATCAGGGACTGAAATCATAGCTACGTAACTCAGTCGCAGGAATATTAAAAACCAGCTAAACTACCACAAAGCAGCATCACAAGGGAAGAACAAAAAGCAATAGATTCACTTAAAAAAGACACAACCATCACCGTTTTACCGGCCAACAAAGGACAAACAGTCATTCTGAACTCATATGGATGGAGTCAATGTTAGGAAACACCACCATATACTCAAGTTACTTAAAAATGATGCCACAAAAGACAAGAAAAAGAGAACAAAATCCTTACTAAAACCAATATTAGATGCCAAACAAATAATACGGGACGCATACAATCATTTATATTCCCACAGCAAACATCACTGGGACACCAAAAGTACACAAGGACACCCCCTGCTGACCTGTAGTAGACAACATAGGATCAATAACTTACAAGCTCTCAAAAGTTCTGGTAGAAATAATAAAACCCCTGAACAGACAACCACTGCAAAAATTCACAACAACTGGCACAAGAACTCAACAACATGAAAGTTAAAGCAGACAAAATACTCATCTTACACGATGTAGTACCATTATTCACAAAAACCTCGTCAACGTCACTTTACACATCATACAGGATCGCCTTCGGAAAGAGACAGGACACATAACCACGCTCCCACAGTTTGTTGCAAAATCCATATATTTTAAATTCAAAAACAAAATCTACAGACAAAAAGAAAGCTTCGCAACGGGAGATCTGCTTTCAGAAATAATGAGTCGTTTTTTCATGGAGGACCTGGAAGAAAAAGGCAGCCATACAACACCCACTGCAGACCCACGGTTTGGAAAAGATACGTGGAAGATATGTTGGAAAAATAAATAACATAGACATCTCTGGGAACATCAGATTCACACACAAAGAAGAAACAAAGAAGATAACAGCCTTTCTGGACATGAAAATCCTACACAAGGCCGGTTCACTTCCACAGACAGTACGGCTCATTTGGAGAAGAACATATGTTGAAACATACCCGGACCAAAGAAGTAAACTGTGGTCCACTTAACAACAGGGGGTCTCCTGGTTCAGTTCTCTTCCAGTGTGAAAGCAAATGACTTATCCAGTGACGCAAAGAGAGGAAGTGATGTAGCTCAGCAAGGTGGATATCTGGCTGCCTCTCCAGCTCATACTGGACAGGTTTCGGTGAAAACCGGATCAGGATTGAACACCGAAGTAAAACCAGAAAGCAAACTGCAGAAGTTGAAAGTTGCATAATTGTGTACTTGTGGTGAACGAGATGTTTCCAGTCCTGGGTTTTCTTCTACTTTTTTCTTCTTAGTTAGTGCTCATTTTGGGGAATATCGCTCCCTAGTGAGCAGTTGTAACTGCGTGACGTTGTCCAGGTGGTTTGGTCTGCTTCAGTAAAGCATAGCGGAAAAGCATACCAAACCAAATTTCTCTGAATTCCAGCTCAATCGAAACGGGTCCCCCGGACCAGCCTGGTGTGAATGTGCCATCATTCCTCCCCAGACCAGATAGTTGGAGATAAAAGACAAATCTTTATCCTGAGCACCATACTTTAAATCCATTTGACTTGATCCTTCCTGTTATTAATAGTGCCTTCAGTCATAGTTCATGTCTTCAAAGATGTGTATACACATCTGAGTATGTCTCCATTATGCTGCAGCCTCACCCTGCTCTGCTTCCTTTGTTTATTTCATGTTTACCTCTGACATTGAGACATGTCATATTATTACTGCAAGCATCAATACAAAGCTTTTCAAATAGTCTAAATCCCACATCAACATGCTCTTGGCCCACATACACATTCCCCTGAATGCTTTTGCCACAGAGTACACATGAAGCAGTCTTTATATAAATCCATCATCTGGAGAGATGAGGGACCCGTACGTTTCCTTTGTTCAAAGTTTCCCCAGAGGAAATGACATCACCAGATCTCTTTGTTTCAGCAACTTGTGGTGCATTCATCCTACATGTCCAACTTAAAATTTATACGCTTACATAGGAAAAAGAAAAGAATAAAAAAATCACTTTTTTTCAATAACTCCCTCCCACTGTCACTGAGTAATATATAATCCTCAGCCAAACATTTGAAACTATACTTCAGAGCGAAGGGAAGGCGTCAGAGCAGACTCTGGTTTGATTAGGGCGTCAAAACCTGGACTGAGTGAGAACATGACTGAAGGAGTAGTACTGACTGAACATTTGTAAATTTCATCCATCAATGAGAAATTTAAAACAGGAAAAGAAAAAAAAGGAAAAACATGCAGTAAAACAAATCCCACTGGATGATGTCTTCCCAAGATAAAGTCATACTTTACATTTACTTTACATTAAAACCCTGGATGGAATTTACAGTACCAACAACCATGGAATTTACTCTCTACATTTGCAAAGAAATATTTTATTTTAGGGACCAGAGGAAGGTCTGAGGAGCAACTAAAGTTCAGACGCTCCTCTGGAAGAGCAGGAGAACGCAGACATTTCTTGTGATCACGAAGAGTGGTCAGGTTTTTAGGTTTTCTGAACCTTTCCTGTCCTCTCTGCGCTCATCACCAGACTAGTGGCAACATCTCAGTCTAAGCTTTTCTATGGAAAGTGATATTTTTCCCAGGATGTACAGACTTTAAGACTGATATCAGAGTTTTGTCATTAGGTTTTTCTCTGGTGCCCCATAATCATGTTTTTCTTTAAAATATTTTGTGAAACTTTAATATCTGTCCTTGAACAAATGATTAATTGCTATCATCTAAACTGGTTCCTACCAATCTTTAACTTAGTCTGCAAGAATAGTTCTCCAGACTTTCGGAAGGACTTTCCAAAACTCTTCTTTGGATGTTTCTGCCTCTTGTTGTGTTCTCTGTCCAGATAATCACACTTCTTCAAAATGTTGTGGTCCAGGTTAAGGGGAGGATCCATCCTTCCCTCAGACCTGCTGAGGTCCAGGTTCAGGGGAGGATCCATCCCTCTCTCAGACCTGTTGAGGTCCAGGTTCAGGGGAGGATCCATCCCTCCCTCAGACCTGTTGAGGTCAGGGTTCAGGGGAGGATCCATCCCTCCCTCAGACCTGTTGCCACTGATCTTCAGTCCAGTTAATTTTTCATGAAGCATGACACAAGACGTTTCCATGGAGACCGTTTTGGGAGAGGCTTCATCCAGATGAATTAACTGACGGTCCAGATGCAACACTCAGGTTTTTATTCCTTCTTCTAAAGGACATCATTTCAGATATTGATGGTTTCCAGGGTCGACACTTCGTCTTTGCTGAGTTTCTTTGATATTTTAAGGACACACTTAACTTCATACTGATATTGGCAAACTTTTAGCTGAACACTTGCTGGTGATTGTGGGTTTAGAAATGCTATTTTTAAACACAAACTATTATATGTATGCAGTTTAGATGCAGGGAACAGATAATGTGTCTTTTCTGGTAACAAACTGCCTAAAGATCTTGTTTGAAAATCCTTCTTTGTTAAATTGTCTTTTTCATGGTTGAATGGTTCATAGTTTGGTATTAGGTGACAAACAAGAAAACACATTCTTTTGAAAATGGTTAAAAAAAAGAAAAGAATTGTTTGAGAACATTTCTAGACAATCGTTTTTTCTTTCTTTAGAGCAGAATAAAAATAAAATAGGGCTGTTAGAAATTGACTTTTTTAAAAAACTGTTCGCCACTTGATTGGAAAATTTTTCTTTCCCTCCATCACTACTGGAATTAGTTCAGTATTAGAGTTTTTTTCTATTTTCCACTGAAACCTTTGTTTTCTTCACTGTTGGAGGTAACATGTCTGTGCACATGTTAGAGTATCAGGTGAAGTAGAAGAACGCGGTAACAAATGACTGTGGCAGCTGTGACTCAGTGTACATCAATTTCTGGTATCCAGTTAACAGCATCTGCAAACAGTAGTAAACCACAAAGTATGTTAAACACTTGTGTTATTCAGTGTTTAAACTGACTGACACGCCCAAACTCAGGTCATTATTTTCCTTTCTGAGTTTAAAATGTGATTTATAAATGACAAATGAAAATTTTCTGAGCCCCTGTTGTTTTATCCCTCACCAGTATTTTTATTAATCACTGAGCCAGATGGGACCTGAACTGATTCTCTAGCTTCAACCTCTCTGGTGTAAACTGTCCATGTCCTCATATCGCATATGTGGCAGTTTCACATATTAAAAAAAGGCAGACATATGTACAGAATTATGCCATAGTCCTGAAAGTAGAGTAATCTTACACTATTTATCTCTTAACTCATGAAACTGGGCTCTGTGACCCAAAACAAATACAATTAGAATTACACACAAGTACATGCCGGTAAACCTAATGACCCCAGACAGGTGCCACATCATACACAATCAAGCATCTAATTTTTGATGAGAACTTAAAACAGAGCAAATAAAGCTGAGAGAAGCTGTCCGTGTGACGGAAATCAGAGCTGGGTAGTCTCACCTTCACGGTAACAAGAGTTTATATCCTCTGATCTTCTAAAGAGATGGATATCTCACCATCCAGAGCCCCAGGATCCTTTTCAGTCTGTCTGACATCTTAAAAACTCCTTGTTAATCTTTCATCATTTGGATTTAGATAACCAACAGTTTGCACTAACTGAAAATTCAAAGGTCATGATTAAAAAAGTAACCTGAAAGTACAGCTACTTTAATTGCAGGTTTTCTTTTCTTCTTTTTTTACAGCAGTTCATTCAAGCTCCAACACACCTGACTCATATTAAACAGATCCAGCAGCCTATGAAGTCCTGCACAATAACTTTACAGTATTCTGTTGTAAATAAAGCACTGACATAATAGATTATTATTTTTAATAACATTTATACAGTGTCCCTAATTTTGGTTTTTGTTAGGCATTCTTTTCAGTCTCATGCAATGAGTCCTTGAGCCGTTCCTCTGACAAGGAGATACATGAAAGGTTACTGTAGGCATTGTTGTAGGGGAGTGTCTGTGTAGCTCAGCAGGCATGAAGGGGAGGATTCTGCTGGTTGACTGACAGGCCCACAATGGTTTATGACCACAGAAATAAGAACATCAACCAGACTGCATCATGAGTAATTAATCACACAGACATAAACACTTACACTTAGATGAATGGACTTTTAAACAGCTCTTTTATGTGTAATCTCAATCGGTTAGCCGTTCGTGGCCTCATGTAAAGGCAGCACCACTCTGTTATTGTGCCAGCATGGATGCAAGGATCAGTGTCAATAACCAGATGCCTGTTTCAAACTTTTTTTGCTCTTTTTATTTTACAGTGGTACAACAAAATATAATACTTCTTCACCTTTAGCATCCCTGCTCTGAGGACAGGCTGAGAATGTTTCATCTTAAAGTAAGTAATGCATTTAATATCCTTGGTTAAATTGTGCAGGTCAACTAGGAGAGGCTTTCCTCGGCTCACAAACCTCATTAGTGCTTCATTTATTCTTTATGTACAGTACAGTGCTTGGTTTTGAAAAAATACATATTGCCAGAAAAACAAGTTTTAGATTTAGCACTTCATCTAAGCATTGAGTATAAATACAGGATATGAGAATATAACGGAGAAAGTCAACATTTGGTCTGAGCAGCTTTATTCTGCATCCCATCTTTAACCTTGTCTTTCTGTTTCCCTTCATTAACAATAGCTACCTGACAGCCAGCCTTCCATAGAGACCAATTCTTTAAAGGATTCAGAGACCAGTAGATGGATCAGCCTGCCACTTCTTTTGTCCTTTAATAGTCCAGTTTTCACTTCTTCTTTAAAGGTCACACTAGACACCACAGTGAGGAGTTTTAGCTAATGGCTGTTTAGGAATTGCTTTACGTGCACTTATTAATCATGTATTTGTGGAGAATCCTTATCATTTTTCATCCATCTAATTCCCCTCTAGGTCAAATGTTTGATTATTGTTACCTGCAGAGGGAGGTTTAGGTTTACGAGGTTGGGGTGGTTGAGGGTTGGCCCCTGTGCTGTGTACTTAAGGAAATGGCACAAAAACCCGGCGGAAATGCTGATAACCGTGTTCACTGATGAGAAATACACAGAGGAAAACTTGTTAACTGAGCAAAGATAAGAAGAACTGAGAAAGCATGATGGAGTTGACTTCTGCACATGCAAACAGCTTGATGGCAACTTGTTTGATACGTCTGGACTTGTTAAAGAATAAAATGAAAGAAAATTTTGGGAGTACATGAAATTGTCCTTGTTACTAAACAAGCTGTTGCAGCTAGCTGCTGCTGCCTTTTTTATACATGCTTTCTTTCTGGTTTTAAAGCTCTGACCTTTGTTCTAACACCTCCCGTCACACAGCTTTGGTTTTTGCACATCCCAACACTCTTCATTCACCCTCTTTGTTTTAAAAGAAAGTGGTTTCCTATTTCTTTTTTTCACCTCTAAATTTGTCAGTCCTTGCACTTCGTCATTCTACAGTTTTCCTAAGCTAGGACTAGGTTTTTGTTTTTAATAGAAAAGTACTTTGTCCACATCTTTTACCATTTTCAGTTGATTCATGTTTCAGAAAGAAACTTTATAACTTGTCATAAACAGCTTACATGCTCAGGAGCAGGTTATGTTCTGGATAAGGGATTAAGTTTAAAAGCACCACCTACTGACCAATCAGTTGTATTAGAAAATGGCTAAATGTTGCTAACAGACAGAGAGACAAAATATTAAGGAAAGCAATGAAGCAACCCTTCCTGAGCTGCAACCTAACTGTAGTGGAGAAGTTTGCAAATCCCAAAGATCCTAGCAGCTATGTTGTCAGGGGGTTCTTTTCCCTGATAGGGTCAGTCATGGCAAACAGGTTTCTAGGGGCGGGACCAGACTAAGCATGGCCTAAATGCAGTCCAAGAGTGGACAGCGTTTCCCTTGTCTGGCCATGGACCTGGAGGTGGGGCATGGAGACAGGTGGCTAGTGGTCAGGCCTTTGCCCATGGAGCCCGGTTGGGCTCCGCCAAAAAGAATGACATGGGCCCACCCTCCTGTGGAATCACTACCTGCAGGAATGGCTGTAAGAGTCAGGTGCATTATGAGTTAGATGGTGGCCAAAGGCGGGGACCCTGGTGGTCTATTCCGAAGCAGGAATCGTGCAAAAGATTGAATGGTTCTTGCTAGATAAATTCACCTTGACACATGACTTGGTCCTTGGAACCATTGTCTTTGAGAATAGCTGGAAATGCTTCCATTCTGGAGTTGCACCTGGTGAAAGGTGCCAAGCAGGTGTGAACATACTCATTGCACCCTGACTTTGTGTCTGTACATTGGAGTTTACCTAATCTACCCAACTGGGGTGGACAAGAGGATTGCCTCCCTTAACCTTCGGGTGGGGGGATGGGTCCTGACTGTTGTTAGTGCTTGTGCACCAAATAGCAGTTCAGAGTACCCACCCTTTTGGAGTCCTTGGATGGGAGTGGTCAGAAAAAGTTTGAATGCTCATCTCCAGCAGATTTTAATCACGTCTCGAGTGAGGCGAGTGCTATATTCAATTCCAGGCGGCCAACCGGAGCTGTGGACTTAAGGTCATCGGTTCCTGTCATGGTGGAAATCCCCAAACTCATTGGTAGACACCAGCAGTGAAGGATGTTGTTAAGCAGAAGAAGGAGTCCTATCTGGACTTCTTGGCCTGTGGGATTCTGAAAACAGCTGATGGGTATCACCAGGCAAAGTGGAGTGCGTCTTCGGCGGTTGCTGGACATGGGAGGGGTCATGGAGAATGACTTTCAGATGGCTACAAGGTGATTCTGGTCCACCATCTGATAGCTCAGGAGGGGGAAATAGTGCTCCATCAACACTTTGTACAGTGGGGATCAGGAGTTAAGACATTGACTGTACTTAACTGCTGTTGGGCAGAAAGCTTTTATTTCTATATTTCAACTTTTTTGCATTACTTCATCACTAAAAAAGTCCCACAAGAAAATATATAGAAGAATATAGAAGTTCAACATATAGCAACAAATTGCGAGCTTGTTGTTTGGTTATTTTCATCAACAATTACAAAATTAAAAGGACTTAGAAGGTTTCCAACCAACAGCAGATACTTTCTGATCTACTTAGGGTTCTGCATCGCACAGATAAAGTGCTAACTGTGGAATCAATTACTCCAAAAAAAGCAAAGAGCAACAACATCCTTACTTTGGTAACTGTGGCTTTATTTCTGACAATTTTCTGAAGTACAATACTACATCCTGAACACATACATGCCAACATATGAGAAATGGATGAGGAACACATGCTCAACTCGACCTAGTCTGCCACTGAAATTTTGATGTATTTTAGTTAAAATATGTCCATAAATTGTTTCGTTGCTTCCGACCACCAAACCCCTTCGTCCACACTGCCGCCATGATTAATCTATGAATGAATAAATTGCTGACTGACAGATTGGGCTCAGAATAGGCAGAAATGTGCATTTTTAATGTTGGACAATCAGCACTTAAATATTCCCGTCTCGTCAACAAAATCTTATAAAAGTCTTGTCATGTTTTCGTTATTAAAAAGCCATTTTTAGCTTGTGACTGTCTTGTTATCATCATGAAAAAGAGGTTCATCAATGAAATAAATTTGCCATCATCGTTGACAAAAACAACACTGCTCTGGGGCAGAGGTCGCTGAGGCGATTAAAAACCTCCTCCACAGAAAACCACGCCCACCAACGCATATGAAGGGATGTGAACTTATCTGGTGTAGATTTGCTAATTTCAGACTGATATTATTTCACAGAGTTTCTGTTTAAATATTTTTTAAATTGGGACAGATTTGTTCTTCTGAGGAGTATAAAAGTAACACTGGACTTTATTCTTCACCTGCTGATCCTCATCTGGTGACAGACAGCAGCTCAAATCGTAGCAGCAGCAACTCCCTGCACCTGTAGTTGTGCTCCAACTACAGGTGGATCACACTCCTCAGCTTCTTTGCTAAGGTCTATTCAGGGGTTCTGGAGAGGAGGGACCTTTAGATAGTCTAACGTCAGGATTAGGAAGAGCCGTATGGTTTTTGCCCCAATTGTTTAACAGTGGACCATCTCTACACCTTCTTCAGGGTCTTGGAGGGCATGGGAGTTTGCTCAACCAGTCTACATGTGCTTTGTGGACTTGTAGAAGGCGTTTGACAGTGTCTTCTGGGGACTCCTGTGGGGGGATGCTCTGGTAGTACAGAATGTCGGACCTCCTTGTACGAGCTGTCCGGTCCCTGTATGACCAATGCCAGAGCTTGGTCTGCATTCTTGGCAGTAAGTGAGATTCATTTCCAGAAAGGGTCAGACTCCGCCAAGGTTGCCCTTTGTCACTGATTCTATTCATAACCTTAATAGACTTACAGCCAAGTGTGAAGCAGCTGTGATGAAAACAGCACCATCATTTTTGAGATGTTCTTCCGCTTGTTGGGTGATTGCCTATTCCAGGTTAAGACTGACTCACTGCCTCCAGTGGAGCAATTTAAGCATCTCAGGGTTTTGTTCCAGAGTTAGAGGAGAATTTAAAGGGACTGTGGGTCTGGCCCCATACTGGGTTCCTCCTCCACAATGAAATGAGTCTTTTGAGGTGGTTTGGACATCTGGTTGGGATTCTTTCCAGACACTTATAGGAAAGCCATAGAAGGAGCAGACCTGAAGCTGACCCAGGTCTCACTGGATAGATTATTTGTCCATAGGAAAGAGCTAGAGGAGCTGTCTGGGTAAGGATGGCTGGATGGATGGATGAACTTAATTTACAATGATCACAAAGCGATGGAAAGTCATATGAACCCACTCCAAATGACTATAACGGACAGCTCCATCCTTGTTACAGGGTGATATGGATCTCTGGCTGTCCTCTCATACTGAAATTTCAATGGACAGAAACTGGATTCCAGGCTTTTCTGTTGCCATCGGGATGTAAGATTACCTGAATAATGAATTAACAACACTCAACAGTGCTGTAGAAGCTCTGACCTGACAAAGTTTAAATATTTCCTCTCTACAGAAATGAGCGAAAAGAGGCCTAAAATAACAAGAAATTGATGCACAGTAACCACAAGGAGATAGAAGAGAAAAGGCAGTTTATTTGTACAGCACATTTCATGTACAGGACAATTCAAAGTGATTTACATAAAACAAAAGCATTACAGATATTAAGAAATAATAAAAGGCAGCAACAAATAGCAAGAATCACAATAAAGGAAAAAAAGAAAATGAAACATAAACACAATTAAAGCAACAACAACAACAACAAAGAAACAAGCATCAGACTTGAAAAGAGAAACAGAGGAATGGAAAGAATGTTCTGGGAAAATTCAGGTTTGAATTCCTATTACAAAAGTCGTCACAGAGCCATTAGCATAACTTCCTGCTAGTTTTTCTTTCCTGAAACTGGGATCAACAGCTTTCATGTCTTTCCAGTGCTCCTCACATCTCATTTCTATCTAATTTTCTATCTGTTTTAGGCTTGTTCCCCATGGTGTATTTAGCCAAAAATTCCCTCCTGGACATGGCACCGGTACAACTGGACATGGAATATACGATGCCCCAACGGCAGCAGAATACTAATGTCCATTGATCTTTCATACATCATTTCAATCACAGGAATAGCGTCCTCGAATCCTCAAAAGTTATTGTGATCAATGTGCAATAACCATAAAAGCTATTGAGCTAGGGTTGAACGTGGGGTGGAATTAACAATCATGTACGTTTAAAGCAAAGATTACACAGTGTTTCTGTCCTCTGACATCACCATCCAGCTGAGCAAAGGCTACAGGTCTGCGAGCAAACAAACACTGCATTCATTGGTAAGACACAAAGGCAAAGAAAACTTGTTTCCCTTCTTCATGAGAGGAGTAGGAGTTAATTAAAACGTGAGACACCTCTGAATATCTTTAGCACTATTTTCAAGCTGCTTTCCAACACCCAAGAGTAAAAGAGGATGAGCACAAGCTTGAGGAGGTGAAAGAGAGAGAAATGAGATGGAGGGGAGCAAACACAGCACTATTTCAACACAGATCCGACTAGACGGGCTAAAGCTGCAAATTGCTTTTAGCACTCAATTTCTCACCTTAATTAAAAGAGGAGCAACATCCAGTTACAGTTACAGGCTGCCTCATTTTTAGCATCTGCTTTCCATGACAAAAGTGGGACAATGGTGAGGCGGGTGGGTTTTTTTTCTTCTTCTTTTGCCTGCAGCTTTCTTCTTTTAAAACACTGAGTGGTGCTGAGTCAGGTCCAACTCAGCTTTCAACCTGTGGTGTGAGACTTCAGTAGATTGAATTGCAATTAGCTGTGCTTATAGCAGCTTGTTCTATGGATAACACCACTGAACGTCTCACTATTTCTGTCTTTTTGTTAACTCAACCCAACAATCAAATTACATCTGCAGAGGCCCATCGGAGGCCTGGTTAATTAAACTCACCAATCATCCATCTGGTTATGCTCTTTCGTTTATGATTGAGAGTTCTTTTGTCCACAGTGATTGCTGCTGGGAACATGTTTTCAGTTGATTGCTAATAATGAATGCAGCAGCAGGGATTTATATTCCTGTTAATATTTTACCTCATTCTCTTTTACAATAATTCATTATTTAGTGTTTGATGTTGGAATTAGAGGTGTTGAATGAATTCTGCCTTTTTTGTCTGCTCTGTTACAAAATTCATTGTGAAAAAGGTTTCAATCCATCTCTTATAAAAGTAGTGAGAGATTTTTTTTAAATCATAATCCACTGGACTGTAATATTGTTGTTTTCCTTTTTAATAAAAATACAATCTATTACTTCCTCAAATCGTCTAGTGCAAACTTACAAGTATCATATTTGTGATTGAGGTCTATGATTTGAAGTGTGTGTGGGGGTGTGTGTGGGGTTTTTCCTATCCAGTTCCCTTCTGAGGACTTTTACCATTTGTTCACACTCCTGGATATTGTCAGAATATTTGCCACCAGCATCTAATGGTGGCTGCTGGGTGGAGACAACTCCATCTGCAGCCTAAAGGCCCATTTATGCTCCCTCACGTATGCGACGTCCATTTCAAACGTTGTTATATGCCACTGTCCTAATACTTACATGCATGTTTTGCATTGTCTATTGTTGCTATGGCCGCTGATCTCAGGCCTTGCATACGTCTAAGAGACGTCAACTTCTGACGCAGAGTAGAGTGTTTTAGGTCTCAGCAACGGACTGTTAGGCCAAACTTTTTGCTACTTTAACATGTGCAACTGGTAAATGATCAAATAAGAACTTGTTTTTGAAGAGTTCAGCTTTACCAAATATCTGCTCCATCACAGATCATTTACTGAAAAGGAAAGAAATGATGAGGCTAGTATTAAAACCTGATCTAAACAGTTAAAGGTCAGTTTTTCATATCAGCTTTTAATTAGCTTAATCTCTTATATCCTTTAAAAAGCAAATAGACTGTTTAATCTGTGCTTTCTTTCTTGTTCATACAGAAGTTCTAAGACAGGAAAAAAAAAAAAAAAAAGCCCTGGCCCAAGCTGGCTAACAGATCACAAACTGTGTTCATTAGCTGATCTTAGTATGGTTGAACGACTTATTAAACTTTCAGCTGCATTGGTACAAAAAGATATTCTGTTATCCAAGAATAAAGCTCTTTCCATGGAGCCCTGAGCAATGTTTTTTTTTTTTTTTTTTTTTTCTTTAAATAGGCCTCTGGCGTCACGACATACTCAAAAATGTTGCTCATAAGTAAAATCCTATAGAAATGTCAAGACAAAATCGCTGTTGTTGATAGTCATTACTAGAATCTGACTATTCCCAGATGGATCAGACAGTGATTTTACTGCTCCCAGCCTGTGGCTGACCCTACATGATCGGAGGGGAGGTTTCTTGATGTCGGCTGACAAATGGCATGGATGAATGAATGTTGGAGGAAAACAATTATCTTAAACCCGTTTACACAAGTGACTGCTATGTTGATGGGAAAGTAGAGGAGAATTTCTTTTGATGGGCCAAGTTGACATTTCCTCTTTTTGGTGGCCATTAAAGAGGAATTTAAAACATAGATCTAGTTTGTGGAGCCCAGCATGGAAATCTGATGAGGGGAAATTAGATGTCACACCAGACTTACCAGACTCCTGCCAGATGTCAGTCAGCCGTCAGATCAGAGGTGCTGAAACTCACAGCTCCTCTGGAAGTGAAAAGGAAACACTCCCCTCATGTCCCTCAGTAATCAGGCTGTTGTTCTTGCTCAGAAAGATGAACAAATTCTTTAAACCCCCAACCTTACAACCCGTTTTTTCAGAATGGGGGAAAAGGTGAGTTCAGAGTCTGGAGTAAAATTCATTCTGAAGGTTGTAGCAAATCAGAAGAAAATGTTGAAAACGTCTGCTGATGTTTGACTTTTCTAGGAGAGGTTTCATGTCAGCTGGACAAATAGACTTGACTTGGATTTGCATTAACAATCTTATTTTTTTAATGATCTTCTCTCTGGTCTCCCATCTGCTGTCATGTAACTGTGATATAACGTCACACAGACACTCCCGCAGTGCACATGCAGTCAATCAAAACACTGACGGCACCAGCGAACAACTCAGATTCAAGCCTTACACCAATAACATCATAAAGATTTGCTTCTACCACTTGAAAATCACCATCAGATGTTCTGAGTCTCTCTCAAGCCAAAAAGCCGTAAAAAACAGTGAGATCGTGGAGAACCTGATACAAGAGAAATCCACATTGAAAGCGTGCACAGGACAGCTGGACCAAATACTGGGCAAAAGGAGCGTCCCAGATCAATAATAGCTTGTTTTCAAAACTACAGTCAGAGGCAAAGGATGCTTGAAGCCGCCTGAACTTAAAAGGATGTTAGGGTGAATGATAGCAGGATATATTTTGACGAAGACTTTGGTGTTCAAGGAGAGCGCAAAATACAGACAAGCAAGAAAACAACTTCGGGGGAAAAGGATCAAGTCAAGCGTAATGTTTCCTGCAAAACTGAAAGTGTTTTAGAAAGATGTAAATCTTAGATGTTTGACAACCCCCAAGCTGCAGCAGCTGGACTACGTGAATATGGTGTCAACATGGAGGTTAAAGCTAATGAGCCGGACCTGGAGTCCGTGCTGCAGGCATCGGGCTGGCAGGCGCCTCAATCCAAGAGCAAGAGATCACCAACCGGTGATCTAACATCATTACTGGATTCTCTAGTTCGTTTGAAAGCGCAAAGGTATCTGTAGATCACCAGTATACACAAGTTCAGAGTGGTTCTGTGAGACAGGGTGAATTCATTTTTCAATTCAAACTAATGATTGAGCCACTCAGAAGTCAAACTTTTTTAAGATCGGCCTATACGGAACATAAATTATATGACTTTGAATGTGACATCGATCCAGAAAATCACGTGTTTAAGTCCATCATGACACTTGTAAATATACTGAAGATGAGTTAAATAACAATATGGAGCTGGACAAAGTATTCTCGTTAATACACTTACGTAAATTTCACCAAGATTGAAGATTATTTGAATACATTAAACATAAATTGATAGCTTTATCCAAGACATGGTTAAATGAAGAAACATGTACTGATTTTTATATTCAGGGTTATGAGTTACATTACAGCAACCGAACCAACAAGAGGGGAGGGGGCGTGGCCTGGATATTGTCTGAAATGCAGAGCTTGAAAATATGACAGTTGTTAGTGATGATCTGATGAAGTGTGTGACTGTGGAAATTGAAATGGAAAGGAGGAGAAATATTGTTGTAACTTGTGTTTACAGTAAACTAAGGTTAAATGTGGAAACATTTAGAGATAGTTTGAAAGAAATATTGAATAAGCTAATTGAAAATAAAATCTTTATAGAAGTCTCATGACAGTTACAGGAATCGTTTGATTGCAGTGATTGCTCCAAAAGGTTGTACAACTAAATATTAAGTTAAGGGTACTTTTTGTCCAGGCCTGTTTCATGGGTTTATTTTTTTGAATAATTCTGTTGAAGCATGGTTGAAAAGCAATGTCTGACTTTCATTGGATAAATTTCATAGAATTTTTATTTATTATTACTTTTGTCAGATTGAAAATTATTTCTGTGACAACAATTTTGTCCACGTCTGTACATATAAAAAGAAAAGCTATAAAAAGAAAATACAGTAGGTTTTGGTTTACTAACACGACATCAGGGGTCTCCAACCTGCAACTATGGAGCTGCAAGTGTGTCTCTGGACCTTCTACAATGCCTCTAAATACGTGGCTAAAATATTTCTTTTAAATCTATCT
>JBAFSZ010000014.1:30352619-30366145 GCA_036919955.1 Melanotaenia pygmaea
ATATATATAAATAAGAAAAAATGTCTTGGGATTTTAAGGGTTCTTTTGTTTGTCATGGACTGCTTGTGTCTCTGGGATCTGGGCATCCATCATGGTGCAGCCAGTGTTGATACATTACAGGTCACAAGATACTGGGTAGAATTTCATAGTCAACACAAGATAGGATGTCTGTAACTGAGAGGAAGAGAGAAAGTCCCGTCCCACCATCCGAGGACCAGTGAGGACACGGGGAGAAGTCAGGCTGTGGTGTCAAATGAACTCCAGCTACCCATGCTTTGCCTGCAAAAATCTCAGACACATCATCTGCTTGTCAGGTCCAATCATAACAGAAAATAAGACAGAAGATGAGGGATCACAGGACATAACAGAAGTATGCAGATGGAGAAACAGGAAGAGGAGAAGGGAAGAAAGTTTACTTGTTGGTCAGTGCAGCCATGATCCATGAGCAATGATAGAGAACATAACTTTGCACTGGGAGCTCAGCAAGAGGACAATCATCTAACTAAAGACAGTGTCTATAGCTCCAGTCATCGTTTGGGTTTCCTGTTTGAGTTAAGCTTGTTCATATTCGGCTCTCTGTCTGCAGGGTGGTAGTATGAATCAGGATGATTAGGGGGTAAGGAGCACTGAAAAAGAAGAGTAGAAGAAGCACACTCTGGATCTTAGAAGATTTCTATCTTGTTGATGCCTCCTCTTTTCCCTTGAATATGGTTGGGTTTTAGGTTGGGATGGTGACTGTGAGCCAGGACTGAACGGGTATCTGGCAGGACACAGGGCTGCTATTGGTATTTATGTAATGTCAATTCAACTGAATGCTCTGCTTAAGAGAGCAAAATCCTAATTTTATAATAATCACAATAGCTAGATATAATAACGCTGATAAAATAAAAAACACTGACTTCAGCTATGGAGGAAAAAGTTGGACACTGTGATTACTAACACTGCAATCTTACATTGCTATCACGCTGCAAGGAGAAGCACATCTACAAAAACACTGAAGTGACCGCCACCGTTAGGCCTACCACATTGCATGCAAAAGCTGAGGATCCCATATATTCTTCCCACAGCTTGTCCCACTTCCTAAAAAAGGCCACAAAAACACGGGTTGAACTACAAAACGACATTACTAAATGTATTTATTGAAAATGTAGCAATCAGTTGTCATAATAACAATGTACAAATCCTGGACTGTTCACAGTAAAGCTAAGGTTTAATGCAATTCTATACGGTAGCTGAGTTGGGCAAACGGATTAGAGGAACTGGTTCAGACAAAGCAGCAGTCTGGCCCTTAATCTGCATTGAGGAAAACATGCTCAAAATTGTTTGTATCAAGTGGCAAAAATACTTCATATGTACTGACCCACCAACATTACCACAGCAGTTTAAGTTACCTTGCTCACTCTGAAGTAGGAGTGAAAATCCCATTTCATTTTTTAAAAATCCTGTCATTAAACCCAAAGGTGAAAAATAAACTTTACTTGACTTTAAAAGAAATGAGATATCTGTCGATCTGAGCAACTAAGTCATGTTGATACCTATAGCCGACAAAATAATAATATTAATAAAAAAATCAGGCATTAAACTCAAATTAAAAATACTTCTGTACATTTAAAAATCTGGATATCTCTATAGCAACATTACGTTACATTCTTTGAAATACTGTAACTCTTCAACCATCTATGCAATTGACGTATTTCAAATGGATTCTGAATGTTGCAGCTTGCACTGATATATGGTGCATTAGGTACTGTGATGTACCGCTGGTATATGGTACATCAGGGTACCGTAACATGCCGCTGGTATATGGAACATCAAGGTACCATAATGTGTTGCAGGTATACGGCCAGTTAACCGGCGTCTTGATTAAAAGCAATAAGAAGCTGATTTTGGACAAAGCAGTCGAAATATGACTTTTTACATTGCAACCTTCCTCATGTGAGATTGTCACAGAGCTGAAACACAGAGCTGCCGGTAGACACGCCTCTTGGAAATGGCAAGTTGGACATACCACTTTAAGGAATAGGGGGTCATAATCTTCCAACAATTTTAAAGCGCACTGTTTAACGTTTATAATTTGCACCACTTGCTTTGTGCTGTATTGAACATTACTATCATTTGTGTTTACAAAGATTTTTGGGGGGAGACAGCTTTATGGAGCGGGGTCACGTTCACTGTGTGTCCACCTATGCTCTGTGGCCCTGATTAAAAGTAGCAGGCTGACTACTCTGGCTCTGACAAGGGCTGAATACTATCTCTTCAACCTGGGTTTACAGAACATATATCAGCCAGGATCGTTCAGAACACAGCTCTACTACAATTGCTTACACCAAGAAATCTTACCCCAAATCTACCAGGACCCAGACAAAGAGGCACTAATTGCCCACACCTGTCCTTATGAAGGCAAGAAACTGTATAAACCCTCCCTGCGGAGGGCAGTACTCCCACCATACATGTCAGTCCTCTCAACTAGTCATATTTTTAGGGGTAGGGGTCCAGGGATTTGATTCAGATTGGTGATTGGCCAATTTAATTTAATTTGAGGCTTCATTGTTTTATTCTGAATATACAAATTGCAGTTAAATATGTGCCCCAGTCTTCCTCAAGAAAGCTTTAATCCTGTCACTTCTTTCATGTTTTTCTTTCCCTAAAATGATGTGATCAATCTTCATCTTTTAAAACAACCTGCTAACAATGGCCTGTTGCTGATCACTGATAAGGAATGAGGTGGAAAATGTCTCTTTTCCTTCTTCCAGTCCTTCGTTTTTTCTCCACCATCTCAGTTGTTGTCTCTCTGATCAGGGTGGAGGAGGAGGCAGTGATGGATTGTTAGGTTTGCATTTTGCCTCCTTCCTCTATCACTCTAATGGAAACACTGCAGTTGTGCCTGGGCTACGTCTGACATCTAAGCCCTGGAGTGATGTGATATCTTTTTCCATCTCATAGCCTACTTTCACCTCACCATCAGTGTATCACATGTGGCTGCACACAGCACAGCTTCGCCACCTTCTCTCTGGACAAATGATGGAAATATGCTAAATAAAACCTTACTGGCTTTCCAAGGAATGTGCCTTGAGGGTGGAAGTGACTGCTCCACACGGTGAGACTAGGCTGAAACTCAGAGAGAAAACCAGCCTGTTTATGGTGAAAAATGTAGGTCGGCGATATGTGACGATGCATTGAAAGTAACTTTTGGTCATTTATATATGACATGGAGGAAGTTCAAGGACCCTCTGTCCCAATCCAGTTTTATTTATAAAGCAGTGCAAAAACAACACGGATGGCTCTCCGCATACACAAAGTGAAACATTACAACAATAAAAACTCGGAACAAAATAATAGTTTTTTTAAACCATTAAAATCCATTTTGGAGGGAAAAGGATGCTAACAAAGAGATAAGCCGAGGTGCTATCTGATATTTGCAATCTACTGATGTAAAAACAGCCTGAAAACTCAAATTATCCACTAAATGGAGGGATGACCAGACTACAGATTTATTAGTAGGAGAAATCACATTCAAGATTCAACATTCAAGATCTTTATTGTAATTATGCAAGCATCATGAATATTTTGAGGAGTTTCTGGGCTTAGCACACATAAATAAGGAAACTGATATATACGATAATGAAAGTAAGTCATTGAAGGTCACACTAAACCAGTTGACAACCGACTGAGACCATTAGTTTAGAAATGGTTGATGCAGTCATCCTCTACTCTGATAAAAATACATAAATATACCCGATAATAATATGATAATATACCAGACATATTTATAAAGTGTAATGTAAAGAAGACGGCAATTTTTCATTGTGACTATCAGTGCAGTAAAATCCAGATTTACTGGGAGCAGGTTCAGATTGGGATGGGAAATCTCTAAGGAAATCATAATGGATCCCAAGTTTTTATTTTTTCATTTTTTTATTTTGGGGCTTTATCATAAAGGGCACAACTATGTAGAAAACAACTGAAAGGATGTTGGTGGACATGTGTTTTGTCCATTATAAATAAAAAGATGATTGCTTTACTCTGGACCTGAAAACTAACTTTAACTATGGATCATATAAATGTTCCTATCATTTCCTTTAGAGAAACTAACTTGTCTACTGAAAGCAGGACCGTTTGAAATGGTTTGATGAAAGTGATCACATCACAGTTCCCACAGTTTCAGGGCAGCACCTAAAATTCAGGGTCGCCTCTGAGCTTTATCTTTGTCTCCAGGACGACTGACAACAACTGATCTGCCGACCGGAGAGAGTGGACCAGGTCAGGCGGGTCATGTGGAGTGAGGCCATGAAGACATTTAAAAACTAATAACTGTATTTAAAATCAATCCTCAAACCAACTGGAAACCGGCTTGTTTTTTTTTTTTTTTTGTACCAGTTAAAAACAGCAGCAGCGTTTAGAACCATCTGAAGTCGAGTAAGTGGCGTCTGTCCAGGTCAAACATGATGCAGTCTAAATGACTGACTGCCCAAAACAGCCAAAACAGCCCTACATCCAAAATGATCCTTTGGGTGAATATATAAATTTTTAGTTGATCAATATAAAAATATTGGTATTAGCCTGCAGGGAGTTCTGGTTTCCCTGTTAATTGAGTTTAGAAGGAAACAAGAAGGTAACTTCCCCAGGATAGAAATTACAGCCTAATATCACCTGAAAAGTTCCGACTGAAGTCCAGTCCCAGTTTGTGAAAGTCACTTCAACAAGCTTGTGACGCCCTTATCTTTTCAGACCTCAGGTAAAATGGAGGGTGCCGTCTCCATCTATTATTCTGCTCAGTTTTTCATCTCTCAGGGAAACTGGGGCTTCATAGAGCTGACACTCAGACGTCGCTCTCTCTTTTTGTAGTGTGTTGTGTAATGGCATGATTCCTATTTCATCTCAGAATGTCACCTTCACAAAGGTTGATGTTCCAACATAAATATTTTCTATTTTGCATATTTTTCACTGTTTTAAAACATCATATTTAAACAAAATTTAACTTTGATCGTTATTATTTAACACCTGGATGTTGTTTTTATTGTTATTTTATTCATTCCACTCTAAAATGCACCGCATGGTGGCCGTAAACTGAAGTATGTTTGGCCGTACTGTTTTAATGTTTCACACTGGTTTGAAGGATGTGCTGCTCAAATGATTACTGTTTCCTGGACTCTTTCAAGTCTTCTGATGAGTTTCCATGGCAATGGAAGAGTTGTTTACCAGTGGGATCAACTGATTGAGTTCTCCAACACTACGATAATCAGCAAAATAACACACCAAATGCCAAAAAAGAGTCGAAGAGGAAGCAAAGGAGATGTTGGGCAGGAAAACAAAAAAGTGGAATTTCAAACCTTTTTTTCCAACCATTCTGATGAGTAGCATGAGGCCGCTAGCTATGTCACTAAAAAGAATAAGATTTTCACAAGGGACATCCAACTGTTAGCTGTGAGTTTCGCTGATGCATCCCAATGCATTCATTGCGATCTCTGGTGACTGAACGTCTCCCTCTCTGTGACATTACCACCATTCAACAACAGTTTGTCAGCTGCTCCATCAGAGAAAATAAGATGTTGGACTTATTTTATGCAAATGTTAAAGATGCATCCAGCTCTGCTGCCCTGCCTTCTTTTAGAAGCTCAGACCATAATCTCTTTCCTCTCACCCCACTACAAACCCATCGTTCAGCAGCAACCAGTCATCACACACATTATTAAAACCTGGTCTAGTGAAGCTGAAGATGCGCTGAGAGGTTCTCCTGGAATGGCCTCTGTGAAGCACATGCAGATGGCATCAATGCCATGACTGAGTGTGTGACAGATTATAGCAACTTCTCTGTGGACATTCCTACAAAAACAATGAGATGCTTTTCCAAAACCAAACCCTGGGTTGCAGTGACCTAAAAAAAGCTGCTAAATATAAAAAAGAAAGAAAAAAGCTTTCAGAGAGGGAGGCAGGGAGTTATTTAAGTCAACACAAAAACAACTCAGAACCAAGATTAAGGAGGACTACAGGAAAAAGTTAGAAAGCAGCTCCAGCAGAACAACATAAGGAATACTGTATGTGGTCAGGACTGGAAAAGCTCATCGGCTAACGGGAATCAGACTGATGGAGTTCTGGACAGATGGACTGATGGGTGAGCTGAACATATTCTTCAATAGGTTTGGTTCAAAATTCAGGATCCCCCCTGGTTAGCCAGATAGATAATGTTGAGTCTAATGACCAACTACACCTAAAACATTTGTTGTCACCTTCTATCCTTTATTCAGAAAAAAAGTCTGAGGAGCTTTACATCATAAGTAACATGCAACAACACAACAATTAAAACCACTGAAACAAAACTATTAAAAGTAGTATAGATTAAAGAAACAATTACAAAATCAAGTTGCAAATAATAGTGGCAAATAAAAACAAAAAAAAAAATTGTCAACTCATCAATCATAATGGGGTCAGGGAATAACTGGGATAATTTCTGCCATATTAAGTTTTATTCATTTACTTATTTTCCATTATCTGTACCGCTTTGTCCAGTGAAGGGTTGTAGGGAAGCTGGAGCCTAACCCAGCATTTAGCAGGTGAGAGGCAGGCACACCCTGGACAGCATCGCAGGGCCAACACAGAGAGATTAACAACCATTCACACTCACTCCTAAGGAGAATTTAAATTGATCAGTTAACCTAACATGCGTGTCTTTGGATGGTGGGAGGAAGCCAGACTATCCATAGAAAACCCACGCATACGCAGGGAGACCATGCAAACTGCACACAGAAAAGCCGCTGTTCGAACTACCCCCAGCCGAGGCTCGAACCAGCGACCTTCTTGCTGTGAGGCTGTGGTGCTGACCAGGGGCCTCATTTATCAAAATGTGCATAGCAAAGCAAACTATAGGTGGTGTAGGTAGGGAAAAAGGGAAATGAGGCGCACAAAAACTTTCAGATTTATAAAAGCGTGCGCACGCACGCCCCGCACTTGTTTCCATTTATAAATCATTATCAACTTTAAAGCTGGCGCACGTGAGGAGACGCCTTGCCACGCCCACACGGTGGCAAAAATGGTCAGGTGAGCGGATAAAATATTATATCTCATCATTTCCATGATGGCTTGGGAGGGAAAAAAAGGGAAGAAATGGAATCACCGCTATTAACCAGGTGGACAAGGAGTTGCGGGAAATAAAGACTGTCTGGACAGAAATTAGGACAACAAAAAAAGCATTGTGTAAGAACAAATAAATGAAAGGAAATCCACCTCTTGTGTCTTTCATTTCATTCATTCATTCATCACTTCTAGACCTCCAGCCTCCAGTCTGGTCCCGCTCTGCTGGAATGAAGGACCAAAGCTACGTTTTACACTGCCTGCTACATGCTGGCAGCAGACTGTCCATCTTATGTAGCTGGATGGATTTTATAACATGGAAGTTTTCTGTAACAACGACAGAACATATTTTAGTGGTTGAGATTCTTATTGATGTCATCTGCCTTTTTCCTGAAATTCCTGTTTTGTTTTGTTTTTTTTCCCCAAGTGTGCATTCTTAGGAGAATTAATATTGAATGTGCATCTTTATTTATTTCTGCAAACAGCTTTAACATCTAAGATGTGAAAGGTAATAGCAGATTCTATAGAAATGTCTAACATTTCATATCATTTGTTTGATTTTATTCTGTACATTTCCTGTTCGTATGCCTGAGTCTGAGTTGCCGTGAAGGTAGGAACATTTTCCACCACGTTTGGTTTTTATGAATCCCAAAAGTTGACTATATTTAGCGTATACCGTAAATGTTACCTATTGATCCCTTGTACCAGAATTTATTTTACCAGAATTAAAAACAACAAAGAAACAATTGTTACCAGAATTTCCATCCGCAGTCCACTGGCAGCTGAGATGTGTGATAAATGTTTTGGATACGTCCATAGAGAGAAATTATCCAGTATGTCCAAAGTTTACCATGTTATTGAGGTGTGATTGGAAATTAAGCCTCAAATCTAAAGTGACAACAAGATATTCAAATTCAGTGACTATTTTGATAGAGTCATTTTTTTATGAAAATGTGTTCAGTTAAAATCTGCCCCCTACTTTTATAAAAGAACATAGCTTTTGTCTTAGAATGAGACGAGATTGATCAAACTACACTACTGGAGTTATTTTTTTCAGCTTCTAGCTGAGCGGTTTTTGGATGTATATACAAAACAGTGTCATCAACAAATAGTTGTATGTCTGCACCATGACAGTGGTTTGGAAGATTGTTAATATAAAGACTAAGATGCAAAGGACCTTACACAGATCCTGAAGGCACACCCATCGTGTGCTTCATATAACTGGAGCATTCATCTTACACATTGCAGCCTATTTGACAAATATGATGAAAGCATTGCTAGTGCCTGTGCTAAAAAGATCAATAAGTTTAGAGATAAGAACAGCACTGGTAATGAAGGCTTTACACAACTACAAGGAAACAGCAGCAACAAGTCATCCTTGTCAAGCTGTGTTTGTACTCTTTCTGTGAGGTGCAAGACGGCTGTTTCAGTGCATTAATTCTTCCCGATGTGAAATGACGTGATTCAGCCCAGGGTTACATTTATTCAGATGTGCTATCAGTTGCACTTTGACAACTTCCTCTGTGACCTTTGACAGTACAGTAGAAATAAATAATCAGGATGAAAAGAAATTAATCTAAAGGGGTGTAAGAAGGTGTGAAAACCTTGTAAAAATATTATGTCACATATACAGATCAGGTCGGCTGATGAACAGTGATAACAATTAACTGATTATTTTCATTTACAGAAGCCATTTTGTATTTCTTTAATTAACATCCAGCTTTGACTGCTGGAGAGAGTTATGACCTCTTTTTAAAAGTTAGGGAATTTGGGGTCAATAACATAAACAAACCAGACCAACTTAAAGATATTTAACAATTTATTATGAACCAAGGTTTTAACAAAAGATCTTCAATAATAAATCAACAAAAATGTCCTATATCAGGTAATAGCTTGTCCGGTACTAGTAAAAGAAATGAGGTAGCAATTAACAATTAAATATAGACAAATAAACTAAATCACAGTCTTACAATTATCCTTAACGTTACAAATTAAAGCTTTCTGTACAAACCAAAGATCAACTACCAAAATGTCTTCTAATGAGATAAACCAAAAATCCTATACAAAGTCAACACAAATGGCTACTCACAAAAGGTGAGAGCGTCTCTTCTCAATTAATCAACACAAAAAGCACAATCCTGCACCAACTACAGGGAATTACTAAATGCTCTTAAACCACAAAGGTACTCTCACAAACTGAGCACCTGATGTAACACAGCTGTCAAAGTCTGAACCACTGTGGGCTAATTTCAGAGAGAAACTCCAACTGCAGGTCTAACTGTGTCTCTGTTTACAGATCGGACATTTGGGGTCATTAGAAAACTCTCTCAAGGAGCATTTTTCTAAAATGGACTTTGGAAGTGTTGTTTGATGAACATGCGATCAATTTGTTCTCGCTGGAGAAACTATTGCTGCAGTTTGAACTTTAAAAATCACTCTGACGGGCAGATACATAGAAGGCTGGAGACTACAGTCAGAAGAATAAATGCTGTTTTAATCTTTAGGGACTTTTTTATGATAGCTCTCTCCTTTTCTTCAGCTCTAATATATTTGACCAGTTGGTAGTAACCACTGACAAGAGTTTCCTCTTAAGAGGAGCAGTAGTGGAGTATAGCAGTTTCTAAAAACTGATTTTCATTCTCTTGTAATGATCAGTAAATTTACTGTGACATTAATAATTAATTTAAATCAGTCCTGCCTACTAACCCGTTCAGGTAATAAAAATTAAAGAAAAAAAAAACATGAAACATGTCCACCACATCCAGGCCCACCTGTGGGATTACAGGACTACAATCATTCTGAAAATCTATGCTGGTATTTTTGCATTTCTGAGGAGACAAAGAAGTGATGATTGATCATGATCAGTATTACAGAAACAGGCTTGTGGACATTAATTCACCCAAACCACAAGAAAACCTCAATTAGTCATGTCCAAATTCAAGGAAGCACTCTGTCCTCTAACTCATTGTACCAAGCAGAAAGAAATGTTTGGAAGTGGAAAAATATGGTCAGAATGTGTCCATGGGTGTTTTTTTTCTATTTCTGCAACTCTTATTCTGCAGTGAGTCATCAGAGGTGTGGCGACGGTGCGCCTGCTTCATTATTCACACAGTTTCCAGTCATTAGACACAAATTCAAGACATGAAACAACTGTTTCTGTCTCTTCAAAGTTACTTTTACAAAAATTAATAAATAAATAAAATGAAAAAAGAAGACAGTGCATGTCTTAACTACACTTTTCTTATTTCCTGATTAGGTTAATAAAATAAAACTACATGTTTACAGTCATTTAGAGTGAGACAAAGCTAATGGTTGGAGTTAAATACAGAGTTGATACGGAATGACTGTCATAGTAAACAGAACCATTTCAATGCATACTTTTTTCCATTGGAGGTCACTTATTATTTACTATTCTGGAGGTATAGCTCATTATTCTCTGCGTGAACAAATGACCCATGGGGCTGTTTTTGGAAGGACAGTCTCACTTCCACATATGTTGAACTGTAAATGTATTCACACACACAGACGCTGGCCTTAGCTCGTTGTTGCCGAGCTGTACACCATCAAGGCAGATGCACTTGTCATAGATTGACCTTTAGTTCCAGTGTTAGTCCCACAGAAGAAAACAGAAATCTGCTTACACTGTAACCACAGGATGAAACTCCAGGAGCCACATCATAGAAGATGAACTTTCTAAACTAAACACACAAACTCACACATATGCACACTAACATACACCTGAGATAAATGGAAGGACAGGTATTTATATAAGTAATAGCCTCAGGTGTTCAGGTCAATAGGACCATTGATGAAAAGGTGGTTAGTGGAAAGGTAAACGCAATTTTCATAATCCCAGTTATCAGAGAAAATGTGTATTATAGTATGTGTTTTCCACCTTTCATTGTCTTATCAGCCACTTCTATCAGCACCGCCAGGAAAAGCTACACAAACAGAGGGGAACATGGAAGAATCAGTCAAAACAAACCAGCGGAATAAACACAGCAGCTGTTTGAGCTGCTCTGAACACTTCATGCATGCAACAAAAGAAACATAATGCAAGACAATTTGTGACTCACCCACAAAAAAAGACTCTTCTTTCGCTCGCCAGGCTAATTATCAGTGATTTGTAAAGAGAGACATGGAGAAAAACAGAGTGAGAACCTGCAAGGGGAGGTTAGACAAGGTCATCCATCTAAAGTAAAAGTAGTTGTGTAAGAAAAGGCCGAGCCGACATGGGGGCACCAGGGCCGCTGAACAAAGGCTGAAAGTGAAAGAAAAAAAAGAGGTTCTTCAGATTTAGATAATCATTTTAATTGTCAATGACAAATTTTGTTCTACACCTTGAAGCCCTTTTCTATTCGCTACATTAGTGGGAAGTATTCTGAAGCTTAGGCTTCTAATTTGTTTAACAATGCATTAAATGGTGTGATCAAGTGGCTGATTTAGATGAGGGAAGCCAGACATCAGGCCCGATGGCTTGTAAAGAATTAAATAAAGAAGAGCAAACGGCCATGAGTCATGCAACCAAATTAGTAGATTTAGTCTAAACACATTCTGTAAGTTCACCAAAACAAAAATAACAAATGAGAGAAAAGTTTATCCATATTAAGGTAGATTCAAACATCTGAGCTACCACATAGCTGGTGAAAACTTTCATTGTACCAAGAAAATTAATTATATCTTATAATCCCCCATTGATTACTTTTACAGTAACACATGGAATAAAGTGCTGCTTCATAACTGGTTCATACTGGTTCATTACGGTTCATACTGGTTCATTCTGTTTTATATCAGTTCATACCGGTTTATACCACATAATGTTTTGTTTACTTCTTTTCTGAGCGGCGTCTGTTGGTTTAAACAGTCTAAACATTGTTGGAAAGTGATGGAGCAGGAAACTGTGGGGGGGGGGGCTTTGTCACTGCTGGACAACTGAAACCTACAGCAGAGCAGCAGTTATGTTACTGGAGATGTTTAGTTGTGAAATGGACAAGAAAAGTTCAGAAAATGAAAGTGTATCAGATGTGTGTTGTAGGATTATGATCAAGGCTTCAAAATTATGAGATGGTTATTTTCTAGATAGTTATTTTTTGCAGAGTCAAACTACATGATGGGAAACACAATAAGAATAAGAAGAAGAAGAAGAAGAAGAAGAAGAAGAAGAAGAAGAAGAAGAAGAAGAAGAAGAAGAGTTGGACTCAAAAATGTGATACTATGTTGCATAAAGGAGTTATTTCCTACCAGCCTAACATGTTATTTTTTTCTCCTACTTAGACGAACTGTTGATGTACGCTTGTTTAAAAACTGATTGTGAATTACCTGTGAGTTACCTGTTACGGGACTTTTTTTGAAACAGAGAAAAATTCTGGAAGCAGAGAATCTTTACTGCAGACCAGTGGAGGTATTTCATGATGTCAAAGGAGATCGTATTGAAATAATGGCATGGTATTTTATCTGTTTTAATTGTGTGCTACTTGCCATTTTGTGTTTGTTTTTAGTTGCTGTGCCACCCCTTGAGCTGTTATAATTCATAAGAGTTGTCACCTTAATGTAATCAGCACACCTGCTCCGGATAGGAGACACACTGGGATAAAAAGAAAAGGAAGTAGAACAGGAAAACCCACTGAGTGGGCAGCTAACAAATAGAGAACTGAAGACAGAGAAGGGACCACGCTAGGACTATAAGCGTTACGAGGCCACTGACAAGTAGGGGAAGAGAAGCACATCAATTGTCCTGGCATCTCCTGTAGAAAATGTCTTGGTAAACTAGTTCTCATGTGCTCATTGTGTGTGTGTGTGTGTGTGTGTGTGTGTGTGTGTGTGTGTGTGTGTGTGTGTGTGTGTGGAAACACCACAATGTGACCGTGCTAGCTTCAGTTAAGGGAAGCTTGTGCATTTTATGTTTTTGAAGAATGTCTTGTAATGTTGAAAAAGCATTTATTTGGTGATTTGAGAAGTAAATGTAACTGAGGACTAAAGTCATACTTAATAGGAACGTAAAAAAAGAAGTCATTTTAAGTTTTAAGATGGATAAAAGCAGCACAGCCATAATTTCTTATTTTTGTTAATTAAATGATTAATTATTTAAGTCTAAAAGTTAAAAAACAAAAGAAACAAAAACAATGCACAAAGTTCAAATTACCTGATAGTGTAATGTGTCCTCCCTAAGTGAGTCCACCGGTAAAATGTAAACCTATAATTTAATTTTATTGGAATTACAGAGTTAAAATTGTATATCCTGACACTATGGGACTATTGTGAAAATAACTGTGGTTACTCACCTGTATTAAGTAGATACTATTTTCCACACTGAAAAAAAATTGATTTATTGTTGTAAAACAATTTGAATTAAAGCCGCAAGCTGGGTGGGACTGCCCCACCCCCTCCTCAACGCAGTTACTGCCCCCCAATTTTAACCCTCTTTTTTTAATTGCAAACAGCACATAATATATTCCCTC
>JBAFSZ010000014.1:30409840-30421225 GCA_036919955.1 Melanotaenia pygmaea
ACTGTGAGCAGATCAAAGGAACATTATGTGCAGTGTTGAAGCTGAAGGATAAGCTTCATACCTGATTTGAAAAAAAAGCAGCATGTTGTGTTAGAACTCATTTTCATATTTTCTTATTACACTGCTGCAGCTGAAAGGGTCAACAAGTTACAGCAATGAATATGATTTTATACCTAGCCAGTAAAGACTGATATGTGAGCAGGTTTAGAGCCTGGAGACAAGTCCAGAGAAAGCTATTTAAAAGCCCAATTATGCTCCATGCAGAAGACGGATATGCAGACGGACACAGTTTCGTCCGTCTTCTGCATAGGTTGCATGCGTAATTTTGTCTGTTCTTGGGGACCTTTGTCATCTGTCGCTTGATGCTGAAGACAAGGCAATACCATCAGAAATCGTGGGGACAGTTCTGAGCATAATAATTGACATGTGACCACTAAAAGAAACAAACCAGAGAAGAAGAAGAGGATCAGGAAGGGTACAAAAAAGAAAAAGATGAAGACAACAAATGTAAAAATTGTGTGAGCTTTTGAAGAGAGACAATATGCAAATTTTTAGGTCATGTTCAGCGGTTGGAAACAACTTTATAGTGACGCATTACCACCGCCAAATGGTGTCTGAAACTAACATTGGCTTTCAAGAGTGAACTCTGATCTTTGCAATAACCTCTAGTGGAAGAATTGACTTAACATGGCAACACAAAACACACATGGAAGTATGAGGACAGTGACGGTTTCTTTGAACCCTTAAATGTTCATGAGTGATGACTGTCCACAACCACTCCACACCCTTTTTAGGAGACCATCCATCTTTCACTGGCACCCGCTCGGTGATTTCAGCCTGCCCTCGGGTCAATGGTAGTATCCACTACCTGGGGGGGAGTGGTTATTTCCCTTCATGAGGTCACAAAAGGGAAAGATTTCAGAATTACCCATTACACATTTGCCAAAAAGTGGTGACAAAACTTTCAGATCTTTGGTCCTCATTCACAGAATGTGTTTTTGTGTGTGTGTTTGTGCCTTCCTGTAACCATTATTGATGAGCTGCTGCCTGTGTGAACACTCTTAAGGAATAGTTAAACACTGTGACGGCCCACCAACAAGCCTTCAGTCTTTTTTCCACACAACAAAAGGGTTGTTTTTTCATTGTAAGAGTTCCTCTGCTGTGTAGCAGCTGAGCAGGTTTAAAGAGACTGTTGGATTTAATGTCTCAGCTGGGCATCTATAGTTGTTAATGAAACATCGTTCCTGGTCATGACAGTTGGTTTTAGGCTAAGAAGAGAAATGAATGGTGTTTTTGGTGATAGAATGTCAGAGCTGTGTAATTTAATCATCATGATCGTTCAATTTGACTGGTTAAATTCCGACTTAATTAGCTGCACAATAATTGATGTTAACTGAATGTCCAAAGACATTAAAATGTTGTTTAAGTCTGATTTGTATTTGTGATATTTTCAGAAAGTTATTGAAAGTTTAAGCCTTCAGCTGGGATGTAGTGGCCATCTGGCATACCCGGTGGAAGGCTGGTTGAGATAACGTCTCCAGAAGAGAACAGACAGGAGACACAGAGACTTGAACTGTTTTCATTTGATCCATTTTTTCTCACGTCTGTTTCCTCTATTAATCACACAGTGGGATAAATGCTGTAAGTCACTTTTTTTAATGAGCACTTCATAAGAATTTGGTGTTGACAATTGTTGTATTTATGGTAACTTTATGTTGTGCTGTGGCTCTATTGTTACAAAAGTCTATAGCAGAGTCCAGCTTCAGTGTTTCTGTTGTTTGTTTCCATCGGTATTGTATGCGAATGTCCATGGCAACCCAATTTTCCCTTTGGGGATTCATAAGGCTAAACCTTAACCTTAACCCTACAAAAAAAATTCTCATCTATTTTCTATCTAGAAAAATAAATTCACACTATAAAGCAATTAAATCTTTATTTTTGGTGGTTTAATGTTATGTCCTATTTAAATAATTAAACCTTGTTCAAATCCAGCTGTTCCCCTGATGGAAAGTTGCATATTTGCCTTCAGCCAACATGGAACCATCACGGAATCAACATGTTGCATTAAATGTTGGTTTTCTGTGTTTAGTTATATTTAGTGTTAGAAAGCAGATCATTTATCAGAATTTAGCTGTGATGATTCTAATCTAACAAAGATAAATGTGATGTCGGTGCAGCAACAGCATATTCTGTAGGACATAGTCTACTTTAAGGCGGTACTTTATATTCAGTTCAGGGTGGCATGGCTCAATGGGTAGAGTGGCCGTCTTGTGAGGGTTGCCGGTTCAATCCTCCGCCTGTCGAGATCATGTCGAGGTGTCCCTGAGCAAGACACCGAACTCCACATTGCTCCTGATGGGTCGTGAGTGAGCGCCTTGCATGGCAGCTTCCGCCATCAGTGTGTGAATGTGACGCACATGTAAAGCGCTTTGGATATCATTCCAGGTACAGTAAAGCGCTATATAAAATACGGACCATTTACTATTTAAATTCAATTAATCTTTATTTTTCTAGCACCAATTCATTAAAAAGTAATCTCAGGTTACTTTACAATCAATGAGTTTTAGCCAACTTATTCTGATCCACTTAAAACAAATCTACATTAGTCCAGTTTATAATAACTGTGTCCATACGAGCCAACTCATAAAATAATTATCTAGCTAAAGAAAATCTTCAGTATTAACTCTGGAGCATGCATCCCTAACCCAGCAATCATTCTTTGTATTACAGCCTTTTGTGAAGTCTGTCTCAGGAGATATGAATTCTGGAGCTGATGACTCACTTTCTCACCAAAAAAACTTAAAGCTGTGATAAAAAGTCTGAATATTTCTGTGCTGTGATTCAGTTAAAAATACACATCCAAATAATTAGATTTCTTCTAAATTTGTGGTTTTTACTTAATGAATTGAGGAGAGAAAATGGAGAGAAATTAGAAATAAAAAATGTCAAAAACAATTACCATCACTGAGGTGAAAAACGTGCCAGTGTTGCAGAGCAACAGGAACACCACTCAGCTACTTCTTACTTCACTTCAAAGCACATTTGTCAGTCAAGCAAGTTGAAAGATGAGGAAGAGCAATCAGGAAACAACATTCAGTCTGGAAACCAACACAAACAAACGGTCTCAGGTTACTAAGATGACAGCATGCTCTCTGGAAGAACCACTGAGGGGGTCTACTGGGAGGCAGAAAAAGCACATTCCTCCACGGCTCCCTCTTTCTCATTACATAAATAAACTAGTGCATCATTTCTTTATTCTTCTGTGATCTTTTAAGCTGCTTTTACTACTTTATGTACTTTTCATGTCTGTAAATCCACACTGAAATTTTCCATGTGTGTGCTTTTATCCTTTTGTTGTGGCATGAAAGCTGGAAGCGCTGCAGGTTTAGTGACGGCATTCAGGTGTTTGCTCTCCTTTCATTCTGAACACGCTGTCAGCATCAAAGCAGTAATAACAACAGTAAACCGAAGATGCTGCAGCCGGGTGCCGTTAGGTGCCGCAGAGTTTTTCCTGCTGCCGTCGGTGCTGCCAAGCTGCTGTCCTAAAGCAGCCACAGACGCAGATTTGTTCACTGAGACGCATGATGTGGTGTAACTCATTACAAAGTTCACCCCAGCTAAATAGTTTTTAATGTCATTTTGTGTGAGGAAGTTTAAGGGGACCACAAGTACAACAAATACTGTTAATAGAAATATCTCCTGAAAGTTATCACGCGAGTAGAAAAAAAACTAAAAGTGAATCAATGAGCAGAATGGTATCAGCTCCGAACGGTGCAGATCAGTACACATTTCTTTGCATTTCCACAGGTAAAAACTTGTAAGGGTACCAGAACATCTGATCCAAGCAGTCCTACTTTTTTCGAACCTTGGGTTGGGCTCCCAGTCTTACTGATCCAACCCTAAACACTGACTGGTGGAAAGAGTCATCACTTGCGTGACTCACCAATAAGAACAATGCAGGAACATCTCCAGGTTTAAAACTAGAGTGGATTTCTAGCTGTTTAAAGACACGTGCCAATAAAAAAAGATGCTGGATGTCCTCCTTCATTTCTGGGTCACGTCACATCACGCTATGACATCATGCTATTATCTATTGCCATCCAGCTCATGCCTTCTAGTTAAGGGTACGGTTGCCATAGAGACAGAGCAGAGATCAGGGTTTACTGAACCAAACCGTCCCATCTCAATCTGGGCACCTTGGTGGAAACTGGGCTTTACATATCCAGAGATTAAATCCTGCATTTAAGAATGAACTTCAGAAAGATTATTTCAGATTTCCCATGATTCAACCACTGCTATGTATGCATGCTGTCCTAATTACTGTATGTTTAGCCTAACTGTATCACCATTTTCATGTTTTCATTATTCATTCATTCATTATCTTGACCACTTTGTCCATTTCGGGTCGCGGGTGAGCTGGAGCCTATCACAGCATTTTAACAGGTGAGAGGCAGGTACATCCTGGACAGATCACCAGTCTGTCGCATGGCCAACACAGATAGACAAACAACCATTCACACACACACACACTCTCTGCTAGGGAAAATTTAGAATAACCTATCATGCATGTCTTTGGGCGGTGGGAGGAAGCCGGAGAACCCAGAAAGAACCCACGCATACACGGGGAGAACATGCAAACTCCACACAGAAAGGCCACTACCCCTCCAGGTTCGAACCTCCCCCAGCTGAGGCTCGGACCGGCGACCTTCTTGCTGTGAGGCTGTGGTGCTAACCACCACACCACCGTGCTGCCCTGTTTTCATTATGTTGTATAAAAACACCCATACTCATGTTATTTATTGTGTCATGGAGAGATGAAGATGATGGTTCAGCCTCAGCAGATGAGGGTAACAAACCATGAGAAACCTGCATGAACCTCATTTTAACATCTTGACTGAAAAAAAAAAAGGATAAGCGAAGATAAAATGACCTGCTGACAGGTGTTACATGGGTCCGAAGGCAAATCTGGTGACTTTCTGCCACACTCTGTAAGCGCACAAATTCATATCTATCAACAAGATAATGTAACAATTCTACACGTTTAACTTGTTAAAACACAGAGAAACAAAGAGCATAACGGAGCCTGATAATGGCGACGATGTAAACACACTCAGCCTAAAACAGACAGATGTTCTCTGATGCTCCAGATGTGCCGGACAGTCAGTGGAGACGCCTGAACTCCAGCAGAGTACAACATTAAAATTCATCATTTATATTCTTTATGTGCTTTCATCTCCTTTCACTTGTATTTAATGTGCTTATAGTGGTTGTATTATCATCACCTTGTTGTCTGCTGTAAAGTTTTATAAACCTTTGCTGTATGTGCAGATGAACTTGAGCTCGACATCAGCGAGCAGTGCTGTAGCTCTGGAGGAAGGAGTCGTCCACCAATCAGTAAACAGATATAACCTCACATTAACGCTGACCATCAACGTGTCTGTCTGTGCACAAATGTCTGTGTATGACAGATACAATGAAGCATTGTGAAGGTGTGTGTGTGTGTGTGTTATTGGATGAATATGGCTTTTAGGGATGATTTGAGTGGTAGAAAGATCAGATTATAACCACAGTCCAGCTTCAGCCTCCATGCAGGATCTGGTTCAGGGATCTGCTGCGGTAGGATGGGTGGATCCGTTATTTATACAGTATTCTATATTTATGTAGATGTGACTTTGAATTACCATCCATCATACTTAAGTTTTCTTTTTTTACTAGTTTTTAAAACTATTCTTTCAGCATCTAATGACAGACAGAAGAGGAAAGAACAGCTGCATTGTTCAGAATCAACGTTCCACTTCGAATCTGATGGTCTTCAGCTCTGGATGAGACGCCGCTGGTCTTCACACTCTCTCTGTTCCCTGTTGTTGAGTCCAGTTTTTCTACCAAGATATTTTATGATGTTGAGTTTAGTTTCTGCTGTCGTTTTGTCTGAAGCTGCCTTCTTTTATAACTTCCAAAGCCCCCTCAGCTGTTATGACACGGTGAGTGTGTTTATGCAGCAGCAGACACAGAGAGATAAGCGGATGTGTGCTGGGATGTAAAGGGAGGCTCTCCTGATCTGTCAATCATCAGAAAACTGCACTGATCAGCTGGTGACTTGGCTGTAAACATGTTTACCACAGGAAATATGAGGAGGTAAAAATACTCACTGCCTTACAGCCGCTGATGCTAATAAATTAAGTAATGACTAAAAGGAGATGAAGGGTTCTGGTATGAGGACAACACAGGAAACAGGAAAGCTGCCTTAGTATTTGCAACAGACTGCATCCACTCAGGCAACCACACCAGGAAACTGACAAGTGCATCATCAGAATGAAAACATGCTCTGGATGAACGCTGACAGAATAAAAAGATAACTTGACAAGAACCATGCAGCTGTACACCGTGAGCCATTCAAACGGCAGATGGATCACTGGGAAAAACAATGAAGAGCGAAGCAGGATTAAAGCTGTGCTTCATCTCCAGCTACGTCTACCAGTGATTCATCCTGGGTTATACACAGAATGCATATCATTCACAAAATCAAAAAGCTGATCAGAGAATCCAGATTCACTCCCACTCTGACGTGAGCCAGGAAAACAGGTTACCTGTCACTTATTCTTTATCTGATTGCAGCAGTTTTCTTCAGACTGCTCATCCAGGTGTGAAGGCAAATAGTTGTGAAAGCTGATTTTTGTCTTTGTGTTCATGTAAAATAAAACTGTAAAACTGTGCGAGCTTCGCGTCCTAATTCAGGCCTGTGAGTGTGTGATGGAGATCTGACATTTATCTTTTGGTTAGATGTGAAAGTTTAGTACATGAATGCATTCGGAACAGATACATGGGCTACAAGAATAACAACATCCTGTTTTTTTTTCATTTTATTTTTTATCATACTTTATTAATCTAAGTTAGTTTCATTTGAGATATGTGGAAACAAATTCTTATTTAAATCGAAGCAGACTCGGTCCACGTACAAACGCGGATCTCGATCCACTTCAAGTGGACCAAATACAGGAAGTGGATTACAGAACAGTGGCTTGTGGGTTTAGCGCATGGCATCCCAGGTGAACACAACCTAAACAAAAGCGCATGTGGGATGATTGGCGGCTCTGGACGTGAGAAATGTCTAACAGTCAGACGTGAAAAAATTTGGGAAAATTTCTGATAGAAATCTGATCAACCCAAGACCTCTAGGATCGGGTCCTGCTCCATATTTAGCTGTTATGTACCAATAGATGAACTGGTTTTCTTCTTTGTGTCTTATCTTCTCCTTCAGTATTTCTTGATGCAGAGAGTGGAACACATTATTTAAAAGGTCTTGGTCTTGAAGAATACTGGACCCCCCAACTGAACCGAGTCCCCAGTGGGACCGAGTCTAGTGGACTATCCTGGTGTTAACACACAGGAAGACTCCAGTGCTCACAGTGGTTAACCTTTGTAGAGATTCCAGGGCTCTGAACAAGGATTTACCAGATCCAAGTCCACCACCACCTCTCTAATCACCCCTCCCCAGCAATGTGGAAGTTTATTTACCTGTTTTGGCATATTTAGTATCAGCCTGGTATTTCCTTCAGCAGGAAACACACCAAAGTAGTTTTATGGAGTACTAAGGAATTTTTACATGTCCAGTTTTTAAAGAAATTCCATCTCCATCGTGTCAGCTTCTCTAAAATATTATAAGAGGTGGTAAAATTAGAATAAACCTGTGGCACCATAGCACACCCAAATAAAACTGAAATTTGATTTTGAAAAGTTTGACCTAAAAAGTTTAATTTTATTTCCTGTTGAAGCTTTTACACTTCAGCATTCAGAATCAGTGTAATTTCTATCCCGATTTTTTAAATTGCTCCCTACAGGTAGAACAAGAATGAAGCTGCAAAGCACACAGCATCTTTTAAAGAGAGTTCACCTGTTTTGTGCAGCTCTACGAACACTTTAACACTTTAGAGCAGGGATCACCATCTTTTCAATATGTCCACACTGCAGCACACCTGACTCAAATAATAGGTTGTTAAGAGGCTGGTGCAGACTTTGAAAACAAGCTGCTTGAGAACTGTTTCAACCAGGTGTGTTGCAGCAGGGAAGCGTTGAAAACCTGCAGGACTCAGGCTCAAGAGGTCCACAGCTGGGGATCCCTGCTTTAGTGAACAGACAACAAAGATCAGAGATCTTTATTGTCATTGTTTCAGGAACAATAACAATCAGTTTAGCAGCTCCACACAGCAGCGTGATTAAAGTGCAAAGTTAACTGTAAAAAAATGTCCCAAATATATAAGACAAGAGACTACAACAGAATATAAATTATTCTGCTTGGAGTGCTCTGGCTCTTGTCCCAGAGAGGAGGGGACAGAAAAGGGAGTGACCAGGGTGTGAGTGGGCACCCTCTTTATTTAGTGCAGCAGATAAGTGAAAAAATTGTACAAATAGTGAAACAAGCATGGAATTTGGTACATATAGTCTTCAGAGCCCACTCTATCAAACAATACTGGTGGCCACACAAAAATCCAAAATGGCGACCACAAAATCCAAGATGTCTGCCCCAAATTTTGGTTATTTTTGAATAACTCCACCGGTGTTGATTTTATGCCTCAATAATGTAAGAAACTTAAATATGAAGTTGGGTATTGCGGACAATTAGGTACTAGTTGCGTGTTTGTATCTATTAAAGTTTTTGAGATATAACACATTGCCACTTATACAGGCCTGGAAGAGCAAACAAATTAGTATACAACCCATAACTTTTAAAATAAGAAAATTTTGGTACTGATAACATATCTGTAACTGTAGTAATCCCTAGGATTCACTATCCACATACCTCTGAAGGTCTGCATGTAATAATGAAAAGTGAGTATATCAATTATGACTGTCACACTACTTTTCCAGATATATGACAAGTTCCGGGAATGTCACAAGCCCTTTTTGGCAACAAAGTGTGGGACAGAGTGTGGAACTTCCAAAAGTATTTAAAACCAAAAATAAATGCCTAAAAACATGATCAGAGGCACATGAGTATTATTTCAAAACCTTGATGGGTGGCCATCTTTAAAAACGACGGTCATTTGTGAATTCTTAGTGGCCAAAACAAACAGTTGGTGCCATCTTGGAAGTTTTGAGAACTAGAAGCCGGTGCTTGGGCAGTGGAAAGTAAAAGAACTGTTGCTAGACCGGGTTTAAAGCAACACTGTCCATAAACAAATGTTGACAGCAACAATATTCTCTGTGCTCAATAACAAATTAAGTAGAATACTTACAGGCAAATGTTGTCTGACCATGAAGGAGAACATGAAAAGCATCTTCTTAACTTCCGTATTCTGTCCGAGCTAATTACGGGAAGACTGAAGAGGCAAAACACTGTTTCACTGCAAGAAAGAAAGAATGCTGCTCGACCAGAAGGTCAAAATATAGTAGTTATGTTTCTTGAATTTCCAGCAATGGAACAAGAAAAATTCAACAATGATGTTGAGAATGACATCATGGTTTACATGTTTATGTTGTTTGTCAGTATCAGGACACTCAGATTGATCTTTGAAATACTTAGAAATAAACAGAATTCATAATTATCGGACTGCTTGTATTTATCGAACAATTAGAAAGCAGCAATGTGGAGTAATAAAGAAAATTGAGGACGCAACTTATAGTGATGCATCATTGTATTAAACTGAATCGTTGACAAGATTATTGTAATTGAATCAAATTGTGAGAAGATGCACAGCCCTTAATAATAGTCTTTAATAATAGTCATTGAACGGAAAACATGTTTTCTTTGCATGCATGGATGTTATATTGTCAGATGGTGACGGAGACATAACACCATGCCTGTGGCATGTGCTTTGTAAATGTTTAAAATACTACACAGACTTTTATCCAGAAACTAACTTCTGAATAAAGAAAACTGCAATATAAAGGAAAATCAATTAAAGTGTATCACTATTACAGTAAGGCAGTAATCGGTATTAAAACGGTTTTAACGGGACTGGAGATGGATGATCAAGGCTGAAGCTCTGCTTTGGGTATTGTAGGAACAAGGGGAAAAAACAAACAAACAAAAATAAATAACAAAACAAACGGATTACCTTCCCTTTCATAGCTCAAATTTACTTCTAACCTGAGTCCTTATTCTATGATGAGACCTGATCTGGAAGATCAATATCTATGATGTGACAATGGAGGAGAGAAATAAAGTATGAACAGTAATATTTAAAGAATTAAAATATCACAGTAAGAATTCTGTGAAAGAAAGAGTCACACATTAGAAAAGAAGCACCAACTTGTGCTGTAGATTTGTGCTGACATGAGATTCGTATGTTATCTGAAAATGCATCAGTAACCGGCCTCTGCACCTGTTGTCCACATTTAGATTAACTCCTCATTGAGATGAAGTTTTTTCTAAAACTAATTTAATCCTCATTTGATTTATGGATTGATTTCCCAGTGTAGTTTAATTTGAAAACTTCCTGCAAACAAATACATTTTCACTTCATTGTTCCGTTAAATAAACCTTAAGATGAAAAACAAGTTGGTTTCGTGTAAACCACTGTGCCTCATATGAAGGTGAAAACCTTTTTTTCTTTAAATGTCACCTTTCATGATAATAATGACAAAGTGCTTCACAATAAAACACAAAAACATATAGGTAACAAAAACTAATCCTACTCTGATTCCATTTATTTTTTATGAATTTATTAACAGTAAAACATTCAGAAGCACAATGCCTTTCCTTTTAAGATTACTTTCTCAAGATTAGTTTGTGTAGCTCATACATTTTCAGTAGGAAGGACTGGAAATGTGAGATTGTGTGTCTTCATTTGAAGGGAGAGGACATGTCCAGTCCTTGCAGAACTGCTGACACAGAACTCCAGAATAGCTGATTTCTATTTAGGGAATAACCAGCAGATTAGTAGGTCAGCTAAACAGCCTCCTGGCCAGCCGGCAGAAACTCAGAGTCAGGTTCTGGTCTGAAGAGCTAACATGGAAATGACTTAGAAAATGCTGCAGTCGGCTTTGGTGAGCAAATGTTTCAGCTGGCAAACGTGTCAGACCAAATTAACAATGAGACATAACAGCTAGGTTCAAACATGTCAAGTAAACCAGTCCTGCATGTCATTGGCGTAACATTACCACAGACCTTGACCATAAGGACAGAGAATAAAGCCAACAGAGCCATGGAAAGTCATGAAAAACAAACGTGCAGGTGCCAAATACAACAAACCAAACTAAGTGTTATGAGACTTTATGCTTTTATTGGTTCAGACTCATCAAGTTGATGATGATGGTAAAACAAAGGCTGCACTTTGGCTCTGTCACAACCTTGCAGAAAAGTAATAATAGTTTATAAAAAAAGAAAAAAAAAAAATCACCATACACCAAATTGCCAAAAAACACAACAAGAAGTTTGTCAATATA
>JBAFSZ010000014.1:30513779-30525056 GCA_036919955.1 Melanotaenia pygmaea
GACCCTAATAATAAGAAACATTTCAGGAACAATAGGGCCTTGCCATACTTCGTATGGCTCGGACCCTAATAATAATATTAATAATAATAATAATAGGCTCCAGCTTACCTGTGACCTGTAATGAAATAAGCGGTCAAGACAATGTACGAACGAACATATGAAGGAATAAACTGAATTGTTATCTGTGGGTTTTTTAACCTACATGAAACATGCTTAGTTTTGCTCCCCATCCTACGCTGCAAAATGCTAACCGACTCTGAAGCTACGTAACTCAGTCGCACACATATTCTAACTAATGTACGAACTCTTGTCTCTTTATCAACAAACAAAACAAAGTCACACTGAAACACTTTAAACTAAACCAATCGCTACAAGAATGACAAATAGAACAAAATAAATAATAATAAAAAAAAACATTTAGTTAAAAATAAATAATGTTTAGTGTAAAAGTCCGGGGAAACAAATGGCACAAGTACTGATCCTAAAACAATGTAAAACGCTGCAATCAAAAGACACATTAAACTATGAAATGGCTACAATTATGATAAACAAAATAAAACAATGCTACTTTGTAAAACAAAAATATAAATCAAGCAATCAAATTAAATTCTTGAAGCATTTTCGAAGCAATTTTTGAACCTCATGCCCTTCCAGCCACTCAGAGTGACACAGGCAGGCAGTCTCATCATTTAATAATTGTTAAATAAAAAACAGAACTGCAGTCATTATTCTTTGTTGAATTAACCTACATTCTTCTCTGAGAGCCTCTGAGGCTGAGGCCTCCTCTCTAGCAACTTCTACTGGGGCCTTTTGTGGCTGCAAAGCCTTTCTCAGCACATCTGGACAAATACAAATTTAACACATTACTTTAAATTTTATAGCAGTAAGATTAAATAGCAGTAGCCTACCTACAGTAAATAGTAGCAGAAATACTACATTGGAAACACAATTAGAACATTTTTATGTGGTATCAAAGCTTCACTTTGTGCTATTTTGACATTATGATGTGCCTGATTTTAATTAATTAATTTATTTCCGTAACTTTCTGCACTTTAATTATGTTCTTTAGATATTGTTGTTGCATCTATGTTAGCTAGCGTTAGCTCACTGTCGATGTCAAAATGAAAAGGTAACACACGCTGCCTTCATGTTCAGTAACTCGGACATGCCTCTTCTTTGGGCTTGTTTGTCCTTCTTCCTACGTTTTCTGTAAAAAAAAAAAAAAAAAAAAAAAACAACAAAAAAAAGTTTTTCATATAGAGATAGTTGTGGATTCAACAGGACTTTAATGTAGAAAAAGGTGTAATGTGTTCTGCATGTTAAAATTTAGGATCAGTTATAGCGGTGTCCACTGAAGAACACCTTAAAAATGTTCAAGCCCTTTATGTCCTGCCTACGCGCAGCCAGAAGCATCAGCTGGAAAAGTTTCTGCTGAAGTCCCCTGGTCTCTGGGACGTGTTTATCGCTGCACCGAGATGGAAACAGAGGATGAAAATCTGCTGCTTCATTTCTTTTTAATATGCTGATCATTAGAGCTGCTTCTGCAGCCGAGGACACAACTCGGAGAAAGATGACAAGCTCATCAGAAATTCTGAATAAGACCAAGTTGAGAGGTAAACATTTTAGTAAAAACAAAAGAAAAAAATCTAATCCTACCCTGAAACTCTTCTTTATCCATTTAGCTTCTTTTAGACTTAAATGTCAACATCTGTAATCAGTTTATTCTTTAACAGATTCACATTTAGTCCTTTTTATTCATCAGAGGCAGAAAACTGATTTTTTTCACTTTAGAAATGTTTTGTGTTTTTCATCTGACAGCAGCAACAGAATATTCTATCCCTCATTATTGATTCAGTTTCACTTTGATATTTTTCTCTTCTCCATCATTAGATCTTTTAAAGCTGTTTTACAGGCCGACCCACCAATTAAGCTTTGTACCCCATAAAAAATCTTCACAGGTTGACGTCAGTGCCGCGCTGCACAGAATCCAGCATTAAATGTCCACTGGGTCCAGATGCTGGGTGAGTGCCACCCGCTCTATAAAATATTAACATCTGCTGGCGCTCACGCAGCACTGCAAATCCTTAGAGATCCACTTAAAAATCTATAGTGCCACATACAGACCCAACCATCGTAGCCAACACTCAGTCTGAGCTCGTCCTTTCTGCAGAGCTCTGCTCAGGGAGCTGAAAAGTGGGAGTGTTTACTGCTTCTGGTCGGGGGAGAAATCAGGTGAGAACAGTCATTACTGACATGGTTCAGTACCAGCCAGGGTTAAACTGTTCTGAAACACTTTCTTAGGTTTAAAAGTTTGCAAAGCTCCAATTTTCCAGGACTGCTTGTAAAGGCATCTCAGCAGATGTGTTCAATTATCACAAGAAATACAAATCAAAACTTAGAACAGAGCTGTAATCTGAGAAAAAAGTCATGAATCTCAGCTTTTTGTTTTAACTGTTGACCTTAAACGTGGGAACCTTCACTGACCTATTGAGCGGATATGACAGACAGCAGGATGATAGATGGAAGAAGGAAAAAATGTTAGAAACTGCTGATATCTTTAGTGTTTGGACTTTAAATATATACTGTAAGGTTGGTTGGTTTGTTCGTTCATTTTTAGATGAAATCAGCTGCTGCTAATCAAACTAAAGCTCCTCAGAAGCTTGATTAACTGTTGAAACGACCGTCTCTAAATACAACATTACTTAATGAATATAAGTGTGTTGCTTTTCATCACCGATCTTTACTGAATCAATTTTATTAAGCTTTTCTTGCTCATTTTCAAAAGATAATCTGTACCATTTTAAGGTTCAGAGCTCACACATTTACCTTTCTAAAAGGTTTCCATGACTGTAAGGAAGTGGCCTGCTAGTTATCTGGCACATGTTACCTCTGTGTCTTCGCTGACAGCATAAAAACTCCACCAGAAACAGGTTTTGCTTCAACAGCGGCACAAACGTGAAACGAAGGTCCACCACTGTTGTTGTGCTTTTCGCCGGTTAGGGTGGGTCTGTGTTCGCCAGTGCAAGCTGACTTGAAAGACGTCATCGTTGCCAAAGGATTCAGTTAATTCAGACGGGACTCACCTTGTGTTGTGAGAAAATTTCACCCTGGAAGCTGTTTTAAAATCTTTGCGGCTTTTTTCCACCCAAAACTCTGTTACCATGGAAACAACAGGCCAGAACGCAACAAACCTTTAGTGTTTTACTGCCTCAGCGTTGTGGTGTAAACAGGGTCTTAATGGCTCCAATGCTGTCCTGGTATTTTGAGACAGAGAGGTTGTAGGTTTCATGACTGGTCATCTGCACACACAAGACCACGCTACAGTATATGATTTATTGGTAACTTGAAGCACAAAACTATTTTTATTTTTTTTTTTTTATTTTATCTTTATTTAACTTGGTGACACAAGGTCTCAGTTCCAAGAGTCACCTGTCCACAAATAGATAGAATACACGTTATATGTGGGGTCGGTTTGGGAAAACCAGGTAGTTTGGTTTAGGAACACCAGCTAGTTGATTTAAATGCTGTGCTAATGGTTCATAGCTAACCCAGAAACCATGTGAGGGGACAGTTAGAGACCTGCCTCTAGTTCAACGTGTTTTCTGAGTGTGTCCAGTCCCACTAATGATGAGGGAGCAGACCCGATGGAGCACATTCACTTCTCCTGGAAGATCCGGCCATGAAGGTCTGTAAGGAGAGACTCACAAATGTTTTCATAGCATGCTGCCTGTCTAAATGAGAGTGTTTAGTGAGCGTCCTGAATAAGTGATCACATCCCCATTCTGGAAACAAGTGCTTCCCATCTTTGATGGATGTAATTAAAAGCAGATATGTAGATGTTCCGGACCGCCAACCTGCACTTGATCTGAGATCAACCAGCAACAACAGAGAAGAAGGATTTTTTTGTTTCGTTAAAAATGTTGCCAGGAACACCCGTCTTTCTCCCCGCAGACAAAATGCCTGAACTGCCTGCCAGAGCTGTGCCCAGCCTTAATTCACTTAATCAAAACTCTGCTTCAGTTTGCTGCTGACTGTGGAGAAGAACAGGGATTATAAACTCACATCTGAGCTTTGTGGATACACATATTTGCCAATTTCCGATGAAGGGAATTACTGCGAAATGTGTTTTTTCTCCATTTTTGGTACCATTGTTTTCAAGACAATGCAAATATCCTGCAAATATTGTTCCACACCACAATCATTTCATACAGTAATATAATCCTCCTCATACCTTTGCAAAAAGAAAAAAATAAAGCAGAAATATCATCCATTATATTTCTATCGCAGGCATTGAATGTGCTAATCCCCTCTGTTGTACAGTGTGTGTACACCAGAGTTGAATGGTTTCATATTGGCCTGGAGCCCAGGAAGTCAGTGGCTCATCTACACCCTCCTCAGAGATTCTCTCTCTCTCTTCTTCCCTCCTTTCTACTGACTTGTGCTCTCTCTGCTCCCTCTTCTGTCCCTTTTCTTTATATCAGTCAGCACAGTCAATCACTTCCACTCACATACAGTACAGAACCAAAAACTCCTGATGTGAGTCTACAGAGCCATGCAGGTTTTCTGTCAGTCCTAGAGGAAGAACCTGACACCTCTTCTGTCCCTGCTGTCACAGAGGTGGATGTCTTGGGTCAGCGCCATCAAAAACCCTGTCTCTTTTCTTCTCCATCCCTCCTCTACCATTAATCTTTCCCCTGTCTTCTCACCCTTCTCATGTCTTCCTTTATTCTACTGTCTCCTTGTCCATCTTGCAGAGTTCACTCAAGGATTCTTGTGAAAGCCTCAAGGTTTCTACATGACAACTGTATGCATATATAATTTTCAGTGTGTACAAGAGCAAAGGGAGAAACCCAAACTGCTACTACTGCTACTGAGAACAATAAGCTGAGAGAGAAGGAAAGGACAGACTTGGAACAGACCAATGGAGGAGGTCCGTTTAAGATCCCGTCCTGAGGTTTAAGTCTGATTTCTTAGGACACCAACAGCATTTTGTTGTCATGGGAACAAAGCTAGCTGGTAATTCAACTTAATGCTCCAATCTTTTTGAGTCCAGCAAAACGTTGAGACAGACAAACAAAGGGAGGTGAGAAAATTTGCCTGCAGTGTGAGTGCAGTGGACAGCAAAGTCCTGATCAGCAGGGCATCGTGGACACTCTGCTGCTCAGCAGACCGAGTAAGTCGGCTTATACCCCCACATGACGGGAACAGGACTGTGATACTGTTCCTAAAGCAAATTCAGCAAGAGCTTTATTTAGTATAATTTTCTCGTCTTCAGTTTAAAATGTTCGTATAAAACAGTGACTTAGAAGAATATTCCTTTTTTCTTTCTTTGTTTTTTTGGAGTAGAGATGCTAAGCCAAGAGCAACTCAGAATGAGGTTGTCAGAAGGGCAGCTTTTCACCGTCCAGAAAAAGCCTGTAATGTCGGTTTTAACAGCGACTCGGTCTTAATAACAGGATCCAAGATGTGACATGGTGTCGCAACACAGATGTTCTGCGGTTAAGAAAATGCAGTGAAAAAGTCAATGTATGATCACTTATGTCCACATTTTTGAGGCGCAGCATGGATTTCCTGCTCAAAGCTCAGATTTTATCCCTTTTTCATAACATGTCTGGGATGAACACTAAAACCAACAGTGAACTGGGCCTTTTGATCCAAACTCAATGGTAGGCCCAACAAATGTTCTTGTAGCTGAAGGCGCCTTTAAAAATTCCTGTGGGATTATTCTCTACAAGAGAGATTACAATAGAAGCACATAATTACTTTCATTCATGAATTTTACATCATTATTCATGTTGTCTATGTTGAAATCTAGAAGCCTTTCCAGTTGAATTAGTCTTGCAAGGTACAAGTAATACATGTGCGTATGCATAGTTTTAGTATTTGGGACCATGCTTGACCTCCTACAAAAGGAAGGCAACTGTACACAGGAACTGATGATGTCTTTTGTCTGAAAACACCTCGGTAGAGGTGGTGATTTTTACAAAGCTGTGAAGTGAGCTCTGCAGAGCAGACTCATATTAAAAGATGCTTCTGTCCGTCTTCGTCCATTATTCCAGGGCTCTTGTGGACTAACGCATTCCCCACTTGCTGCATCAGGGGACGCATTAGTCTCCTTTGAAAGGAACAAAGAAGAAGACAAAGTTGTGGAATATTTAATGTCCACACAGACAGCCTCTTTTTATGTCTCTTTCTGACATTGAACATTACCATGATCTCCTCCACCGTCACAATGTTTGTTACTGTCTGAAACTGACGTCAGACCTCAGAGGTGAACTTTGCACTGCCCTCTGGTGGATGTATTACCATTACAACTATACCAATGAACAGGATGCGTGGAAGCATGTGGGCAGTGATGTTTGAAATGGACGTACCTATTTACATAAGGGAGCATAAATGAGCGTTAATGGTGCATTCAGACCAGGGTGGTCTGGGGACTCTGTTCAATCAGGGCAGGGATTTCCAAAAAGTTTTACACCTTTTTTTGGCTTGTTTTGTTTTAACAGTGAACTTTACGCAGACAAGGAGAGATATTCCACAAAACAACCACTGACTGCGAAGAAAAAAAAGCCATACAGAGAGGAAAAACTGGCTCATTGATTGCACCAACAGCGTCTTGTTTACCAAAACTAAACAATGAAGCAACAATACATTTCTGCAGTCTGTTTGTATTTATTGTGTTCAAACCTGATCCAGTTTTCAGCAGAATCTGTCCAGTATGAGCAGCAGGAGAGGCAGCCAGACATCCACCATGTTGATCTACATCACTTCCTGTCTCTTCTTCACTGGATCCATTTACTTTCACATTGAAAGAGAACTGAACCAGGAGACCCCCAGTTCACTACTAGAGTTCACTTCTTTTGTCTGGACAAGAGTGTGAATAAGCGTTTACACTGCTCCAAATGAACCATACTGTTCTTGAAGTGGAGCAGGGTTCATCTACAGCAGACCAAACAGCAGCAGTGTGAATGTGACCTAAAATAACCAGCTAGACTTTTTTTCATCCGTTCAACAGTTTGGGGACACCAAACTACATGGTTAGGAAAACTTACACCCCAAATGGACAAAGGAAGGAAGTTCAGCTATATGAACACGTCATTGATTAAAAGAAAGTGGACATGATTGAATTTAACTAAAAAGGACAGTCTGATCAAAGCAGAGTTTAAAGCAGTGTGTCCTGCATACCATGACAAATGGCTAAATGACCAGCACATGTTCATACTGGAAGAAAGAAAAACATTGGACAGAAATGAGGAGCAGGTGTTGATCCTTTTTGTGGATAATTGAGCTTGCAGCCTCCAAAGACATACAAAAAAAGTTCTTAAACACATGTTTCCTTTTTCATTCCACGCCGACAACGTTTTCAAAAGGCCCACCGCTGCAGTCACTGATGAGTATTTTGATACAACTGCCTTTGGGAGGTCACCAGCTAATCCAGATAAGTTATGCACTTCTGGTCTCGTGTGTGGGGGTGGGGATGGGGGCAGCCAGTCACCCAGTCTTCCAACCAACCAGTTGACCAACCAGCCAGCCAGCCGTCCCAGAGTGCCTCTGCTGCCACTTAAGAATCATGGGAAAAGAATGTTCTCAGCTCTTTTTTGTCCTGATTATATCAGATGTGGAGGAAATGGAGGGACTTTGGGTGGATGCCAGCCCCACAGTGCCCAGGGAAAGGAGAAGGAGGAGTAGGAGGGAGGGGGAAGGCAGAGGGGACAGAGCAAAGGCAAAAGGGGGTAAAAAACACAGAAAGGAGAAGTGGGAGACAGAGACAGTAAGCATGGGGAGAGAGAGTAAGGATGGAGGCATGGGAACGAGGTGACAGGGGTACTGGGGACCTCCAGGGACCAGGGGTTGGAGGGGGAGTTGCTTGATTCATCAAGATCGGTGAAAGGCATGAACCCAGGGCTAAGAAAGGCACAGAGAGGGACAGATGGTAAATGACATGACAAACTTCCATTTTTTTCTTTTATCTTAAGGACATTTTGTCCTTATCAGGACAGCTTTACCCACAACATCCTGCCAACAAACAAAAAGAAATCAAGCCAAAGAAAAAAAACTGAAAAATCTAATGGAAGACGTGACTAATCATCTGATCTGAGATACAACCATCGTCAGCTAAGCCAACAACCTTCAGCATGATTTCCTTTTTATAATGATAAGCTTTCTTGTCTTGGGAAGTGAGGCTGGGGCACAGAAAAAGTGTGTGTGTGTGTGTGTGTGTGTGTGTGTGTGTGTGTGTGTGTGTGTGTGGGGGGGGGTAAAGGAGAAGGATTCTAGGAGCCCGTGATGCTACCAAATTATCTGGTACTCAGTGATAAACTTGGAATCACACAAACATTTTAGTTACAATGCATTATTATCCCTAAATTTCTTCTTTTTTTTTTTTTAATATTTATGAACCCCCCCATCCCCCCTTTTGTTTTTTTCCCTAAAATGGTTCAGTCCACCTGCTCCATGAACTGCTACATCAGTGGATGCTAAGACGGCAGGATGCCTCGAAAATTGGGAAGTTTAAAACAAAAGAAAAAACTGAGACTGGAGCGAGAACAGAGAGGTGGACAGTACGTCAGTTCTTCCAGAGGCGATGGATGGATGATGGAAAGTTGTGGAACATCAGCTTGTTGTCTCTTCGAAACTTTGTTCATTTAAGCTAGCTCACTTTGCTCCATATTAGCTCATATTTCTGAAGAAAAAACAATCTATTTAATGATTTTATTCATTTCACTCTTGTTTTAGTCGAATAATCAACGCAGGCAAACAATTAGCAAGCTGCCCTGCTAAACAAAAATCATGCATGTTCTGAACAGATACGAGAGCAGCCGAAGCAGATGCTGCCAGACCCCCCTCCCCTCCCCACCTGAACATGTCCAGGTGGCCCCTGAGGAAGGAGATAAGCAGCTGAGTGTTGAAATAATTGATAATTGTGGAGAAAAAAAAAACATATAATAAGAAAAAAATCATTCTGAATTAATAATAATAAATAGTTTGTATTTATTTTAGAAGGATTTGAATGACTCTCAGCTGTCTCTGTAACGTAGGTCAGGTCAGTAGTTTGGACTCATCCTCCTGCTTTGCAGTAGGAACAGAGACATTTCTAGTGCAGCAGACTGAGTGACTGTTTTCAATCCAACCAGAGAAATATTTACATTTTCTAGATATCAGAAGATTAACTGGCAACAACCATATAACATCATATATGTCCCCCCCCCACTAATCTAATGCTGTCGAACCCACCTAAAGACCCATTTTTATGATGCGCCTTGCTTGCTTTTATGTTTTATTGTTTTTATTGTTATATTGTTTTATAATCTTATTGCTTTTTTTATAATCTTATTGCTATTGTTTCTGATGTTACTTTGCATTTTATTTTACTTTTAAATTGTTTTGCTTGTTCAGCACTTTGTTCAGCTGACGTGTCAAAGTGGGTTATAAATAAAGTTGAGTTGATTGTTGCTGCATCTGAGAAAGTGTTTTTTTAACCTGCTTCTATACAACATGGCCATTTCACACAGCCCCTACACACTGTTACCCTGATGTAAATGGACATGACAGTGTCACCCAAACCTGCAGCTAGAATAGCTTCTCTACTGACAAATGACAAATCTGTCGCTCTCCAGGTGTGTCTGAATGAAGCTGCAAGGAAGAGAAATCCAAATGTCCTCAAAGTGAGAATGACACACTTTAACAGATTGTTGAACTCATATTTTGTCTAAAAAGGGCTTTAGAAAAAACGTTTGATAAATGGTACATGGACGGTATATGGCACTTGTCTTAATCATCAATGTCAATATTAAGTTTATTAATAAAGCACATTTAAAACAGCCGCCACTGGCCAAAATGTTGTACATAGGCAATACACAGTGCAATAACAAATAAAAATACTGATTAAATACACAGAATAAAATTACATAACAAAAAATAAAATCACGTCAGCTATTGAATCTAACAGTTTTTAGCTGAGATCTACAATCATTTGATTTGCCGACCTCATTGACCTACTTGGGACATAAACATGTATAAGCTCTGAAAGGTAGGTGGTAATTAATCCATTTCAACATGTAAAAATGATCAAAAAGACCTTAAAGTCCCATTTATGCTCCCTGACATATGTAAATAATGTAAATAGCAAAGTGCATTTCAAACGTTGTCATACGTCACTGTCCTCATACTTCCATGCGTGTTTTGCATTGCCATGCTTAAGTTTGCTTTTGTTTTTTACCTGTCCTGTCCAGCATCATGACAGTAGAGCTATGGTCTGGCCTCCGTGTTGTGCTGAACAGATTTACTCTGACAAGAGGAGTCTTTTAATTGGGGCTCGTCTTGAATCTTAAATGTTGTCTTTATTATTGTATTTAAATGTGTTTTTGTCAATTATAACCGCTGGACTGGAGCGGAGAAACAGCAGAAGGAGAAAGATGGACAGAGGAGAAATACGAAGAGAAGAGATAGAAAGAAGGAGAACAAAAACAAAAGGTAAAAAACAAACAACAGCAATCAAATCTAAACAGAGAAACTGAACAGCTGCTGCACATGTAAAGAACCTGTAAACATCATAAGGCTCACAAGAAAATGCATCATAACTAAGAGGAGCACCTGTGAGAAGAAGAACTGTAAAAACCAACAGCAACTAATATCTATGTGTGGTGTGTGTCTGTGTGCGGGGGTGTGGGTGGGTGTGATCAGAGGCAGACCGAGAGGGCCTCAAGCATCAGGCAACCAGCAGCCATCACAGAGACCAGAACCAAGACAGGCCACCGCAGGAACCGGCCCATGCCTGGACACAGGCAGGAGGAGGCAGAGAGGGGTGACCCAAAACCCCCAAACTTATTCTGCAGGGCCCCTTTTCATCAACAACAATAACATCAATATTGATTAGAATAACTGTAATCACTGCTGGACATAAATAACACACCGTGCTTGTCTGTAACACTGTAGTATTTGGAAGCAATCCCGTCATATTTCATGAGGAAGTGATGCAGAAACATAGTCCCAGAAGATTCACATGCTACTGTAGCCAGACATTTCCCAACACCCAGAAACAGAATCTTAAAGCATTCAGATTCATACATCACAAGACGTGATCACACCTGGCTTCACGTAGCCAACCAAATCTGTTATTTTTTATATTTTTAGTGTCTGTAGAGCTTTGAGCTTCTTCTGCTTCAGTATTTGCTGATTTACCATACTTTGCAGGTTTTACACAGACAGACAGACAACTTTATTTATCCCCGAGGGGAAATTGCGTTGTTACAGTAGTCCAGTGGCATAAAGGAATAA
>JBAFSZ010000014.1:30543195-30558905 GCA_036919955.1 Melanotaenia pygmaea
ATATATAATTATAGGGTTGTCAGATGATTAGATTAATCACAGCTTACAAATTAATCATTCACCATTCACAGCTATGCCTAAAATATCCCCAAAGAAAATATATCTACAGACAGAGCTTACTTGAGTTTTTCTTCGCATTTTTAAATCACATTGTTTTTAAATCAGATGATCACTTTCTTTGTAATGGTCACTTCAATATCACATAAAATCTATATCTTCCAATCTTCTTCTGGTCAGTACCGCTGCCTGGTCCCCCATCAGAACTCTTCTAGACCCACCCATGCAAGGCTGAAGTATAAATGCTTTCTACCGCCTGTAAGCTACTTTGTTAGTGAAGGGACCTGCTCTGATTTACATCCCATAACCCATAATTTATAGTTTCTCTCACCACAATCATGACCCCTAAATGATCAGACCTGTGTTTCAAACATCAGCACTGCACCAATGATCTAGAGAAGACGTCTCCTGGCTTCCTGTTACTGTTTCACTCTCCCTGGATATCTCATAGCTGTGTCACTAGCAAACATCATTGATACTGACAAGTTTTTGGTAATGAAGGCAAACAATATCTGACTGAAACAGGCTGCTCTTATCAGTATTTTTCATTCGCCAGCTGACTCACCTTTTTCCGTATTTCCTCAAAACACCTTCATGTCTCGCCTTTCTAATGATGCATTTAATGCATGTGTTAAATGCGTTCAAAATTTTAATGCCATTAATTACATAAATTTGTTACATGGCTACCGTGTTGTGTGTGTGATTTTTTTAAATAACTGATTGCTGTACTGACCAAGTTACTGTGTTTTATGTTTTGTTTTTTTTCTTAGCATGGAAAGTTTTTCATCATAAACAGTATGGCTCGTTCTCTCCTCGAGCTGTTTAATAACAAGATATTCTAACACATGGAGCCAAACACCAAACAGAATCCACTAGTCTGTCAGGAGACTCAAAGTGCTTCTTCAGTAAAATATACAATTAATTGAAGCAACATGTCCCATTACATCTGTGGATTAATAAACATAAACGCCCACCCATAGGATGGTGTTGGACTGAGATGCAGTCTGGCTGACTCCTCAGAGACACGCTGGAATACAAACACACATGGATGTAAATGAAAATAAAAGCGGAGAGAAAGAAACAAGCAGATTTCACCTCATCCCCAAAGAAAAATACAGGCATCCACCCACAAGTGGTGAGTCTCCACTGCAGACTGTATATTATTGCCATCCATTAAAACAATCATGGCGGTAAAGGAATGTGCGCGGCGATTTAGGGTGATCCAGCAGATGGGTAATGACCCATATGTCCGACACATGGGACACCTCACTAACCACTTCATGAGCTGAGACAGAGCTAGTGTGAGTGTGTGTGTGTGTGTGTGTGTGTGTGTGTGTGTGTGTGTGTGTGTGTGTGTGTGTGTTTCTCTTTGTATGTGTACATCTGTTCGTGTTTATAGGTGGGAGTGTATGTATATGTGTGCATGTGCAAAAATGTCTGTACCGGCAGAAAGGAAGGAAAGAGCAGCTCAGTGAGGATACAGATGAAGGATACGGTTCCTGATTATCAACATCATCACGTCTCTTCGGGTTAGTCAGAAAAATATAAGCTGATTGATTTAAAAATGAGAATTTTTATCTTTATTTCATGAGTAGTTTAACCCTTACAATGCTGAACCATTTTATTTGTATACTTTATACATTTTTGCTTGGCCTGTTTTATTCAATCATTTATATGTAGAAGCTGAACCCTTTTAATCTCAGTCAACATCCAGACATTATCTTTTCAGGACAGCCTCAGTTGTCAGATTGAGGGTAAAATGATCAATAGATCATCAACATATGAATAGATATAGCACCATAAGTAATTAAATAATGCACAGCTGTGGTTTTAATGCAAGTCCAGTTTGATTAAATAAACATGAAGGATAAAGTGCAGCTTCGTAGTGATCATGTTAGTGTAATTTGAAGTCACCATTGTGACATAAAAACCAGGCCAAATGATGAAAAAGTGCTTTATTGGATGTCATTACAAACTGGAAAGAAAAATCCTTGAAATAAACATGAATATGAACATAGACAAACCTATAAACGTCCTGTACCGCTTGCTGATGGTAATTTGACATGGAACGCAGCTCATTGGTGGTGGTTCCGTGCACGTAGCAGCGTCCATAGCAACAACCGCAGCAACGATTTTGCGAGACTTGAGAGGATTTTGATAAATAAAAAAGACTTTAGATTTTCTATTTAATATTCTAATTTGTTTAAAGTATATTAGAAATGAGCAGCAGCCTTTTCGTCACAGTTTAGGTGTTTTTATTTTTCTTTTTTTTTTCTGCCCTGAAAATGCGACGTGTTGCTGAGGATTCCTGGATAAATGATAAATGATCCACTGGCCCATACGAACGGGCTGATAATAACCGATAATGTTGATTTAATCGAGTGAGAACATGTGAATTGGTTCAAGCACTCCATTGGTTGTTCAGCATCCTACTGTACTTCTTGTTATTATCAATATGTGCAGGGAATTGATCATAGAAGAATAAAATGAGTTTTTCAATCATGTAAATTATTCAATCCAAGAATCAGTGGGTTTTATTCAAAATGATGATTTAAAAAAGCACATGACCCAAAAAAGAATGTTATTAGAGAGCAAAACGTTCACAGTGTACCATAGTTACGTATGTCAGTGAAGTTCTAAGATATTAAAATGCCAACCTTTTCCTGGTCATCGCCAGATAAAAAAATCCGCCTCGTTTGTTCATTCAGAACCAGAAAAGTCCTGCAGACAAGACAGCGCTGACTTATCATCGCCCGGAGGGGCTCAGGATTTTGGAGGAAATGTACGAATATCTGTGCTTCGTTTTTCGTAAGAAATCACACAAACCATTTGTAAGAGGAGCCTGCTCCAACACACCTGACTTACATCAATGAGTCATTGTGCAGAACTTTACTGGCTGTTGAATCCATTTAATTTGATTCAGTTGTGTTGGAGCAGGGATACATTGAAAAGCTGCAGGACTGTGGCTCTCATACAACCGAACTGGGTAGCCCTGGCATAGAGTCTCTGAAAAACACAGCATTTTGTGATCTTATGGGATATAAATGCTGGGAAAACTTCTATCACCTAAAGGGTAAGCTATCCATCACAATTTACCACACAGAACTGCACACTACTGTTCAGCAGAGTTTTATTAAAGATATAAAAAACAGCTTTACCTTTTGAAAAATGAATTAAGTCTGTGCTACGGCACCACGGGGAAGGCAGCTGAGTGTTGAGTTGGTGATGTTAATGTTCATTTTTATTCTCTTTACACGTTTTCTTTTAAACTATGTTGCACCCTCTGTGCCTACAAAAGACTTGACACAGCAGGGAGCCTCTTGTTGCTGTCAGTTTGTGGTGTCGGGGCCTTTAAGGTATCACCTGAGTCCAAACACTAAAGGCCTCCTGAAAAATATCTAAATATATATCTTCTCAACAAACCCCATAGATTAGATTCTGAAACAGAGGATGTAATGTGATGAAAAGTGGTTGAACTGAAAACATTAGACACCAACCTTTGAGTGTTTCATCATGACTGCACATGAGCTCTTGCAGTACCCTGGAGAAGTGAATTCAAAGTGTTTTTAGTTGGAGACAGGAAAGAAGCAGCACTACCTCCTTCCCCTGCAGAGGCACATCTAGAGGGAAACAGAGTGAAGAAGAGGAAGAGCAAAGAGAGCACAGAAAAAAAGAAAGCCTTTCAGGATTAGTTTCCAATTTACTTCCGTTATCAAGCCATCAGAGGAAAACAGCTTACGGTGAGGGAAGAGTGAGAGGTTGTTTGCTGAGGTGGATTACAGTGCTAAAAGGATCAGAAGCACGAGTTCATGCGCAGATTCAGGGTTATGATGAAGGTAAATTTTATGCTCAAGCAGTGAAAATACTCTGCTCCAGCATGTTTCTATCAGTCTTTCTGCCTGTCTACCTATTTCATTTCATTGTTTTATTTAACAGTTTTTTTGGTTGTTTTGGGGGACAAAATGGGGAACACATTAGTGGTGTCACAGCCGAGCATGCTAACAGCATCCATTATTTCTCTAATGCATCCTGAATCCACACATTTAGACACCTCTGTGGGCTTCATCTGGCTTATTTTCCTTTATCATTACTAAAGGACAAGTACAGCCTAGATTCCAAAATGACTGGTGTGCTGTGTAAAGAGTAAATAAAAACAAAACTCAGTGATTTGCAAGTCTCATAAAACCATATTTTATTGACAGAATATAGAAATTTTATCAGAATTTGGAAGTTAGATAATTGAAAAAATTTAGCAAAACTTGAATGTGATAGCACCAAGACATATCCAAAACCCTACAACAGGTCAGTGACACAGTAACTGTGACAGAGTAAATTGGACATTTTTATTTGCATTATTAAACAAATTTGGGTTTGGGTCATCTTTCATGGACTGGATAAAAATATTATATAAAAACCAATGATCAAACTTCTCTAAGCTTCTGTTTGCAGAGAGGCACCAGGCAGGGCTGCCTACAAAACACACCTAATACTACAACACAGTCTGGAAACATTAGATATTTTGGTATAAACATTTCTCCCTGATTATAAGAACTAACAAAGCTAAATTATGTCCTTAAAGCAATAAAGGATGATCTCTTAAGGTGGAGGTGCTTAACCATATCACTCATGGGGAGGGTTGCCATCATTAAAGTGATGCATCAGTCACACCTGTTTTCAGTGATTCCCACTAAACCATCCTCCGGCTGGTTAAAGTCACTGGACTCACATATATCCATATTTCTATAGAAAAACAAGCCATCACATATCAGTCTAAAAACTTTACAACAAAGACAAAGGTGGATTGGACCTACCCAACTTAATTAATCACTATATACCCATAAAGCTCCCCTTGACAAAGCAAATTTGTTTGGCACAACACAGCAGCCAGACCATCATTCAGTGTTTCTGTACAGGCGTAGCAGTTGGTTGTCTGGTTAGTCTGGATTCAAGAGTTGTTGCCTCTATCTGTTGTGTCTTTGTCTCCTCTTTCCCTTTTCCACTCTACTTCTTACTTGTCTTTATTATTCTGCTGTGTTTCTCTCCCCTCCGTTCAGGTCCAGCAAAATTACATAAATTTAACAATTCAAAATAATAAAAAAAAAAAAAAGAGTATCAAGGCAGAGTGTCTCTGATATAAAGTTGGACAGAGGTTCAGCAATCTTTAAAAATTGTGTTTCACTATTCAGAACAACGTTCTTCAACATAAGAATGTGAAGTCCTTTAATATTTGATCATCTACAGAACATAACACCACCAGAGGATTGTAAAAATCCAGAGGGTTCTGTCGTTATTGTTATTGTTGTGTTTGGTTCTTGTCATGTTTTTGGTTTGATCGTGGTTTCTTGTATTTAGGGTCATGTGTTTTTTTGTTTCTGCTCATTAATTCACCTGGTCTGGTTAGTCCATTCACTTCACCTGTGTCTAGTTTGGCCTTCTGTGTATTTAAGTCCATTGGTTTTAGTTTCTTCTTGCTGGTTCATTGTGTTCTCTTTCATCTGTATGTTTCTGTTAGATTTAGTCCATGCCACGTCACATGCCATATCTTTTTGATTTGTAAGCTAGTTTTTTGTGTTTAAAGCCTTTCACTGTGCCGGTCTGCCTACACTTGGGTCCTCACGTCCATGGTTTCTGTGACAGAATTCTCTGTGCTGAAAGAACATGATTGAAAGTCAACACGGTCATCATGCCCTTCAAAATGGCATTTAAAAATATTATTCTGTTATAAAAACCACTGCATGAGGTCAGGAATAAAGGTTGTAGATGTCAACTTGTTAGTCTACCTAAAATTGTACAAAAAAGATTTTCAGACAAACTAAAACACCCAGATACCACAATAAGAAGCTGAGTAATTCCTACATGTACACATTCAGTTTGGCTTAAAGCGGAGTTTTTAATTTAGTGCACACTCCACCTTCTGACTCAGACTCTGGTCTGGTGTAATGTGGAGGATAAAATTAAATGTGTAGCAAGTACAAAATGCATAGACCTGTAAAGTTGTTCAGTTCACTCAGTTGTGAGGTCACTCTCTATATAACCTGTAATTGTTGTGGTTTTTGATGTAATATCCACACTGTATATGTCCTACACTGACGATCTAAAATGAGCCTTACAGTAACTAACACAGCAGTCTGACAGTTCAATCCATAAATCATTCTCTTCCCATAATGCAATTCCAAATCAGACTTGCTTTCTCAAGTTTAAAAGTTTATAAAACCCGTCAAGTCAAGTTGGAATAGGTGAAAATGTAAAAAAAAAAAGAAAAAGGGAGGAATCACTCTGTATGATGTCTGACACTATCTCTTGCACCAGATGATCCCATCATGTCAGCTCTGAGTCCAGTTCAACCCTGAATGGAAACAGCCCACAGACACGGAGCCGTGACACGAAGCCACGGGCCAAACATTTCCCTGTTTCTCCAGCTGTCTCAGCACACAAGCCGAGGCAGGTTCACTATAGACGTAGATAGATGTAGATCTCCGAAGGCAAAGACAGCCCCTCTCAGTATATGAGTCCCTGTTAGAGTCCTGTACCACTGAATATCTTCATGGTCCACACAGAGTATTTTTTCCAGTGAAAAGCATATTTTCCAATCCTCTGCTTCCAGAACCATCTGAATTAATACTCCTAGAGATGAAAAAAAAAATCTAATACTTATAAATTCTTCAGCAGCAGTGAGAGGATTCCCTCTAAAGTGTGATATGAAAATAAACGGCTGTTTCCTGTTCTTTTGTTGTGGTCCAACACAGGACTTGGCTGCAGGACCTTCCTGTGACTTCAAAGCTGAATAACCTTGATCGCTCTGGAACCAGAGGACCTGAGCAGCAGGTAACGCTGAACTGGCTCTCTAACACATTACAACTGCTCTGCTTATTGAAATTAGTTCTCCAGATTAGATTTCCACATATTTAATGTAATATACAGCCTGCAGCTCAGCTGCAATCAACCAACCAAAAAATGATCTAAATGGCTAAGTTTTTTTCTTAGCCTTGGAAATAATGTGTGTGTTTGTGTTCACAACTTTCCCCGTAGCAAGCAAAGCTCCAGAAGTTATGGTGTGAGATGCAGTTGCCATGTGACGGTGCCAAGCTCGTTCAGAGCAGCCATAAGGGGCAGTAAAACGATGGCTGAGACGTTGTGGTGGTGGGTTTACAGTATGAAAGGCATGACTCATTCCTCCCCTTCACTCTACCTCTTCCCTCTTCACGCTCACGCTACAACCAGCCTAAAGGAGAAGGAAAAACTGATGACATGGTGTTGGGCTGTTTCAGCTTTTTCTTTGTTTCAGGAACTGGAAGGCAGAAAATTAAACCAATGGACAACTGACTGTTACTGCTTCCAGCTGCTGAGAGAAAGATAAATATAACTGGATATATGTATAATTTTCTTTTTACATATTTTTATATCTGTTTGATGCAATAAGATGTCTTTATTGGCATTATATACAGTGAATGACCCCGAGAGCATTAGAGACGGGATTTATGGCCCTTTGAAGGGAGCCGGACGTTGAGGAGCTGTTCCTTTCAAAGAGCCGTTCAAAAGACTGGTTCATTTTTACATTGTATTACAAAATTTCACATTATATAAGAATGAATAAACAGTCAAAATATGTACATATAAAAAATCTACCATACAAGAGTAAAAAGAATTATAAGAAAAATATAGATAACAAAGGATAAACCCGAGCAGTCAGTACAAATTCTAGTCAATGTTTTGGATAGAATTCACAGTATTTGTTTCCAAACAATCCTCTCTGCCCATAGATGCTTCCCATGAATATAGCGTGTTGGACATCAGACTTCTATGATGTCACAAATGTGATGAAGGCAGTGTGGAAAATTTGTATATAAAAAGAATGGCTCACAAATGAACGGCTCATGAACAGCTGTGACTCGGTTCCCATCGCTCATTTAAAAGAGCTGATAAAAAGAATCAATTCGTTCATGAATGTCACATCTCGAAAGAGCATTAGTTTATGTATGTCCACCCGCAGTCACACAATCAGCTTTAGCCAAATCAGTCAGTGCTGCACAGACTAGAACACATTAAATAAAGGGAGGTTATAGTTGCATAGATGAAAATATCACACATGCAGAAAGAGATACTCCACAGTGAGAAAATCAGATAACAAGTGCTACAAGTATCACTAAATAAAAAGCAGGAAAAGTCAATAAATTAGTGTTTGGTGGAAATTTTCTTTTTTTCTTGGTATTAAACCTTCTACTGTTGGAATTTTCTCTTTATTTTGCTTTGAAAAGGTGTCTCATTTGTAAGGAAAATGCATTTGTGGGATGAGCAACAGAGTTGAGCTTTTTTTTATTTGTTTTTTTGTTTTCATTTCTGAATGAACCATGTGACTCTTTAGGTGTTTAATATGCTGCTGTGTTTACCAAATAATCACTGTGTGTCCAGCAAAAGCCCTGCAGCCCGAGCTGTAAGGATGAACCAGATTAATGCAGCTGGTGAAACCTCTGCAAAGCTGAGGGAAGCTGCAGACTGACACGATAATTATCTGTGGATTCTTGTTTTAAATAAAGTTATTCTGAAGTTGAACACAGAGGATTTCTTTGATGATCTAAAATAACAGCTTCATAAGCAACCTGCATCTGTTTTGTCACATGATCAAACCAGGAAGCTGGGTGATGTTTGGAGGCCTTGTATTCTGTCAGCCAGGTGACCAACCAACCATCTGAAGCTCAGTAAGGATGAGAAAAATAATTTAAGGTCAGTTTTTTCCAACTTCTAGAGATTTTTATCTGTGTGTGTTTGAAAGAAAGTGTGACGGGCAAAGAGGGTCAGGTAAACATGCCCTGTCTAACCTCTGGCTTGGGCTGTGTGGGGAACAGTGTTTGGCCCATGTGGGTCAGAGTTAACAGGGCCACATGACTGGAAGAGGCCAAGGAGAGGTCACACATGCAGGGGCCCTTTCCCTTTACATCCACAACCCGGGGCCAGAAGCGTTTCTACCCTTGGCAAAAAGTAGTTTATTCATGTGTACTACGAGTAAACTTATACTGAAACTAAAACAGTATTCTGAAAGTTTACTTGTTATATGTTATATTTTATATACTTAAGAATAGTATAGTGAAGTATACTTAGCTTGTACTGAAAAGTATATAAAGTCTTGAGTACATTAATACTACTACTTATACTTACATAGTAGTGCTTGTACTTAAGTATACTTTTTACTTCTTTCTGCCACAAAATACTGAGTATATCTTGCTCAAAGCACAGAATGAGATGAAGTCAGTGACTCGTGCTTACATTTAATTATTTTAATTATTAAAATAAGCATGTCTTTCGCTGCACATGTTCAGGTATCACCCCTGGTATAAACACACATTTTTTTAAAGTTTACAGTAGATCTTGATGGTGTGAACTTTAGACTTTTCCATATGAGCTCCCCAGAAATTCATCAGACGGAAAAATGTAACTGTTTATTTGTTTCTGTAGGAAAAAGTAACACAAACACAATAAAACTAATTAAATAAACAGAAACCATGAAAAAGTTTATATTTTTACTTTTTAAAGAAGTAAAAGTGAGGTTTGTTCCAAACAGCAGAGATGGTATCTGTGTTCCCCCGGCTGGGAGCTGCTGCTACAGGAGAGGAGTCTGATATCCGAAAGCTCTGCTTCCACTTCAACACTGGAAACTCTGGGAATTCAAGTAAACCTGCACTCTGAGCAAAGACTTCTTGTGGGGAACAGGGAACAATGAGATCTTTAAGGCAGGGCGGATCTTGGCCACCGAGGGCTTTGTGCATGATAAGAAGGATTTTAAATTATATTCTAGACCTCACAGGGAGTCCATGAAGAGAGGCCAGTTCAAGAAAAATTTGATCTCTCTTGGCAGTGGAAGTACTGGCTGCAGTGGTTTGGATCAGCTGAAAGATTTTGGGGGAATTATTTGGACTCCAGCTAACAGGGCTTGCATTAGTCCAGCAAGAGCTAATGCAAAGCTGGGCGGTATCATCAGAAGGTGGTGATTAACAGGCTGGACTGGGACCAGGCCTTTTGAGTCGAGACTGGCCCACCAGGTATTGATGGAAAGACTACAAAGCCCTTGAAAGACAACAAACTTTCTTGTGACTTGTACACTGTCTTGTTAATGTTTATGTACTTGTCTAATAAATGTAGACCTTCACCATCCTCCCAGCCCTGTTATTCTGAACAGTACTTAGCAGAAACCAAAAGGCTGCCTGGTCTAGTTAACCTCCTAAATAATATATGTATGGTGCATGTATGGTGGGATCCTAAAATTAGGACAGAAAGGAACAGAGGTGAGACATAATCATAGATGAATATTAAAATGAATAAATAACAGATTTAGTAAAATTTTCATGGATTATTCATTCACCACATCCATAAACAGCACAGAATAATTCCTCCAACATGGAAACCTTTAAAAAGCGAATGGACACAGAAAGAAGGGAAAGAAGAACTTGCTCAGATGGTCACAGAACTGGTATCTTTACTCTAGAAAAATAGTCGAACCATGTATTCTGTACAGTACTTAGAGGAAGCCACAGCGGGCTTTCAAAAATGCATCCCATAAGAGACAGTGAGAGGTTAAGGCTGGAAGAAAACAGCTGTTTTTATATGCACAATACCTCGTTCTTGTTTTTATTCCACCTAGTGTCAAATGAATTAACACCTGTTAATATGCATTAATTCTAATTTATTTAATATAAGGATTGACTGAGCACTTTGCTCAAGTTAGATGAAAAACGTTTTCTTTGGACTAAACTAAAGATGATATTTATGTTTGAAAGACAAATATGTTAAAGTAGCTTTTTAAATGCCATAGAACAACATTATATCTGCAAGTGTAGGGGGTTTATGATAAGTACTAGCCGAATCATCTGCTTTTGCGTTAACATTTTTTCACTGTTTTTTAGACAGCTTTAGCTTTTTCTGAGTAAAAAGTTACTGCATAATGCACTTATATCAATTGATAACACTGAGCTAACTAAAGTCTTTAAATTATTAAGTCATTGAATAAATAAAATGATTGAAATACTAAGATCACTCTCACTAGTATATCATCATATAAACCTCCCAGCAGTAGCGAAACAACAAGCTAGTTAGCATCCAGGGCTAGCTAAATAGCGTATTGGCCTACTTGTAGGTACTGACTGAGTTAGCAAGAACAACCAAATAAACTACACCCGAACTTGATTTATATCTGAACCAAGTAGACTGCATCTCTTTTAACCTGAAGTTCAGTTTCACACTGGTAGCGCCACGGGTCTCCTCCTCGTCCAGCCTCCCCTTCTCCTCACCCACCGGCCAGCCACGTCCGCCATCGTCATCTGCTTTGGATGCTTCTGCTGCTGAAAAAGAAGCTCTGCCACAGCCACCAGCAAACATCTGCTTTATTTTAACACATCTGGCAGCATCTGTCTGAAGAGCCTGGCTCTTTTTTATCTCTAATCTTTCCACCCCTCCTTTCCATTTGTTGCTATTAGCTTATTCATGTTGCTTTCCTTGCTTTGTGTACAATTGATTGATTGACAGCCATGGCTCAAGAGGGAGGGGGCATCAGCCCTCGGCTGTCAGCCCAGAATCATTACGACTAATGGGCCGATCTACTAGTTTTGCGTACCAATAGTTACCAACTATTACAAATTGTTGTAAAATTAATAAATGAAAGAAAGAAAAGGAAACAAAAAGGCCCAAAAGTATTTGGGTGGGCTGATGGCCAGTCCAGCCTTGAGCGATTACACTATGTTACACATGGATGGCTGCAGGAAACTGAGCTGTGTTGCATTTTGCTTTGTCAGAGCATCCTTAATGCTCCGCACTCCACTTTTAAGCAGCTTTCTTATACAAGAACTTTACTCAGAACACTTTATTTGCAGTGCTGTATTTTTTCGTTGGCATGTAAATATTCCTGCATCTTTTACAGAATCAGTTTTAACGTAGGCTGTTGCCTACTCAGAGTCAGGGTGGATCTAGAAATGATGGAAAGATCAACATGACAGCTGGTTAACTACAGGGGAAGGTCTGAATTATCACAGCATGTCTGCAGAGCTCCTTTTTTCTGCTTTTTAGTCATTTGACAGTTGCATACAGGAAAATTAACGTTACATAGAGTCACTTTGGAATAATGGGAGGAGACCCAGAACTCACTGTAGGGATTATATTCCCATCCTGGACTGGGAATGTTTCAGGATCCCCCTGGAGGAGCAGGACTGTTGCTGTGGAAACCTGCTCCCTCCATGACCAAACCTCAGGTCAGTGGAGGACAGTGGACAGAAGGAAGGACTTTTAAATAATGCATAGGTTATGTAACATGAGTTTAATTACAGTCCTGACTAAGGTGGTTTTGGTAAATAGTTAAGTTTAAGTCTGTGGTTGTGGAGTTATTTGTTAATCTCAAATCTTTGTATCATGTTAACTTCCCTGCTGAAGGATGACGTAACAATACTATTCTATATGACCTTCTTTAATTCTGAGCAACTTCAGCTCACAAAGATTTCTACATGTGCTGAATGCAGTTAATCTCTCACAAGGTGCTACTAGACCCATCTGACATTTTGAATAATCCGGGCACAAACAGTCAGAAGAAAAGTGCCATGAATTATATAACGTTGAGCTCACAGAGGCACAAAATACACTGTCACACCAAATAAATCAAAAGCCAATTTGCTGAAATCAATGCTTTAGGCCCACCACCAAACTTAGTCTTTGTCTTTTTAAATAATTGACTGTCTGTGAGTACGTAAGAGAAAGTCTCCAGTTCCTGAATGCAGCTGAAGTACTTTGCCTCCTTTGCGTCCCTTCCTTCCCAATGCAATTACAGAGTAACATGAGATCAGCTCAGCTGGAGAGTGGAGAGTGTGTTTCCAGTGTTCTGGGCCCCTCAGTGTCTGAAGATGCATGTTCCAGTATCTTCCTTTCTGCCTACAGATAATCCAGTCATCTTCACTTATGGTTACTCTGAGGATGAAGAAGCAACATCATCAGGTACTGTCAGACTCCATAACTTGACAGAAATATCTTTTTTTTCTTTTCTTTTCCCACCCAACAATGAATATACACATAAACTGGTGTTAACACACAGATTAGGTTTATTTTTTAATGTTTCCTTTGACCCTATGCATGTGTCTGATTGTTTGCTTCAGAAGTATAACCAGTGAGTTATGACCTTGTCCAACTCTGTTCACTAACGCTACCATAAAAGTCTCTCGTTTATCTCGTTGTTGCTGACTGGATTGCCTCAAGGTGCAAATCAACTATCGTCAATTTGTCGATCCTTAAATACAGAGTGCACAACCACGATCTGTTGCGTTAATGCATGGTGTTAAGTAGGAGGAGGTGAGCTGTGGCTAAAAGCGCAGACAAAATTATATAGATTTAAAGAGAGGTTGGCCATTTGTTTTTTACTAGCAGCTGGTTCTTCAGTGGCAGGCTGCATTTAAGGCCGGAGATCTGACCAAAGAACAGGAGAAATATATCCTGGTTTTCCTTGTGAACCAGGATGAGTGGTCAGACAGGCACAGAAACGAGCTGCACCACAGAACACAAAGTGATAGATTCTCTTCCCTTTTGCAAGGAAGCTGTGGCCCACTGTTGACTCGTGAGACGAGCTTTGGCAGCTCTCAGCAGTGGAAGGAGACCAGAGGTCTCATACTTTATTTGCTGAAGGGTCAAGGCTGCAGACTGAAAAGCTAAACAGGCGCGTTGTTGTGCAGTGTTTCTCCAGTGGGCCCTCCAGGCTATTGTTCAAACTGTCAAAAAACTTGAGCCTCTCATCTATATTTTCCTCCAACCCTCTTCCTCTTTTCCCTTCATCTACCCATCCTTCCTCGCTTTGTTTGTGAGAAGACATGGGCGTAGTCGCTCATCAGGCACAGTTTTGACAGACAGTAGGTTGTGGACTGTAGGATGTGGGATATGTAATGGAGTGTGGAGATGGATTAAGAGCCACAGCCACCACGATTCAAGAAGAAGACATTTAAAGAATAAAGATGAGCAAAAATATGTACGCATGTTGGAATTCTAAAAGATTGTAATTAAACTGAAAATATGCAGTGTCTGTAAAAGCCACTGAAAACTATGAAGAAACTTGGTAATCTTGGTCTATCTTCCTGTGACAGTCTTCATGAGAGCATATTTCACCAGAGGATGGAATGGGTTCTTGTTACTCTATGGGAGACAAATGACAAGGAATATAAGAATAAAATTAAGAATAAAAATAAAAAAGTGAATCTTCATGTTGTGGTTCCAGCAGATACCTGGTTAAAATGCCCGAGGCAGGTGTGTTTTAACACTGAGAACAGCACATACTGGTTTGCACTGCCAGATTTCTTTTAGATGGTTGAAAACTAACTGAATTCCTTCACTTTGTCCCAGCGACCAGCTTACAGCCCCTCTAACTTGCTGTCAAACATGCATGGTGTCTAAAAGTCTTGTGTGCATCCACTGTTGCACTAAAATCTAGCTCTAGTGAGCTCTACTGAGAACTGGCTGTGTCTGAATCTTTAAATGTTCATGAGCGGTGCCCTCGCTGTACCTGGGGGGTGGATGGGGTTGGGAGGTGGGGGTATTGTTTATTTACCTTTGCGAGGTCACAAAGTGAAAAGGTCTCAGACTCACCCGCTTCATCACACATTCGCTAAAAAATGGAGCAAGCAAGTGAGAGAGGAGAGAATTTTCTCATTTTTGAGCCTCATACACTGAGGACACAGAAAATTTTTAGAAAAGTGAATTTTGCATAATATGGGACCTTTAAGTATTTCCTTAAACTGACAGCTGATGACTATTTAAAGGCTATGCTAAAAAAAAAAAAAAAAAAAACTCTGTGATGACATCTTTTCAATCTAGAAGGAGATTTTAGTAACCATCAGACTGTTACTGAGTTATTTTTCAATAAGCTTAAAGAGTGTTTCCAGCAAGGTTTCCCCACCACTATTTTCTTTTTTTTTAGATAAACTGAAAAAAATCTAAACTTCTGCTAAATGTAGGCATGCTATTCATTCAGAGGTAGAAATCATATCATATCGGTCCATTCAGAGCCACTGTCATTAATGTCCACACATTGTCCCTATTTTAATAAAAAGAAGTGAGTTCATTTAACTTTATGGAAGGACTCAGCCAGAATACATTTTTATGATAAGAATCAACATTTGAAAAACCAAGCATGGTTTCAGCACAGGGTGGGGAAGGGGTCCATGGTTAGTATATCCATGATGGGGGTCCCCACTGGATTAGATTTATGTAGCACTTTTTAATGCACTTGACATGCTTAACAGTGAACCCATTGTTCATCCATAAATCGACACCCAGAATTCTGCTGTCATGGTCAGTAGATCGAGGTAGGCAGATTAATCTATATGTATAATTCAGTTTGAAAGTCACGTTTAAGTGCTTTTAATTTCCATTTACCTTTAAATATATAGAAACAACCATAAAAACCGAATGCAGTGACGTCCAAATCTCATCAATCCCATAGTTTATTCCCAGTCGAAGATAAACATGCCAGATGATGAAACTGAAGCATTTCCCCATGTGATGGAATATTAGAGCTGACAGTGAATCTGATACTGGTACAAACCAACACCTGGAGGAGCATTGGTCAACTAATCAGGTTACCTGGCAACAGGTCAGTAACATGACTGGTATAAAAGGAGCATTTCAGAGAGGCAGAGTCT
>JBAFSZ010000014.1:30664085-30678350 GCA_036919955.1 Melanotaenia pygmaea
ACAACGTTTCTCTGCATCTCGGTTGTTCCGCCTCCAGGGGGAGAAGGAAAAGAAGGCGAAAAAAAAAAGAAAAAAAAAAAAAAAAAAAAAAAAAAAAAAAAAACAGGTAACTGCTAAGCACACACAGATGTTCTGTGAATGTTGTGAATGTTATGCTCTGGCATATCAACCTCTCAGAGGAGTCCTTTATAAAACTGTAACTTGTTTAACCTAAAATAAGCCTGGAATATTCCCATATTCCAATATATTCCCAATATTAGCTCTTGCATGAGATGACTGGATTCATTTCACTGCTGTCTTCAATTAATCGAGTCCTACACTGACCTCCCTGCACTACAGCTGAGTTCAATAAGAAGCGATCAATAGATGGAATAAGAGATTAATTCTTTTTTTATTTAGTTTTTGTCTATTAGACTCCAAAGTAAGAGCCTAGTTTAACAGTGATATTAAACAGAATAAGATCAAATGTCTTGGAGTCCTTTGGGGTTCATGGTGTTAAAACAAAGTTAAATAAAAAGCTTGACAAAGATATTACAACACAAAGAGGTAAAACTGGTTAAAGTGGAGATAGGAAAACACAAGTAACCAAGTAGAGCAGGATGAAAAGCAGAGACATCAGAGAATGGAGACAGACAACCAGCCCTACTTCCATAAACTGCTTTATCCATATGAGAAGTTGAAGTACAATCTTCTGATGTAGAATTTTGTTTGTCATTTAGATGCCGATGGTTGGTTCTCAGTGGAGTAGGGACATGAATGAAGGAAAGGGATGCAAAGATACGATGACTGGATGAAGATGATGATGATGATGGGTGGTAGAGTGGAATAATACTTTTGTGTTTCTAAAGACAAAAACTCGGGAGGGATGCCAGAATATCTGAGCTGTCCTACTTTTGAGAGTCCATTCTGTTGGGGTCTGTATCTTAGCCGGCCCTAAAGGGTGGACCGTTACACACTGCTATCTGTTGTCAAAAGAATCATCACTTCCTGTGTGAGTTGGCAGAACAAAGTGGGACCAGTTTAAACATACTGTGGAATTTTAGTTGTTGAATGTATCACTGTGTAACTTTTTGATCTTAAAAGTCTGTTTCTGACTCATTTCGATGCCACGCTGACATTTGTCATGTACATTCCTGGAGCAGTCATCCTGCAGCAGCCCAAAGCTGAGAAATTACTTTTCCAGCCTGGGCATCATGTTTCTGACAACTGAGTTTCACTTTACGCACTATGCCACATGCCAGCAACTGGATATCAACACGCTGAATGTGCACCATAGCTGATTTACCAAATAAATCCAAAGGGACATTATCAGAGGAAGAGAGGAAGTGAGAGAGAGAAAGGGAAGGAGTAAAAGGTGAGATGAGTCAAAATCAGATGAGACAGATGGCTGGAGAGATCTCAGGTAGGATGTATACTGATGTATGCTGAATTAGCCAGTGTTAGGAAGTACCTCACTGAGAAAGTCTGCCAACTTTCTTTAAGAGTACTGTTGTTGTCAACAGAAAAGCCCAAACAGAGGTTATCAACTACCAGAGAAATATTTCTACCAGCTTTCTCTCCATCACCTCCCTGCCCTGGCCTTGTGGATCATTTCAATGGTAAAGTTACAGCATACTTGATGTCATTGCACCCACCAAGGTGGAAGTGATCGCTGCCAAAAAGAGAGCTCCTTGGAAAAATGCCATGCTGGTAAGAGCTGAAAAACCAGAATGTGGAAAAGCTGAATGCAGGTGGTGGAAAACAAAGATTCAGGTTCAGTATGAGCTCTATAAAGAGAGACTGAGGATTTCGAATCTGGAGCTGAGAAATTCAGACCATCTTTCTGTTCTGACATCATTGCTAAGAACAGCATTAATTCTCAAGCCTTGTTTGTTTTTGTTGACAGGCTAACTAACCCTCTTGGGTCAGTAATCCCACAACTTCTATCCAACCAGGCCTGGAATTAGTTTTATCCGCTCTTTACTGACAGAATTTAGAAAACCAGTCAGTTAGTGTTTCCTTGCCAGGGGCAGGACATATGTCCCTGTGTCCACTCAGAGACATGAACACCATGACTCACTTTTCTCTAATCACTCCTAAAATTGTGGATGAGATCATTGGCCATCTGAAAACCACCACTTGCTGTCTTGACGCCCTGCCAAATATCTTTTTTAAGAATGTTTCAGGATGCATGGTCTTAGATATCTTCCATATTTTAAACAGGTTTCTGCTTCCAGGCGTCTTCCCTAAGACCCTAAAAACAGCCATCATCAAGCCACTACTGAAAAAGTAAAACCTAGACTCATCACTCATGAGCAGCTGAGCTACAGGCCGATATCAAACCTCCCCTTTCAGTCCTGGTACAGCTGGATCTCAGTGTGGAGTTCGCCAAGGCTCCATCCTGGGCCACTGCTGTTCAAGATCTACTTGCTGCCATCTACTCACATTTTTGGAAAACAACTAAACATGTTACCACAGTTATGCTGATGACACAAATTAAAAACTGGATGTGCCAGAACTTCCTTCAGTTAAATGAAGATAAAACTGAAATAATAGTTTTTGGAACAAACTCCCAGAGGATTGCAGGTCTGCTGACTCAGCAGTTTTACAGGTTAAAAACTTCTATTTTTGCTGTCTTTTATCAAAACAACTGTTAAAGTCCTTACACTGGAACTTTAATTCTTGAATTTTATCTATTTCACTTTAGCTTTTTTCTTTCTGTTTTTATTTAATTTTCTGTTTTTTCTTTTGAAGTTTGTTTTTAAAGCACTTGTTATTGTTTCCTGCACCTGCTGTAATGCTTGTAATGTTTTATGTAACTCCCTTTGAATAGATAGATAAACAAGGCCTCAACATTGTTAGGGAGTTAGCTAACGCAAGCATAAAGAACGTCACTGAATGCATTTGGATCATGTGTTCCCCTACACAAAACCGCAAAAAACAAAGCCAAATCATTTCATTCAAAGCAAACAGTACAGTTATATCCTCAGGTAGCACTAACAGAAGCAGAACACACAATACTAATACTATCAAAACAACAGCAGGTACATCATATCAACACAAAAAACATGTCTAAAATGAAGCTTGACGTAATTTTAGCGTTATTTGGAGCTTACCGCTTTGCTGTGCCCGTCATTTCCATAGAGAGAAGGAACTGATCCGTCATTAAGATACAGCCTTTCTACAAATCCATTTTTATACTGGTGGATGTTGCTGAAGAACTCGTCCTTGAAGTGCTTCGCGCAAACAAAAAGGACTTTCCCCACGACTTTTTCCTCTCCCTCTCTGTGATGTGGCTGCTTCAGGATGACTGATGCCACCGCAGTCATAGAAGATCCTCAGGAGTGCCCCCTTCACTCAAAAAGACTGCAGACTCCTCAGAAGATAGACCTACTCTGACCCTTCCTATACAGTGTGTCCATGTTGTGAGTCCATTCCAGTCTATTGTTTCGGTGAACACCCAGGTACTTATAAGAGTCCACTTTCTGAAGTCAGTTCCCTGGATTTTCACTGGTGAGGGGACAGCAGACCGAATTATGCAAAAATCCACCATCTCCTTGGTTTTTCCCACATTGATCAGGAGGTGGTTTTGCTGACACCGGTCCACAAAGTTCTGCATCAGTCCTCTGTAGCCCATGTCGTTGTCCTCAGTGATCAGTCCAACAATCGCAGAGCCATCTGAGAACTTCTAAGTATTTTCAGCTTTCTAAGTATCACTGGTTTCCTGTTGCCAAATGTGCACACCAATTAAAACAGATGTATATGATGTAAAAATACTTATTTAGTGAAGATATCTTTGCATATTCAAAAGCTGTTTTACTAGTGGGTTAAATAGCACTTTATACAGATATGTATGGGGGGGCATGCAAAGACACATGGATGTGTGTGCTGATGGTGCTTTCTATTATTAACTGAGGTAGACTAAAACAGTGCATGCCACAGTACTTTATATCACAAATGACTCCCTTAAAAGGCATTTAAAGCAATTTCCCCACTGAGGGACTAATGAAGGTTTCTTACTCTTCTTATGCCATCATGGTAATCATATAAATGACATCAAACTGTTTATTTATTTATTTTTTAACAAGTACAACCTGTTCCGGGGGGAAAGGGAAATTACTTTTGTTGTGACTTGGTGCTGTATAGAAAACCAGGCCATTATAAATTAACTTGACCTTCTACTTGTGACAGGGTGGCTCTTGTTTGGTAGGAGAAACACTGCAACTGGTTTTGTTTATTTGTAACAGCAGTTTTCAGTGTTAATAAAAGTTGGACATGGATTTTCCTTTGTGGTTTCAATAAAAATTAAAATATGAGTGTTTTCTCACAGTGATAGTTAATAACTCCTTAATATATTTATATTGAGAAAACATTCATATTTTAACTTTTATTGAAACCACAAAGGAAAATACTCGTGCAACTTTTCATTAACACTGTCGTCACCGTGGTGATTCATGGTGGAGGTGGGATTTATCGAGTTGTTTAATTTTTATTGTTTTTGTTTTTTATAAAGAAAAAAGCTAAACATACGTTAAAATTTCCCTCTGTGATTTTTCATTTAATTTTATGTTGAAAAAAGCTTTCATTGGTTTTTGTACTTGGAGTTTCAAACAGCTGCTTGCTACTGTGCACAAACACCATGTGGGTGAATCTTAGCAGAGCATAAAATCATTGATATGGCGAGGTTTCTCTGAATAGATAAGCCCTGAAAAGCTTTGCTCAAACACCACCGAGACTGGAAGTGTTTCATGGCTCTCATGGTTACTGCTGTGTCATCTGAGACTATTTGTCACCAATGAGATTATCACGCTTTGGAGTGAATAGGACAAACATTACACGCTACAATCAGCTATGGATGTGAAAAGGCCACCTTCCCTGCTCTTTGATATGGAGGCTGCTGAACATGACTTGTGGCATGGTGGATGAATTCAATTATTCTCTGCTCAGTCGAAAAAGACAGAGCCTGAGACCGAGCTAGCAGATCATACAGAAACTGTACAATCCACTTCACATGGACAGTTATTCATTTCAGCAGCAATCAGTTGTCAAACATAATAAAAAAAAAAAAAATAATAATAATAATATATTATTATAATTATATTATAATAATTATAATAATTATATAATTATAATAATAATATAATAATTATCTGTGTGGAGATTGTTTCCTCGTCTCGTCACAATCATCCTACGAACTGTGAAAATGCTGTTTTACAGTGCAGGGCTGTAACTGGCATGGGCCTAGTGCTCATGTATGAACTGAATAGATTATTTTAGAGTTTTTGAGATTAAACCAACAGGACACAGCAGAGACATGATGCCATTGTGATGAGTCCATGGAGAAAATAGATTGTGTCTCACATATTTGTAAAAGAAGAAGCTCTGTAAAATATTTACTTTTCTTCTATCTCAATTAAATTTGGACTCAATTGGAAAGACATTCATCTGTGTTCTGATTTCATTTTCCAGCTAATCACTATCTCATCAAGAATCATCCTATAAGCATATGTTTTCAACCAACAGATGCTGCTCTGTTTGGTAACACAATACTGCATGTCAATGAAAATGTGAAACATGGATGATGATATTCCTGCAGACTTCACAGGGTGTCCAAAAAAATACATTAAATTATCATAAATGAAAGAACGAAACACAAATAGCTGCAAAGAGCTTTGGTGGGACTTCAACTTTCGGTAGCTTAAATATCAGTATTATGTTTTCTTCTTGCTAACCAAATAAATTATTCAAATGAGGAATATCTTCCTTCTCATATTCTTCACTCCCACATGTGTTGTGTGACACCTGTCCTCACTGCACCAACAACTGCAGCTATGTCCGAAGCTGGACTTAAACATGACCTTTTTTCAGCAGTAAATAAAGCTGCAAACATGGTGATTCACTTCACAGTAATCCCTTTCCAAATCATTCCTTCCCACTTTTTGTTCTCTGAAAGGAATGCCACGAACACATATTGCAGGACCAAGCGCCAATATCTCTGCCTGCGGCTTTCAGGACCACATTTTGCAATGTTTTACAAAATGTAAACATATATACATATATATACAGCTTTGTGTATGAGGATGCTAAACCAAAATTTGCCTCCAAGGTGCAAAACCTTGGCATCTAGGTCTTGGGTGCGTATTTAACAATTATAAAACTTACTTAAGGCATCAAAACCTGAAAAGTTCAGCTTTGAAAGTTCAAACCTGTGGAAATAAATGAATAAAGTTAAAGAAAATATTCTGCTGAATGTAATTTTTCTGAAATCATCCTGAAAGAGACGAGAAGAGGGAAGAGTGGATGACTGTAGGAACATATAACTGATAAGATGGGTGAATGGATCAGAATGAGTGAATGGATGAGATGTAGGGAGTTTAGTGTGGCGAAAATGAAGCAAAAAAACCCACTGACATCCAGCGACATCTGGATTCTGCATGTAACTGAAACATATCATTTAATCATCAAATTAAACTGCTGCTTTTATCGGCCATGGCTCGGAAACACATTGATAGGAACACATGACCCGGGTGCACAATATGATTTTCAACAAGGTTGCTGAGTCATGGCTACAAGAGTAGGAAATATCACACGTGTTTTTCCATACATTGTCCTGAAACTGACCTCTACAACTTTCAGTCCTGATGCATGGGTTCCCGCCAAATATATTAAACTATATTTAGCATATATTGCATATATGCATACATTTAGCAGAGAGCAGTGACAAGGTGCTTCTGGGATGCTTCTGACGCACACCGCAGGACCTGGTGGGAACCAAACCATTGACTGAAACGGCCACGAATAGCTGTGGATGCCGCGGTGCAGCCGTAATGCAGCAAACAAATGGCCTTTAGTACTGGTAAGTCCTCCATCCCTTCGTCCTCTCACATTTTCAACCTCAGCATTACCACCTGAAGAGCACCGCTAGTTTCTGTCCATCTCTTACCATTTCTGCACATCAAACCCTCATCCATGCTTTTGTCACATCCAGACTCGACTACTGCATTAGCTTCCTGTACAGCTCATGACACAAAGTTAACAGGAATGAAGGGTAGCCATCAATCACACCTGTCGGCAGATGTCACTCACTGTGACAGTAGAGTCCAACGACTTTGACTTAATTATACCACGAAAAACACCAGTCACAGCTGATCATTGCAGCTTATTTTACTCATATCCTTTAATTATACTCAGGTGGGGCTGAACACTCAGTCTTGGGGCCCTTGTATGGGGCCTTAGGCATTTGAAGAATCTGAACACAACAGAAAACAGCTCTTAGTAGAAATTAGCGCACATTCACACCAGTCATTCCATTCAAATCCCGGGTCTGCTTGCTCAGAAAGTCCACACAAATGGGCTCTGATACCTGATCAAAGAACAGGACTTCCTCCGCCTACAAATGCAGGTCTTAATCTGCTTCAAGTGCACTAAATACAGGAAGTGTACTACAGTACCTAACCTAAAAAATCAATTAGACACCTGCAGCTGATTCAGAACTCTGCTGCTCGAGTCCTCACTAAAACCAAGAAAGTGGACCACATCAGTCCAGCTCTGAGGTCCTTACACTGGCTACCTGTTCATCAGAGAATAGACTTTAAAGTTCTGCTGCTGGTCTAGAAAGATCTGAATGGTTTAGGACCAAAATACATCAGTGACCTCTTGACCCGTTTTGAACCTACCAGATCCTTCAGATCATCTGGATCTAGTTTCTTATCAGAGTCAGAACCAGACATGGAGAAGCTGCATTCAGCTTCTATGCTCCACATGTCTGGAACAAACTCCCAGAAAGTCTCAGATCAGCTGAAACACTCAGTTTATTTAGATCCAGGTTAAAGACCCACCTGTTCTCTGCTGCATGGACTAGTTTCTATTTATAAGTCCAGATCTGCATCTGGTTTTTTTTAAGCTTGAATTTTTACAACTTGATCATGTTTTAATTCTGTTTTTATCTAATGTTCTTTCTTTTTCTTTTTTCTTAATTTTTTAGGGTAATCATGATTCTTGTATTCCATAAAGCTCTTTGAATCCACCTACTGTTAAATGGTGCTCTAAATAAACTTTGTAAAACAAAGTGCATTGTGGGTTCAGTGTACAGCATTGTGAGTAAACACAACTAAAACGTATGCACGTGTGGGATGATAGGCAGCTCTGAACGGGAGAAATGGCTTGCGGTCAGACCTGGAAGAACTCTGTAAAAGTTCTGATAGAGATCTAATCAAACCAAAACCACCAGGATCTGATGCATCTCCATGTTTTGATGTTTTCTGGTAGAAACAGAAGTTGTCCTGCAAATGCAAATATGAAGCTGTTTTAGAAAGTTGAACAGGTTTTCTTCGTTGTATGTCTCATATTCTCCTTTAGTAATTAGTGATGCAGTGCCACCTCTGGTGAGGAGTGGCACACATTGTTTAAAAGGTCTGATTTGTTTAATAGTCCAGCATGAATGCAAACTCTGTCCAGCAGAATGTTGCAACCCCCAGTTGAACCAACTCCCCTTATAATATTGAGCCTAGCGGACTATCCTGGTGTGAATGCACCCTAACATTTTGCTTTAGTTTTAGCAAAACTAACAAATCTCCAGATCTACTCCAGCTATCTGTCCTCAATGCCTCATGCTGCCCACACTGCTTGGAATAGAACTGCCCAATAAAATGAATTTACACAAGTTTCAAATCTATTAGAAGATATATTGATGTTTTAAGGTATAATTATTGTGTTTCATTATTTCTGTCTCCATTTAGCTTTTTACAAATGTGTTGTTAAATTTTATAACTTTCAGTTTAACTTTTGTCCTGTCTTTCCCTTTTATATCTGCATGTTCTATTCATCTACAGTTATTTAGCAGAAGCTTTTCTTCAAAGTGACTTACATCTGAGAGTAATGAAGTGGTTAAGCAGTAGCATTAAGGGTCTTGCCCAAGGAAACAACTGGAAGGAGCTAATATTCGCCCCATTGCAGTATGTTTCTTGTGGGATTCAAACCTGGGTCTCCTGCATGGGAGACAGATTGCCCTGCCAATTATTTTGCCCTTGTTAGTGTATTGCTTTCCACTTTTATAATTCACACATACCGAGCAGTCAAAATCATTACAACCATCCAAGTTTGCAGAATCCGCTGAGAAAAGTTACAGCTGCATAATTATCAATACAAGTATTTTACCGACCAGTTTATATGTTGTAACATCAGAAAAGCTTTCACCAGCTAAAATAAACAAGAAGCAGCACTGCTCATTCAGTTTGACTCTCTGAACATGATTTCTACATGGGAGGGGGCTTGAAAAGGTGATGTTTTACCAGGAACCTCTGACTGTCTTTGCTCGTCTCCTCTGCTCTGTTTGCAGCAGTCTGGTTGATAACTTTGCCCAACGATGGCTTCCTTCTTCTCCGGGACTGTTTGGACTTTACTGTAACTCATCTAGTGGTTTAAAGTGGTATGCTGACCACCTCAGGTCTTCCAGTTGAATATCTCAGCTGTACATGCCCAGTGCAACATTATTTATATATTATCATGGTTAATGCATTTTTTAAGTCTGCTGATACCTTTAATTGATTTTTATTTTATTTTAAACTTGAAACTGGTGACATTATTGATTCTGGTTGACAGGAGAAAATCAATGTGAACGTAGCAGGAGTACAGACCCTCTCCTCTGTCCACACCAGTGATGAGTGTGATAGAGCCTAAATATTCTTAAAGTTCAGCTACTGAAGCAAGTCAGCGTCTTGTTCCGCTGTTTGACCTTGCAGTTTGATTAAATGGTTGATTTAACACAGGGAGGGAGGAGGCACCCACTGATATGGCAGAACACAACATGGCATGAGGCATGTGCACACGCTAAGAGACAGCCACACATGCATCCAGACATACAAGCACAAACACAGTATGAGGGAGCTGCTGCAGTGTTGTTGTCCACCTTCTCTTCCTACCAACTAAAATTGTACCTGTCACTGGCTTTAATGAGGTGGTCCTTCACAAAATACGGGAGCTTTCTCCTGTTTTCAGCTCTTACAAGTACAGTGGACTAAAGATGCTAAAAGATGTTTTACATAATCTGAAAGGTTAGCTCAGAAAGGTTTAGATCATTTATGTCAGATTTTATGTTTACACTGTTCTATTCAGAACATGTGTGTCCTAATCCACAAACTTTCTTCCCAACATCTGCAAGGAATTCTTCCTCTCCTCGCTGTTGGTGGCTCCATGCAGATCAGATATCTACAGTCACTTCGACTTCACCAACTTTTCACTATCTACAAAGGTTAAAACCGCTAAGTTCTAGTTTGCCAGAAATTTAACAAAGAAGTTATTTTGGACACGGCAACAGCACGACGTCAGTGAGGTTGGTGTGTTGAGCTCAACCTCCCACTGTGAAGCACAATGATGAAACTGAAGGCTGTGAATGCTTTGCTGCTTTGGGACGCTGGCTACCTTGTGGTTTTATTTCCAAGCGTTGGATTCTACATCATATTAGAGAAAGTTTGGAGGTTATATGAAGACAAATTTGAAGTCTAGCCAAGCACACACCCACATAACCTGGCTCACAGAGATTGCTGCAACTCAGATCACCTTTACCTGGATTTTCCAACAGTTTTCCAACCTCGGCAATGACATTGGTCGATAAATAACACAGTCAGAAATATAATAAGAATGTTTTTCTTCATATGATTATATATAGTTTGAATCTAATATTCACTATATATTCTAACATATATTCTCTAATAATCTAATTTAAACTGAGATTTTAAAAGAAAGTAATTAATAAATAATAACAAACAAAACATACCTGTAGTTCTCCTTCATCCAGCTACCATATAATGTATTAATATTTACATAGAGAGGGTGCATAATGGATCATGCTTAATTATCCAGAACATCTGTATGTGGAAGTGCTATGCATGAATAAAAAAGGAAGCAGCAGAGACATTGGTTCAGAACAGGCAGGTGAAATCATGAGAGCTGAATTCATTCCACCCTAATGCGAAGGGAGAAGGGTTATAAAAAACAGAGGTAATTCAAACAGAAATAGCATCACTGTCATTATACTTTTGTAATCAGTTGTAATGGCTAAATCCTCACACCATCTTACCTGCAGAGGTACAGGAGAGGAAAAAGATGCTACTGCTCTCATATTGCACTGTCTGCCACTGTGAATTGGAGAGCATGATAGAAGAGGGAAAAATGAAAATTAATCAGAGATCTATTAGCAGATCTGTGTCTAAACTCAAGCCATTCAATTAGGAACAGAGAGTTACTGTATATGGATTCAGCTTTCTTACCACTGCATCCTTGTGAAGCTGGAACAGTTCTGAAATGGTTCCCACCAAGTTTTCTAAACCTCCTAACCTAATAATTCTTATATGAAGCCTTTTATTTTAATACTCATTCTGTTCATGTCACATTCAAACAGATGTAGAAAACAGAAAATTGCTAATTAAATGTCTTCAAAAATCAGCCAAATTAGGCCATGAGGTGAACCTCTCTTATGAGAGGCAACCACCTTCCTACAAAATCCTTTATTTACCACCGAAACAGGAAGACCACACATGATTGTGGTTTAATAAACATTTCCGTCAAATTTCTGGACTGTCAGATGTAGCACCAGAACATTACTCCATCTATTCCTTTTGCATTGGAGCTGCATCCAGTGCATCCAAACTCGGTATCTCAGACCACACTATTCAGGTTCTTGGACGCTGACCATTATAAACCTGCTGTTCCTGCATCCACAATAACCTCTCCCATATCTGCCAAGCTCATTTTCCCTCACCCGGCTCATCACAACGTCACTCCAGATGCCTACTTCTCATCTTCTATCCCTCTACTTAAATAAATCACTTAAAGCTAACATTGCTGTGGTGCTGGCTTTGATCATGAAATGAAGTTTTCAGGTTAACTTGGGAGCGGGCCTCAACTCAACCACCTGGTGCGCTGTCTTATACTTGCTGCACTTCTTCAACTCGTCTTGTTCTCTTGACCCGACCCTTATCTGTCCCCATTGTTGATGTCTTCCATTCTGCTTCCCTATTTCATACATTCACTGTCCTTTTGTCCCACCTTCCATTCTCCTTCCTGCCTCTCTCCATATGTCCCTTCTCCATCACTACTTCATGTCCCTTACCCCCCTTTTTCTTCCTTTTCTCCTCCCTCTCTGTCCAGGGATTAATAAAGTTGTCTGAAGAATCAAATTTTTATTCCTGTTTCTTATTTTCTTTTCTCTTCTTTTCCTTGACTTCCTTTTTACCTCTACCATTTGTCTTGACCTCTCTTATTCCTTAGTTCCTCACCTTTCTTTTAAGGTACCATGGCATCTCAGACCACACTATTCAGATCTTCGGTCAGGTCATCACAAGCCTACTGTGCTTTTATTCACAATAAGCTCTCCGAAATCTGTCAAGTTCATTCATGTCTCGGCTTCAACCATGCATAACTTTGAAGGTTCCATAAGCCTTGTTACTAGAAGAGATGGCTACCCCACTTGGGTGAACATATAAAACAATGAACATAGCAATGACTCCCCGCCATGATCTTTTGGGAAAGTTGAGGTCTTGGCTGACCATTGCGGCAGACCAGGATGAAGAGCCGTGATGTGCTTGTCACTGTCACACTCATCACATTTCAGGGTAGCCTTGCAGTCACATGCGAGATGAGAAGTAGACTAGCAGCATTTAAAACAGATGTCTTGATATTTCAAGTAAGCTTTGCGTTCCTCAATATTCTTTAGTCTGAAGCCATGGCACTTCTTGAAAGGGTGGGGTTTTTTATGAATGGGCCAATGCTTGGCTACAACATCTTTAGGTGCTGCTTCGTTTTGTGTGACAGTAGAGGAGACCTCGGTCTTATGCACTGAGACTGGGGTTCTGAAGTTTGTGTGACGTGAGATGGGCTTATCTGTTGGAGGGCTGCTTCCAGAAAGAGCAAAGCTGGTATCATTTCTTTTTTTCCGCTTGGTAGCAGATAAAGGAAGTAAACAAGGAGAAGGGAGGATAATTAACATTATAGTCCTCTTTATACTTTGATCCTTACGTGATTCATTTTTCTTGTAGGTTGTATGGCAACTTTTCTATGATGGGCTTGATGCCATGGGCAGTGTCCAAGCCAAGCCGGGAAAGAAACTATCTTCCTTTGCTGAAAGTAGCTTCATCAAAAGATCCCTGAGCTCTCTTAACTTGTAATTGTCTTTGTTTGTGATTTTAGGAAAGCTGTCCAACTTTTTGAAGAGAGCATTTTCTATGACTTCTGGAGCACCGTAGCATTCATCAAGCCTGTCCCAAGCCATTTTGAGCGCAGCCTTAGGGTCATCAATATGAACCGCTCTTAAGCGTTTGATGTATACAGATGAGCAAATCCAACTGCTCGCTAGCAGTACGATCTAATTCTTTGATGGTGTTGGAGAAGGCAGACTTCCATGATCTATAGGACTCTGGACAATCGTCAAAGTGTGATAAACCAGTGCTCACAAGCTCTTTGCTACGTCTTGTTCTAGCTCTGGAGTGTAACTCTTTAATCATCGTAGCGCCCCCAACAGCTTTGTATTATGTACTACAGTGGTTTCGTGGGGATGGTGAAGCCTTTCTCCTAGTTTTTGTCACCATTTTCACACCTTGTGGACACCGCCTAGGTTTTTTAAATACATCACATAAAACAAATAAATGGACTTTACTTACAGAGCGCTTTTCTAGTCAGATGTTGACCACTCAAAGTGCATTTGCTTTACATTCACCCATTTACACTCACATGCATACTCCAATAGACACATTGGGGGGCAACTTGGGGTTCATTGTCTTGCCAAAGGACATGTGTAAGTAGTCAGGGGAAGCCTGGAATCGATCAACCGACTTTCCAGACGACTGCTCTTCCTTCTGAGCTATAGCCACCCCAAATAAATTCTCCAAGCTCCCAAACATGTATTTTATGGAAAAAAAAGCATGTTTTGTATGTGTGTTTGTTCTCTTTTTATAAAAGTCAAAATCATATATACATTTAACAAACTGAAAATGTACATAATTAGTTATTTTAAATAGAACTGAAGTTGACTGAGCGATTTAAAAAGTGGAAAAAATCTATTAATCTGTAATAATTTTATGCAGTTTTTGTGCAAGGATGATTATTATCTTTTTTGTTAGTGAGTTGTAGTCATACACAAGAAGTCACAATAGCTGTGGACAGTTCTTTGTTGCAGCAGAGCTGAAGAAGCCCCTGTCTGAACACACTTTGGGGTTGAGTTATGACGAGGGCAAAACTGCTGCGCTATTCAATATTTGCTGCGCAGTTTTGCTCTGGTTATGTTTCTACGAT
>JBAFSZ010000014.1:30888301-30901242 GCA_036919955.1 Melanotaenia pygmaea
TTGCACCTATCTGTTTATTTTTATAAAGTCCATGGTTAAAGCTCTATATGGCTATAATTATTCAGTACTATTATTGATAAGTATGCATTGTCATAGCTACATGTCTGGTATTTATAACAAAACAAATCCCCAAAAAGATGGTTATTTATGTGCTATGAAAACAATGTGAGTGAGCTGACTGTGGTAAGATGTGGTAAGAAAATAAAAAAATATAGAAGAATTTAAAGAAAATTTAGACGAAGAGTAGAAACAAATTCTGTTAGTCTCCAAGGATTCGTGAAGAGATGAGCCAGTGCGGATCTTCAACTCCTTTGGCCAGCAGCCTAAAAGGGCCAGAAGACATCCAAACTCAATCAAAACTCATCATTTACAAAGTTAACAGAAGGATCATTGCGATGCTTCTCTCTTCAGGCAGACTTCACCTGCTTTCCACCGATCTGCTTTTTTTTTTTTATATTTTGGGCCATTTTTTAACTGCCTCCTTTGGGCAAATGTTTCTTCATTTAATTGTATTTTTATTTAACTTGTTTTATCTCCTTTTGAGCTGCTGTAACAGGAAACTTTCCCTATGTGGGATTAATAAAGATTATCGCTTATCGCTCTTATCTCTTAATAGCATCTGCAATACAGTCATGCTAGGTGTTTTTTGTATTTTATCCTAATATATTTGCACACTGATCACTAAAGTGACTGTATTACATGTGTATCATATTCGGTAGAATGCAAAGTCACACAGTTATACATACATACATAAGATTGCCAAGTTTTTGTATACAATTTAACCTTAGCAGTCGACAAAATTGTTAGGTTGTGTAGCTAGGCTAAACTACAAAATCTTATTTGCATTGCATTGCAAACAAAGCCAGAGAGACAAAGAGAGTATGTCCGCACACACAATACATTTTAATTGCACACAAAAGTTCTACATTACATCCTACATACCATAAAATCATCCACCAATATTCGCAGGCGTTGAATACGTCTCTGTTTTCTCGCATTTTTCCGTTTAGCTGCAGATAACCTTAGAAAGATGCCGATAGCCCACGCAAGGGGAGATCATCACAGCTGCAGACGGCATGTTTTCTCAATATTTCCGGGAACAGCTTGTCGCGTCTGCTTACGTAAAAGCCAGTAGTGACTACTGATGACGTATGTGACTGTTGAAGGGGTGTCCCAATTCATAGAGGTTGACTTTTCAGCCCTACCCCTTCTAGCTCTGTTTTAAGGGGTAAGGGGCAAGGGGTAGGGGTAAGGGGTAGGGCCAAGGGCCAAAGTGTTAAATCCAATCTGGGATTGTGAAGAATGTCTTTGGGTGATTGCAGGAATCAGTCCACTTACACTGCTCCTCCTGAGCTACAGCCATCAAAAGGCTGAAAAATCCAAGTGCTTGCAGTCCAGATCCTTCAGCAAATGAAAATCATTGGTGCATCATGACACATAAAATCTGACAAAGACTCAGGACTGTTGAGCAACATCAGACATGAGCAAGGCAACACTCCTCTCTCAAAAGTCCAGCAACTTATTTCCTCTGTTCCCCAGACATTTATGGACTCGCATTAATGGCAGAGAGGATGCTGCACAGTGGTGAACATGGCTCCATTCCAACGTTTGAAAATTGGTTGTCATGAAATTTAACATGAGTTTATCACAGAGGAAGTACATAAGTTTAGTAAAGTAATAGCTAATGTTTAACTTTCAGCATTTGATATGATCTCTTTGTTCAACTGAAAGTAAAATATTGGTTCATGAGATTTGTAAGTTGCTGCATCTGGTTTGTATTTACATGTTATATAGCATCCCAACCTTTTTGGAATGAGTGTTATTGTTCACCGTTCACCATGTGATAAATATGTTGTGCCCCAGTGTTATTTCATAGTGGAATAGTCTCAAGTTTTTTCTTAGCATGCTCTTAGCATGTGATTGCAGCAGCTGCTTTGTGGATGAGGCTCTCCGCGGTGTGGGGACTTCTTTAATGGGCCACCAGATAGGACACTTCATACGAAGCTGCCAAGGCTCTGACAAAGACAGCAGCATACTCACTAACCACTGTGTTTTGGCTCTGTAGTCCTCCCTCATCACTTCAAAATAACTAGTTTGTTGCTAGGAGTTTTATCTATTAGTTTTTTACTATTTATCCATGATGAATGAAATCAGAGTGAAAGGAAACTTGTTGGTTTGTTCTGTTGTAAACCGTAGTTTCAGCTGAAACAGGGCTTTTTGATTTTCACGTTGAGACTTTTCCTGTTATATATGACGGTTGACAACTTTTTTCTAAGAAATCATCTAAATTCAATCCATTTGATGGATTGCTGATAAAACTTGCTGCTCTGCTCTGCTTTAGCTGCGTTCAGACTGACAACACAAATACCACAGTGAAGAATATTCTTTCTTTTCTTTGTCACAGAAGCAGTTCGGTAGAGCAATGTGCCGTCAGTGCACATCATCTTTGTTTTAGTGTGGAGGCAAACTGGGGAGTTGAAGTTGGTGCACTGCTGATGCACAACAGATCTGAGTTGGCAAAAGAGGCAGACAAATAAATGTGTGTGTGGGTGTGTGTGCTTGTGTGTGTGTGTGAGAGTTGGCGTTAATAGGGAAAATCCACCAATGCTACTAATGCTTTGTGCTTTACGAAAACACGCTAATGTGGCATTGATCTTCTTCTGTTTGGTGTATGTGAATAACCAAGAGGATGTGCAAGCCCGCTTTGACTCCACAAAGTCAGTCAATAATAAAACTACACTCCATGCAATGAATTCACAATTTTGTTTTCAATAAATTTATGTCATGTTTTCTAAATGACCATTTGGTGATCACTTAAAATGATCTTGTAAAGATTGCGAATCACAGTGCTAGAAGAAAACCTATGACATACTTACTTAAAAATGATAAAATAAATCAAGTAAAAACATTACACAAAGTTAAAATATAATAGTTAAAAAGATAAAATGCAAAAAATAAAGTTCCAGTGTGGGGAATTTAACAGTTGCTTTGATAAAAGGCAGCAAATAAAAAAGTTTTTAACCCTTTAACCCTACGTTTCAGCAGACCTGCAGTTTTCTGGAAGTTTTTTTCCAGAAACTGAAGGCTACCTCTCCACATTTAGTTCTGGATTCTAAAGTTTAGACTCGGGGAACAGAAAGTTAACTATTCATTGCTTTGTAAACTAACAGCATGATTTAGAAGCCAGTGTAAAGATCTAGGACTGGAGTTCTATGATCTCTTTCCTGGTCTTAGTAAGGACGGGAGTTCTAGGATCCACTTTCCTGGTCTTAGTGAGGACTGGAGTTCTATGATCCACTTTACTGGTTTTGGTGAGGACTGGAGGTCTATGATCCACTTTCCTGTTCTTGGTGGAGACTGGAGTTCTATGATCCACTTTCCTGGTCTTAGTGAGGACTGGAGTTCTATGATCCACTTTCCTGTTCTTGGTGGAGACTGGTGCAGCAAAGTTCTGGACTAGCTGCAGCTGATGGACTTTTAGGGGAGACCTGAAGATAAATGCAGAAATCCTGCTGAGTCATCAGTGCTTTAATCCTCTAGATTTTCTTTAAATGGTTGGTTGGTTCACAACCTTTGTAATGTGATGCTGAAAAATCAGTTCTGGGTCCAGACTTTTGACATGTTTTTTTTTTTTTTTTTTTTTTTTTGGTCGAAACATCCCTGTTTGAAGCTGGGTGCTGACTTTTATCTTTCTTCCTTGGCTCAGAGACTATTATTTCAATCTTGTTTTCATTTAACTGAAGCCACATCCAATCTTTAACTTAATCAATGCAGTTGATCAGTTTAGATTGGACTGTAGACTGGTGTCTCCTGGTGAGATGGTCATGTAGATTGTGGATGTTTGTCATCAGCGTAATTGTGATAATATGTTTAGTTGTTTTTCATAATTTGAATGAGTGGGAGCATGGTGCAGATGTTAAACAGCAGTGCCCCCAGGATGGAGCCTTGGGGAACTCCTCAGATTATTTTACTTTGCTCAGATTCAGGGTTACTTGTAGGCACCAAATAGTCCATGTTTACTATCTGGAACAACATTTGATGACAAATTGTGGTGGTAAATCATCAGAACCTTTGGTGGAATGGTTCAGTTTTGCAAGTGACATCCATTAATAAGTGCAACCAGAAGTATAACTATGACTAATTTATTTACCAGGAGTTGTGGAAACTGGCGAATCATAAATAAGCAGATCTATCTACATCTCCCATTGATTGTTATGGTTCCGGACTAGACAGCATTTAGGGAAGATTTGATAACTTACATTTCTGCTGGCTCACTGCCAACCCAGTAGCTATAAGACAAGAAAAGATACAATATGTTGACATGTTGGATAGCAAGAATGTTTCAATCTGTACCATCTTGTTTTAGTACTTTTATTTTGCTGATATAGTTGTGTTACAGGAAGAAGGCAGTTTAACATTTCTGTTGTCCACTCTCTCCATTAAAAAGAATTGCTCTGGAATGTTATGTAGAACAGGCTAAAGAAAGTATGAGAAAACAGCAAGGGAGGGGGAGCCAAAAAAGATAGCATTATGCTAATGCAGAGTGATAGAAATAGAAATCTGGGTGATCCTGTTTGCTTGGAGAAACATCCGGCTCAAGAGGGATCACACAGAAACATGTGAAACACTGATAAAGTGGGGTCTTATTTCATGCAGGTGTAATGATATTATAGTAAATCTGCATACTGAGTTTCTGGAAGTGCTTGGAATAGATGACTGAAACCCAGCTTCTAATCTTTCTTATAAAAAGAAAACCATTTATTTGATCTCAGTGACACACAAACTATTGAATATCATTCATATCTTCCAATAATGGCCTGTTGTGGACAGCAGAGCTACATCAGTGACCATGACTTTCCATTAGCTTCACAAAATAAATCATAGATTACCTCATGAGTGCTCATACTTCAAAAAGAAAATCCAAGCGTTTATTTTTTTTTAAGTACAAATTGTCACGGTTCAGCAAACTAGACCCTCAATGTCTCAAAGCTAATGATTAGATGAATAAGATTACAGTAGTGAGAATGTTTCCAGTGTTGCAGAATCTGGTTAATCAGTCTGCTTGCCTGTGAAGGTAGGAGGACAGGGATGAGAACCAGTGTGATCTGAAGGGAATGTTCAAGGTAGAGAAGAGCAGAGGAGATGGAAGCCAACAGTGAGATCTCAGAGAGAGGGCCGCAATGGAGAACTCCACTGGGGCCTGTTGGAACTGCTGAACCAGAAACAGTGTTAGTATAACTAATCTGTTAAATAGTTCTGGGTTTTCCAATTTGGGCTGAGCCTTCCAAAACGTCCAGATAAATTGCCTAATCCATCCACAGGGGAGGAACAAGTTCCATAATCCACATCCAATCCTAAAAGACAGTTCAAAAGGTCAGGTTGCGAAAAAAAAAAATCCACACAAAAACTAGACAGAATTACTAGACTGGGCAGGCAGGAGCAAAAGCTTCAGGAGATAACACGTCTGCAGGCAGGAGATCAGGCTAGAAACATGCTGAAATAAACAGGCTTAACCTTGGAAACATGGAACATGGGAAGAACACGTTGAGTCCTGGAGAGACGAAGGTGCACAGCCACTGGGTTCACCACCTTAGTGATGGGAAATGCACCCACGAATCGCGGAGCCAGCTTCCAATTCTCCACACATAAAGGGAGGTCCTTGGTATGGCAAGCTATACGCACTGACCAACCTGGTAGTAATGGGCCACCGAACTTCGTATCAATGCTAACCGAGCACGTCGCCAAACATGACACCGGCGAACCAATGCGTGGGCAGATGGAACCAGCACCTACTCCTCCTGGGGCTGAAAGCCATTAACAACCTGAATGGGGATGAGTCCAGTGGCCGAGGATGGGAGGGAGTTGTGAGCGTATTCTATCCAAGACAGGTTCCTGGCACAAGAGGAAGGGTTCTCAGAGCAGAGACAACATAGACTGATCTCTAACACCTGGTTCACCCTCTCCGACTGACCATCCGACTAGAGATGAATACCAGAGGAGAGGCTGATGTGAACTCCCATCAGACGACAGAATTCGGCCCAAAACCTGGAGGTGAACTGGGGTCTATGGTGGGAAACCACATCCTGGCGAAGGCCGTGCAACCTGAACACATGGACCGCCAGAAGGTCTGCCATCTTAGCTGTGGGAAATTTAGAGAGAACCACAAAGGAGGTCATCTTAGAGAACCGGTCTACAACGGTCATTATGACTGTTTTGGTGTCCAAGGGAGGAAGTCCAGTCAGAGTTCATAGATATGTGGGACCAGGACCAACGAGGAACGGACAACGGATGCAGAAGCCCAGCTAGGCATTGGCATGAAGTCTTGGACCATGCACAGACTGGGCAAGCAGCAACAAAACAATAAAAAAAGTGAACAAAACTGATCTTGTCGACAAGTAGGCCCCCAAAACTGCTGAAACAAAAGGTAAAAGTTCCGTGTAGCGCCAGGGTGACAGGGCAGCCGGGAGGAGTGACAGTTTGAGGACCCTGGACAGGAGATTGGGAGGCACATATAGACAGCCATCTGGACAACGCCTGGGCACCTCGATGGAACGCTGAGCTTGTCTTACCTCCATCTCAAGCTGGACATGGTTCATCCCCAATCAGACGTGGGGAGGAAGGATAAAGTCCTCGGATCCAACCAAATCCACCTCCAGAGGAGAAGCCTGTTGAACCAGAGCATCTGGTTTAACATTTCACTCCAGGTTGGTAAGCCAGAGAAAAGTTGAACCTATTGAAAAACAGTGCCCAACGGGCTTGCCAAGGGTTCAGCCTCGTGATGGTCTTCAGATATTCCAAGTTTTTGTGATCGGTCCAGACCATGAAAGGTTGGGTAACCCCTTCCAACCAATGACGCCATTCCTCAAGCGCCAGCTTCACTGCCAGGAGTTCACGATTTCCAACATCATAGTTGCGTTCTGGTGGAGTCCTTTTGAAAAGAAAAGCACAAGGGTGAATCTTGGAATCTTCAGGACATCATTGTGACTACACCGCACCCACCCTGTAATCAGATGCATCAACTTCAATAAATTGTCTTGTTGGATCTGGCTTGTGTAAAACAGGCACTGAAGTGAACCATGGTTTTTAACAAGGTAAATGCTGAATCAGCCTCGCTCGTCCAGGAGTAACATCTCTTGGTAACTGGTGTAGTGGAGCAGAAACAGAACTGTAGTTCATGATGAACTTACGGTAAAAGTTGGCGAAACCCAGGAATTGTTGTAGTTGCTTATGGTTCTTGGGCGTGGGCCACTCCCAGACAGCAGAAATTGTGGCAGGATCCATTGTGAAAACCCCAGCTGAAATTATTTAGCCCAGGAAGGAGATTGAGGAGCTGTGGAATTCACTCTTCTGCTTTTACATAGAGCTGGTGTTGGAGAAGACGCAAAACAGTACCCTGAAAATCCTGGCCAATCAGATAAATCAGAAGGTTATCGCCCCCGACTGACAAATACGCCCGCTGAACAGAGAGAGCGAGCAGAGTTTTCCGACGAGAGCGTACTGGTGAGTGTGGGGGGGCGTGTTTTACGCTCGCTGTGCTGCATTTACGGCCCCGCGAGTAATTAAAAACGCCAGCGATCAGTGCAATGCGCTCGCTCGATTAAGAAATGCGCAGCTGAATTGATAAATACACTCACCAGGATATTTGGTACGCTCATCAAGGTATTTGGCAGCGATGTAATGCCATACATGTCTCTCAGAACATAGTTTACCAATGCTTGGAACACGGTGCATTTGTCAGACCAAAAAGGCATTAGCAAGTACTCATAATGCCCAGTTGCAGTGTTAAAAGCAGTTTCCCATTTGTCTCTTTCCCGGATGCGTATCAGATGGTATGCATTTCGTAGATCCAATTTGGTGAAGATAGTGGTGTTCTGTAAAAGATCTAATGCAGTGGACATGTGAGGCAGAGGGTCTTTATGGTGATTTCATTCAATCCGCGGGGCAAAGGGGGAAGTATGCTGTCCTTTTTCTCTACAAAGAAGAAGCCTGCCCCAGCTGGAGAAGAGGATGGTCGGATGAGCTTAGACGGGTTCGGCTTGGAAATGTACTTGTCCATAGCTTCCATCCTGAGGAGGTTGCGATAGCTTGATTCAGGAGACTCGTGTAATACCTGATGTAGAGGGGAAAGAGCACAGGCATGTTGACAGTTCACTCCCCAATTGTTTTGCCCTCCAGCAAATCAATGTGCGGATTATGTAACAGGATCCAGGTTATTCCAAATAAAATCGTCCAATCCATCCAAAGGGGAGTAACAAGTTCCGTAATCCACATCCAATCCTAAAAGACAGTTCAAAGGTCAGGGTGCCAAAAAATCCACACAAGAATTAGACAGAATTACCAGTTTGGCAGGCAGGAGCAAAAGCTTCAGGAGGTAACAGGTCTGCAGGCAGGAGATCAGGCTAGAAACATGCTGAAGTAAACACAGACAATCTGGCAATGAGAAGATAAAGATAAACTCAGGTTTATATAGGACACAGTACAGGTGGAGCACATCAGCAATCAGAGCCAGCAATCAGAAGAAGTGGGAGAATGCCCTCAGGGATGGCTGGAAAATATCAACCCCAGCCTAAATACCATGACAACAAAGAGCAACATTCCCTTCATTGTTAAAGATCTCAGAAAAAAAAGACATGCTGTTCCAAATTTTAGTCTTGCATGTGTCCTGGTCCATTTCCAATCGTTTCTATGAGCCATTTACGTACACAGATAATGGTGCAAGTGCGGCACAATGCAACAGCACATACACACATAAGCAACCCAGGACTCCCCATACAGTCATACGAGTTAAGGCGTGTGTAGTCTTGAATGATTTGAAATGGAAACAGAAAAGCTTCACCTTCATTTAGTAAAACTAAACGGTAAAAAGCCCATGACTGAGTAAGCATTTTAAATAGCTGTAAACTTGTATAAAAAATTAGTTAAATAACAAACAAAGTACAGTAAATGGTAAATGACTGTCTTTTTAAAGCTTTTCAAGCATTGTAGAACTTTCAAAACACTTTACACAACAAACTCTTCCACCTGTTCACAAACGTTCACACAGCTTCTTAGTTTCACCGTGATTTTCTCTTTTATTCACACAGTCACACACTAGTGAATCCAGTGGGGGTAGTGTGGGGCTTTCTTGATCAAACCACCAACCTTCTAATGGACAGATGACCAGAGCTGCCAAATAAAACAATGATTTGTTTTGCCTTTCCAACAGTATGGAGAACAATATCTGTTTAAATGAAAATGTGTAAATAACATAAATATTAAATAGTTTTATTATTATTATAAATATTATTATAAATATCTCAAACAAACAACTTTATACCACAAGATGGTATTAAGTTGATGGTATAAATAATGTATTTTCTTACTTTTATTCAATATTCAGTGGTTATTAAATTTGTTTACCTTGAGAAATTATTAACAAACATCTTTTCAGGACTGTATATTAGCACTGAACGATAAACGTTTTAACAAGCTGTTAACAGAAAAAAACAGAAGAAATTAAACTTTGCTCGTGTGTGTGTATGTTCGCATGTGTGTTTGTGTGTGTGTGTTTGCGTTTGCGTCTGGAAGATTATGCTAATGGGACACTACAATCTCTAGACAGAGAATGCATTTGGGGCAGCCATGGTCCTTTATGGCTGTGAAGCCAAACCTGATGCATCCTGCATCATTGTAGGATTTTAATTGGCCACGCGGTCTTAGGTGTTTTGCAGTCCTTGACGGCAGGGCTGTTGGTCTGCTCCTTTGGAGTATTTGTAGTCAAAAACCTTTCTGTTTTGTGCTAGCTACTGTAGCCACACGCTAGCCGGAGGAGCAAAGCAGCCTGATAACTGCCAGGCCTGCAGAGATTATGATGTTATCACGCTGAACTTGCTGTTTTTTGTTGTTTTTTTTTTGCTTCCCTCTGATGAGGACCCCCTGGCACCCCAGGTTCTTGGTTCTAAAACCAATGTGCTAGATAACAGAATAATGAATACATAAAGATTAATTCTGAACTAGAAGCACTCAGAGAGCTCAAACCTCTCCCAAGCATTGTATTATTATTATTATTATTATTATTATTATTATTATTATTATTATTATTATTATTATTATTATTGAGTTAGAATCTCTAATGGCAAAATTATTCCAATCTCCCCATAGTAAAGAATCCTTTAAAATATTCCAGGATCCAGATGGTGATCCGGATCACCCCGAAAATCTAATCACTTGTTGCTTATTCCATTTCTGTGATTCCTGAAATTTAATTAAAATATGTCCATAACATTTTGAGATATGTTGCCAGATAGACCAGACCAGACAGACAGACCAATGCTGCAGAATACATGAAATTCAGGTTTCCTGTTGCCTGTAACCCCATTTGAAATAAAAACAATGTTACATATCAGGTGTGGCTCACCTAGTGAAGACTTACAGAATGTTATTTACAGAATGAATAGATTAATTTCTTTCAATAAGAAAAAATAGAGATGTTAGCACTTATGTAGAATGTATGATTAGCCCTGTGGAATAACTGATGAAAAGTCCTACCCTTCTAACAAGAAAGTATGTGATACTAAAGTCTAGAATTTGGCATCATTAGTGAGATGTCTCTTGAAACTGTTACCTGCCCCAGCATTAATTACAACACTGTCTGTGGGACTTGCAGCCTCCCAAATAACACACAGAGAAAGATATGCAGTGAGGTGACAGTGGTGCATTAGGACAGTCCTCTGGCATTAAGATCTTCCCAGCATGAGCATCTCATAAAGGCGCGCAGGTTGCTACCACATTGGCGACTGTCGTGGCTGGCATGTGGAGGCCTCTGGGATCACTGACACCTCCTAGCAGTCATGGTGAATCAGTCTCCATGAGCTGATCAAAGGCATTTGACTCCTGCCATGCAGGGTGCTGATTGCCTCCATGCACTCACTGACACCACTCAGCTTGGCTGAAAATACCCTAATTAAAATGGAGTGTATGAGGGGAGAATTAAAGCTACTGTTTGTTTACTGTCATTAATGGCACTTTCTCTCTCATAATTTCACATATTGTTATATATCCAAATAATAATAACTAATATCTACATGATGTAAGGGAAAATGACAAATGACATACCATATACCTCAAAATAGAGTAAAAATGTTATGTGATTTACATCAGGGTAAAAGGAAATAAGAAATAGTTTATATTTCAAATATTTGCACATTTTACAGTTTCATGTATATGTACATCTTTTATTTATTTATTTTTAAAAAATAATTATAATTTTTATTGATTACAAATCTCTCTTTTTTTAATCAGAAGATCCTGTTCAATTCAGTTCAGTTCAGTTGTTCTTATTTTTTTTTTTTCCTAAACATGTCCTGTCCAGCATCATAGCAGCAAAATGAAAATCTGGTTGTTGTAATGTGCTGAACAAATTTACTTTGCCAAGGGAATGCTTATGGGTAAGGCTCCTCTTGATAATCTGATTCATTTATTTATTTATTTTGAATCATAGAATCTATGTAATCTTGCTGGACAGAAAAAGAAGGAAAATAGCAAAAAGAAGCAAAAGAGGAAGAAGAAAGGAGACAAAAACATCACATCAGGAAAAATAAAAGGAATTATCTCTTAGTATAAAAACCCACTGAACAACTCAATGACTGTGTCAGCATGCAGAGGATGAGGAATAAGCAGTGATCAGTGATGAAGAGTGGTGAGTGAGATCATGCAAATGCGACCACGCCTCCACGGAGGCCAGAGGCAGACCAGGGCAGCACAGAGACCCGGGACATCAGCAGCAGCCCCGGAGCACTAAACCAACCTACCCCACCCCGAAGATGACTCCAGCCCCACCAGAAAGGCGGCAGAATAGAACCCCAGCAAGAGCCCCCTGCGGTCATGGGGCACAGGTCCCAGCAGTCCAGGGTGGCCCGAGTGAAGGGCACAGGGACCCAGGAGCCCAGAGGCGCCACAATGCCATGGCTAGGAGGACCAGGATCTAGGATCTAGCCTTGAGTACCAGGGCAATCGAGGCCCAGATCCACCACACCAGGCAGGGCCCCAGGTGCATGCTGTGCAAAGAGGCCCCTGAACCAATCTAGCACCTCACAGCAAGGAGCAAGATACTGGCAGGCAAAGAATACATGGAACACCATAGCCAAGTAGCCTGCATAGTGCACAGGAACATCTGTGCAGAATATGGACTGGAGACCCCTAGATCACATTGGGGAAACGCCTCCCAAGGTGGTGGAGAATGAGAGGGCTAAAATCGTGTTGTACTTCCAGACACAGACCAACCAAATTTTGGTGGCCAACCAACCGGATATTGTGATCATGGATAAGCAGCCAAGCAAAGCTGACAGAATCTGCAGCTGGGTCGGCCGCAGCTGTTGTATTAGACCTGATCAATGGAGGGAAGAGAGATGATTGCTTAACATTATGTTACGTGAACTAAAGTATCATTTCAGAGGGCAGGTGCAGCTCTTACAGCTTGTGTGTGTCCAGAGGATAATGCAAAATTTTGTTTCAAGCAGTCAAAGTCCACAGATAGTTTCCTAAATAATTTTTATTGCAAGAGATTGTATATCAAGCAAGTATTTGAAGGATGGAGATTTAACATTTGTGGACCCTGACCACTGCTGGTTGGGACGTTAAGGGACGACAAAATGTTGCTCCATTCTCGTCTCTCCGGGACGGACAGAGCCCAATAAGCCTGCAAGCTGCTTTTACAGCGATCCCACTCACAGACATGTTCTGACGTTTCTCCAGACCGGCATCTAAGAGTCGACCTATAGTTTCTGTTACCACAGTTACCAACTAGCTTTTAGCTAGCGCAGTAATTTACAACAATAAGACTATTTGACTATAACTTTTTTTATAGGTGTCCTATAACAGACACCTTACAGTCAATCAGAACAGAGTATTTACCCAGACCATTGTGTGTGTGTGTGGATATATATATATATGTATATATACAT
>JBAFSZ010000014.1:31068133-31079966 GCA_036919955.1 Melanotaenia pygmaea
GAAAAAGTTTTCTATCTGTTAACATTTATCCATCTATTTTACTCATAAATGTTGCATACTCAATCAAAAGAAAATACAGGTTAGTTAGTACAGGTTAATTAGTACAGATTAGTTAGTTTGGGTTAATTAGTACAGGTTAGTTAATACAGGTTAGTTAGTACAGGTTAATTAGTACAGATTAGTTAGTATGGATTAATTAGTACAGGTTAGTTAATACAGGTTAGTTAGTACAGATTAGTTAGTATGGGTTAATTAGTACAGTTTAGTTAATACAGGTTAGTTAGTACAGGTTATTTAGTACAGATTAGTTAGTATGGGTTAATTAGTACAGGTTAGTTAATACAGGTTAGTTAGTACAGGTTAATTGGTACAGATTAGTTAGTACAGGTTAATTGGTACAGGTTAGTTAGTAAAGGTTAGTGATGTACAGGTTAGTACAGGTTAGTGATGTACAGGTTACTTAGTACAGGTTAGCAATGTACAGGTTAGTTAGTACAGGTTAATTAGTACAGGTTAGTTAGTACAGGTTAATTGGTACAGGTTAGTGATGTACAGGTTAGTGATGTACAGGTTAGTTAGTACAGGTTAGTTAGTACAGGTTAGTGAAGTACAGGTTAGTTAGTACAGGTTAGAGATGTACAGGTTAGTTAGTACAGGTTAGTGATGTACAGGTTAGTTAGTACATGTTAATAATAAAAAACACGCAGTTTTATCACGCCCTGAAATACAGTTGAAAGTATCTATAATACTATCTCAGGATCTTCTTTAAATCATACCCATTTGGCAGGAACTACTTTTCCTCTGCCTGCTACAGTCATATGTAAAATGGCACCAGCGTAGGGATGCAGCACCATCTCTCAGCCCGTAGCATCATGTGTGGAGCTGAACAGCAACGGCACAATGTATGATGTGCGTGGGAAGACATAGAGGCTTCTATAGCAACACTAAAAACCTCTGAGTTGACCGTTAGACAGTGTATCATTAAATTATGATGAAGAAGTGGAGGAGAGGAACTGGTGCTGCAAGGGTGAAACACGTCACTCTTAGAGTTCTTTGATGCTGCAGGCAAGTACTAACAGGTACTATCAGGTTCTAACAGGTACAACAAATTTACACTCCAGTGCGCACACTGAGGTCCAAGGGCCAGTTCCAGCCGTGGTTCCTACGACGAGACTTAAAATGGAGGGAACAGGGCCTTCTCTGCAGTCAGGCCCAGACTCTGGACTGCTATGTCCCATCTGCTTTCACAGTGGAGGCTTTAGGTCTCGTCTGAAGACCGACTTTTATTCTCTGGCTTTTAACACGTGCGAGTGTGTGGTCCTCTGTGTCTTTTCATTTATTTTATCTTTTCAGTTTTATTCATTTCATGTTCTTTGCCCTGATAGTCAGGACTTTTTAGAGGCAGAAGAGGGACTTTTACAATGCCAGGTCATGATGTTATGGCTGATCAGGACAGGACATGTCACCCTGGCAACCCTGCAGATTGATCTGATAGACAGGCATGAAATGAGCTGAACTCCTTTACACGCTACAGTCAGTGGAGAAGCTTGTTGTTTTCCATTGGAGCGACAGTTAAATTTAACACACTGCTTCCAAGCACCTATACATATATAACATTAGAAAGCTAAGATTCTTAGTTTCTGATCAGACCTGAATGCAGCTCATCTCTGAAGCCTTACTGTACTCTAGTAGCAAATGATGCTGTTTCATTAGCAAGGGTTCAGTAACGTAGTCTAGTAAAATAGTTGGTCCACAACACGACTTTAATCTATAAAAAAAAAAAAAACTGTATTAGGAGAAAATTGTAGGATTTTAGGGGCTAATGCAACCACTAAGAAGCCATGGCTGCTGCGCTAAAATCGTGCTTGGCTGTGTGTTTTCAGTTGTGAGTTTCATGTTGAAGTAAAGGTAACTATTAACATATAGGCTCAGTCTTTTCTTTTGAATTTAGTCTTTTTGTTATAGGGAGTATTCTGCTCGTTTTAGTCCTGTTTCAGATGCACAAGTTGGGCTTTTTTATGTCTGGCTAAGGATATATGTTGTAAAATATTTATATAAATTTGGGACCTGTGTTGAGAAATGTGCATTTTCAGGCTCAGAATGTGATTTAATCTAAATGACAACAACTTTAAGCAGACACACTTCAGCTTGTCTTCATGGTGGCCATGGCATCAATTTAAACAATCACACTGGCTCTGCACAGTCAGACCCTCGCTGACCCCTTTGCTCTTTGGGATTCACTTTTAGGTAGTCAGGGACCACAGGTTGGAGCCACTGTCACACGTCAAAGCACTGGATCAAGTTTTACCAGAGGTCACAGATGAATATTCCACAGCAGCATACGTTCAGTGAAAGCACCACATGAAGTCGGCAGAAAGTCCGACATCACTCACACTGGATGCTTTCAGCCACATTACCCCGTGCAGCCTGGTGCAGTGAGCAGTGCTCACAATCTAATTCAACATTTATGCAGTGACGAACATTAGTTAGAGGGGGAAAGACTCGGTTTTGTTGTAGAAACAGCATCAAAATCAGTTGTAAATGTAGGTAACTGACGGATATGCCTGCAGTTAAGCATAGCCCAGTTTCCACCAAAGATTTTAGCTGTTTCAGAACCACTAAACAAACTTAAAAACAAATCTATAATCATCTAGCATCTCAGTTTAGATGATGCTCTCACATGTTACACTTGCAGTATGTTGACCTTCATGTCAGGGCTACATGTCAGTGGAACTTCTGTCATTGATACAGAGTGCTTGAACAGTCGTTTCTTTAGCCAGAAACAGATTTTCAGGGATTACCAAGAAGCCACGTTTCTACCTTGAATGTTTGAGAAGGCAGCAACGTTCAGGTAAATCTCTGAGAGCAGAGGTTACGGAAAGAAACTGGAGCATGTTTGCATCTCTGCTGTATGTTCGTGTCTGGGTGGAAATGTGGATGTGGTTACGAGCAGAATCGGTGTGAGGTACTTTATATAATGAACATCTGAATGTGTTAACGTGTGAGGGACGGGATCTGCTGTCCCTGGGTCGAAGTCAGTGCCCGTCCATGTGCTCTTAAACAGCTTTTTAAGGCAAAGCAGCCATGTAGTCTGGAGGGCAGCGGCCATACCCTGCAGAGATTAGAGAAATTAAAGCAGCACTTAAAGTATATGGACCTGATTAGCCCCCATAATGAAATCAAGCCTAACAACATGGCTCCACACACACTTGGACACACTCAGCTCCCCCAGCCTGTGATCTCACTTTGCTCTCCATCAAGCCCATAAAACTTGATTCTGAGCTGCTCACACAGCTTTGCTCTCTTTCTTCTTTCATTCTCTCACCCTGCAGCCCATAAGCCACCTCCTTCTTTCAGACCCCCTCCACCACATCGCTCTCCTCTTACCCAGTTTTTATTTCTGGAGTAAGTGTGCTCCCTAGTGTTGTCTCCATCAGTGAGAGCCAGGGATGAGCAAGACTTCCTTGATCAACAAAAAATAGAATTTAGCTTTATTAGAATGATGCAACACTTTAGTTCAATCGTGTGTTAAAACAAATTTTAATTATTCTTATTTCTCTTGTACATACTCTCAATGCCTTACAAATACCTGCAGCTTTTATCACCATGGCAACCTGGTTTATGTGCAGATCAGCCTCCAGAAAATAGTTTATTAGGTTTTGTAGTGACATTGATTATTTTTTCCAAATACATTCACATCTGTGGGAACAAGCACATCTTACACAATATTTCAAAAATCTGAATCATTAGATTGAATCATTTTAATGTTGGCGATGAGGAAAGCAGCTTCTGTGCCTCCATGTGTACAAAATGTTTAACTAAACCTAACGACGCTGATGAAATGCGGCTCTGCACATCGTTTCAGTGCAGTCGATCTCTCTTTTCAAGTATATGGAAAAATAAAAATGAAACTGTTAGTGCTCTCCAAAGATAAATTGAGTTAACCTGAATTTTATTATTTTTGTTTGTTCATCAAAAGCCTCAAAGATAAAAAAAAAAAAAAAAGAATGAATTCAGCAAAATCAACTAACGTGAAAGTTTTATGTCATCTGTTTATTTCTTTAGTATTTTAGACAAACTGGTCTCGTATGAAAACAGCTGTAATAAATTATACTGAAGATAATGAACTGAACTGGGATTATAATGAAGTCGATTGATTAGGATTTTAACTGGAATACAGTGGATTTGATTATAAATAGATTAAGTTAGCTTTTTTATTTTCACCTTCAGATGATGCATGATGTTAACTGGCATCATAATAATAAACTGAAAAGGACAAAAGCACAGAAAAATATTTTAATAAAAACCTCAGATGGAAAAATGAGCCATGTTTGTCTGTTCATTCACTGTGACTTAAATGAGAATGAATTAAATGTAACTGTGGGTCTTAGATTTGTTTTTTTGTCCACGTTAATAATCTGCAGGGAATAAAACAGTTATCTGAATCTGCTCTCCAGGAACATCTGTCCAGATGTTATTTAGTTATTTCATTGTTTGCAGATGTTTAAATTTATAGTCCAAGTTGATTTGATATCAAGTCCTTCAGGAAATTTTGACCTAGACCGACTGAAATAGAAAATATCTGCTTGCTAACTCACACACGTATGACACATGTATGTGACCTTAGAAAACTGCTGTGAGCAGCAAAATCTCAAAACGTAAAGTTCACCTTTTCAAACAACTCATAAATCTTTCTGCTGTACGGTGAATAAAGCTGCTGTTTGCAGTCACATCGTATGTCTTCCTTTAGACGAGGACGTGAGATTCAGTCACAGCAAAGTCGGAACGTTGCTGCTGAGAAAGAGCCGCCGGCTCGTGATACGCTCACGTTAAAAAAAACACCAAGATTTCCTGTTGTCAAAAGAAAACCTGGATATTTTGATGGTTTGACAATTTACAGACTACTTCATGCAATAACAATTTGGCTTCAGTGGCAGAACTGGAAAAAGGATATTAATGAATAATAATTAATTAATAATTATTAATAATAATAATAGTAATATTTTATTTAACGTAAAATAACTTTTATAATTCCTTTTCTTAATTTAGCAATTTTATTTCAGAAGAAAACAGTTATGGTGTTAAATTTCATTTTAATTCTGGCACTTTACAGTCAATATGTGTATTTTAGTAACAAAATTAACTGTGCACATATAATATAAATAGTGTAGACCAGTGGTACCAACCAGAGGTCAGAGTAACAGAGACGAGCTGTTTATTTTTGATCACCTGTTCCTTCGTTCACATGGATCGGCCATTTTGGGAGCCTGAAAAGAAACTTTTTGAACCAGATCCAAAAGTAAATAAAGGAGGGGTCATCAAAATCTGCTATATAATATTTTAACACAGTCACCAAAAGGGGGAGAAAAGCCACTTTAGCTTATGTATCCAAATTTATTCCATGTACGGGGGTTCGGTAGGTCGGTGAGCTGCTGGAGCTGCAGGAGTGGAGCATTTCACATCTTTCCTGGTAACCTTGATTGTTCCCACTGACTAGAGATGGGTTGAAAGCAGAGGATGAATCATCCACACAGCATTTTTAAATAAAATGTTTTATTACTGACACTTTTTTATTATATTCTGGTTAAACACAAGAATCTTCCAAATAACTGCAGAATAAAACAGATTAATAATAACAAACTTTTAAGAAAGTTTTTAGGCATTTTTACAGTATTTATAGGTAATTTAATTGTTATCAATATGCTAACTTCTGTCGTTAAATATTAAAAACAGATTGTCTGCTAAATTAAAGATATAAACTGTATTTTATATTACAACAGATTCGTTTTATAATTTTACATTTTATTCATTTCATTTTTTTCTTTTTTTCCAGATCATTTTTATAGCACCTCAACTGCTGGAACACTACTGTGTGTGTTTTTAATTTAACTTATTTTCTCCCAGTGTACCCTGTCCTGAATCATACTGCAGCATTTAGACAGCATCACGTCACCAGCAGGGAGATTTTTGTTAGTCCAGTAACGCTGAAGAAATTCTGATAAAACTGCTGATTTGGTTTAAAGTTTTTCTTGTTTTCAGTGATGAAGGGACATTTGTGAGCAGTTATTAAAGACACATGATGCAGGATCATCAAGGTAAACAACTGTTTATAAAAATATCATTTGCTGCTACAAACTTTTCTTCCTACATTAGATCATTACTTTAGTTGTAATAATTAGCTGAATATTTCTTCAAATACAGACCTTTGTTTATGAAGCTACTTTTTTATTTATTTATTTATTTTTTTATTTATCCTTGGTGATAGCTCCCGCTGCAGACACATGCAGCTTTGTGGAGAACACAGGGTATTTCTGTTTGGGTATAAATAAAAGGAATATGGATTTAGTTGGAAAAACTGCAAATTAAGACTAGTTTCAGCAGGATGCAGATGTAACGGAGTTACTTACACAAGCAGTTGGTAATGACAGCCCAATCCAGTCTCATCTTTGTCCATTGGCCAATAAACCAAACTATGAGACAAACCTGAGCCTCAGAAAGCTCATGATTACATCTGAACACAGATACTGTGCATAGATTTAATCACACTTTCTCATGAATGCGTCCACATGATCGCGCACACACGAACAGCATCAGCTGCATGAAATGACTGCAATCCAACACCATTCAGATCCACAGCTGCACGTATGCTGAGAAGCAGTCTGTCGTCAGGCCTTTTTATTTGACAGCTGTTCCAAAAAGACAGCAGTCCTATCTTTTGCTTTTTTATTATCAACATGCATTTTTGTCATTGTGCTCTAACACTTGGAGGGCTTAGAGGATAAGGGAAATAGCGTATCAGTTACTCAAGCTCTGTGAAAATGCATGTAATACTCTCCATAACCTCATTGTTAATGGAAACAAATCCAAGATCCACCGCAGCGCGGGGCACACATCTGTAACTTTTATGAAGTGATGGTCATTTGGATGCCTCCTCTGCAGGTTCCATCTCTCTTAATTTAATTTTGACCTTTCCATAAATTCTCACTCATTTCTGAGCCAGTGATGGTGAGAGAAAGATCTTTAGTATTTCATATGGAAAGGTTGTAAATGAAAGAGTGCCCGGAGCGGAGAGGAGAAATTATAGGGTATTCATTTTTTACACTGATACCCCTGAGAAACACAGTGATAGGAGAGCGTAAGGATATCCTCTGTAGCTCAGGGAAGAACTGGAAGCAGGTTGAGACGTTCCATCAGCTCTCCCACGATATGTGGAACATGTACATGATGCAAGGTGCTGCTCTTTACATTTCTCATGCATGAAATTGTACCCAATAAGTGCAGACATTGGGTGGGAAGGGGTGTGTGTGTGTGTGTGTGTGGGTCGGGGGGGTCTTCATCGCCTTTTGCAATTAAGTAAAGCCACACAGGAGAGCGGTGCCCTCCTCCTCACCACACATGAGTAATTTGAGAAAGCTGGCCTCGAGGCTGTCCTTTAACAAGCTCACCCAGATCGCTGTATCGTCCGCCACTCAGGAGGCAGCTGCCTTTAAGTGGCTGCATGTCATTCTGAAGAGCAACTGACAAACACACAAAGCCTGATTTAAGCCGAAACTCTCAGAGTACATGCATGAAGATGCTTTTTATAACGTGGCAACTACAGGCTGCTTTTACAAGCATGCTGCAGCCATCCATGAGCAAAGAGAGTTATCTGGAAAATGCGGATGTTTAATAATGCTGGTATCTGAGCTTAAACTGTTTCACTGTGGTGGAGGCAGCTGCTTCTGTCAAAACCTCTGCATCTGTCTGCTGTCACATACGAGCATCCCGTGTTTGACATATTTATGTAATGTGTGTAGGAGGACCGTTTGGTTATGGAAATAATGATGATTATTTAATGTGATTACTCCCTAGACTGAAGCTGGACTTTCACCCAGGGTGTTAAAGAAGCCAGGACCGCCTCTGCTGTAGGGTTTTCATTCATTTAGTCTTTTTTTAACTTACATATGTATATTATATATATGGTATTTGAACATGAAGATTTTTGTGCCTATGGTCGACAGACATTATTAAAACCTGACTGTAAGCCAGGGTGGGATCAGCCTGCAGCAGCTTCATTTTCAGTATGGGTGCAGAGCTGAACGTCTCCTATTCTTACCATAGCTGGGAGGGACTGTGGTGTGGGGACCGCTGTTGTGCCGTAATAAGCACCCCTGCCACGAAAACCCCTCCAAGACCCTGTATGTGTTAGTAACTGAACATTAAAAGAGATAAACCGACCCGTTATCTCCACCCCCGTATGAGCTCATCAACAGTCAGCCTGTTTAAACTGATTGAAAGCAGATTATAAGAGTCGTGTTTAGATGGTATACAGATGTTAGAGGCCAGGGTGACCCCTATGGTTTACCATTTCTGACTGGAAAAGAGCTACGGCCACCAAACACAGCATTTATCGGTGATCAAAAATGAACTCCCCCCGTTGCTTTTTTGGAAAGGGTCATTGTGGCGATGATGGGTCTACTTCCGTTATTGGCCCAGATTCGCCTTCAGAAGTGGCAGAAGTGCACGTGTCATTCTGAACATGTGACAAAATAGCAGAGCGTCATACTTCCACCCGGTATCGAGCCCATGTTTGAAGTTGATTGGCCCTCAAGAGTAGAAAATTGTGTCGGGGCACTGACTAATACTGACCTCTAAGAGAGCACAATTTGACCTGGGTACTCCAGATGCCCCCCGTGTCCATCAGTCATGCAATCCATCCTCGTCAGACATCAGACAACAGATGTTACTTCCTGTTGGCTCCGTCCAGCCGTCAACCCTTGACCCTTCCACCACACAGAGCAAAACACTCGCTGAGTAGAACGTATTTACCCCTTCATCGCTGTAATTATGTTAAATGTATTTCATTTACACAGACACAAACACGAGCATGAGGTTTCCATGAATGACGGAAGATGCATGTGAGCGTGGCTGGACAGAAATCTGCTGCGTGCTTCGGATGCCCCTTCCCCGTCAGCAGCCGCAGTCCTTTCAAACCGTCATCGAGCAGCTGCGTTAAAGACAAATCTAATTAACCTGCCCCAGCCAAGCCTGATAATGTAATAGAAATTTAAGCCCAGAGATCAGCGTTGATGGAGAACTAATGTCACCCCTCCAGCCCAGCAGATGACCAGCGTGCGCGTTTGAAAGGGAAGATTTGATTACCTCCTGTTTGTAATTGGCTAATGTGTGAAATTGGAAGGTATGTGAGTGAGCAAGCGAGGAAAGAATAGACGACAAACACAACGATGAGACACAGAGGAAAAGACACAACTCTGTGATCCGATGCATGAAAAACGAGTTTACTGTTGCCACTGCAGAAATCCATCCAAATAAATGTTTCTGTATTTAGCTGCGGCGGCTTGATGCAGTAAATGTTTTTGCCACCTTTTGTCTTGACTTTGTCTCCCAGCAGCACGCCAATGAAACACTGTTTCCCACTGAAACTGAGCTATATTGAATGGAGAAACTGAGAGGCAGATGGGAAATTGAATGAATTCTTGGTGCCTTTTCAATCTCAACTGTTTCATACTGTTTTCTCCCCCAAGAGCCTTAATTTCCCTCAGTCAATATTAATCTCTTGCTGGTGACATTTGCAACACCTTATTTAGATTAGATTTCCTGATTTAACTCATCTTCTGCAGCACCGGGCTGTCGTGCTCGTCTATTTTTACTACTTTTAGATTGCCTGTCTTATAACAAAAAGCTGCAATTCAGCCTTACAGTAAGTACGGAGGAATAATAAGTAAGAACTTTAAAAAGACAAAAATAAGTGGGTGAATGAAAATGACTTTAAACTAAACAATTTGCATTTTAAATGCCCTGTTTGTTAATAACAGGTGGGTAGGGGTCAACATTTAGTCAAATAATCATGAAGATCCTGGTTTCTAAATAAAAAACCTCCAGCTACGCTTTACACACTGGTACAGAATATGACCCACCGATTCAATGAGATGGGATTAAAAAAGTATGTTTTATTCCATTCCAGTCCTTACAGTGAAGGATCAGTCATTAGAACATATTTCCCACCTCTTTTATTTTAATATCACAGCTTGTTAGAACGTTTTATTTCGTGCTAACTCATCAATGACACAAACTGTGGCTGTCGTTGAACACCACGCGGGACAGCAACACACCGGGACGGAGGAGGTGGCTGCGTCAGCCTTTATCCACTTGAGGAAAATAACCCATACAGCAGAAGATCATCGCTGACAGGGATCCACCCATTCATCAAAACCAGGAACGTTCTCATTTCGTCACTCATCGAGCACCACTGACCCTCTGGATGGGAGAGCTTTATTACAGACTGCGCTTTGGTGAGCACTGTAGATTTATGTTGATGCAGCTTCCAGTCCTAGAATTAATTTACAACATCTCCCTGCAGCTGATTTCACAATTAACCTCTTCTGACTGCAAAAACATTTTACTATACTTGATGTAAGGCAGGGAACATCTACAGTATGTATATCACCATGTTCACCTGTAATTTAGTACAGTTATCAGCCTCTCTCCATTGAAACTATAAACACAAAAATACTTTAATGACTACAAATACTCATCATTGATCTTACAGAAATTAAGTCTTAATATATAAGTATAAAGCAGTAATTACTTTATTTCACAGGTAGATTATTTAAATGATAAAACGATTTCATACATTTAACTTATTTACAGCCATGAAGGGGTACACACATTATAGTCAGCCTGAGAGGTCACATCACAGATATGTGCTCATTAAATATATCTTGAATTTATTTAAAACCAATGTTCACCGAAGGAGGAAAAACATTGCTGAATTTAGCATATTTTAACTTGTGAAGTCTTTTACCTAAATTACACTAACATTTTTTAATCAGATTAATCACAGCTTAAAAATTAATCATGATTAATCACCATTTGCGACCATGCTTGTAAATTGTCCATTTTTATTGTATTGTATCACCAGAACGAGCTGATGCTGCAAATACACACACAGACACGTTACACTGCGTTGGAACACTAGCCGCCATATTGAGTACCTGCTCTGTGTACCTGAACCACACAGGCTGTCAGAGATGCCGTCAAAATGCTGTGCAGTTGTGTGTGACAACAAGAAAGGAGGCCGAGATATATCTTTTCAGCAACTACTGAAGGAAGAAGAACGTCGTCAGAGATGGCTTTCAGCGATCAGGAGGGCTAACTGGACGCCAGTAGCCGTCTCTGCAGTGTACATTTTGTATCAGGTAAGTTTCAATGCTCGTTCACCCACCGCTTGTAATTCTAAAATAGTTTATTTAGGACCTTAACATCACTCTTACATCTCTCATCAGTCTTGCTCTGTAATTTGGTAGATTATTGATACTGTGGTAGCCTCCTCCTGTGCAGTGCTAACAGCTACATAGAATTAGCCATTGTTTACATAAAGTTGATTACCAGACCAACTTCCCTTTCTTTCAGCAAAAAGAACTTCTTGTATTTGATCTGCCATATTTTTGGTTCAATGACCAAGCCTGCCATGAAATATCGACCAGCGTACGTGCATTTGAAAGCTTTCAGACCTTCTCCTGTGGACGAAAATGGGTTGTGTGTGAGGTAGATATAAATGTCGTGAAAGGAAAAATCCAGTAGCTTGTCAAATGATGGAAACAGTTGGTAAGGATCGCATCCAATAACAGCTATTTTTTTGTTGAATCTTTGTAATTCTCGTGGATTAAAATGAGAAATATCCATCTGTACCGAACACTGAGCCTCTCAGATAACGGAAGTAAAGTAGAATGTGTAATGATGTCGCGCCCCTGAAAGGCATATACAGGACTGTCTCAGAAAATTAGAATATTGTGAAAAAGTTCTTTATTTCCTGTAATGCAATTAAAAAACA
>JBAFSZ010000014.1:31119036-31131873 GCA_036919955.1 Melanotaenia pygmaea
ACACATGCGGGGGGACCAGTATGACTGTTCCAAAACCATTAAAAAGTGAATTTTGCATAATATGGGACCTTTAAATCAGGGGTGTTCAACCTGAGGCGGAGCAGCAAGTGGCTCTCTGGACCTTCAACAATGGTTTATAAGACACGGCTAAACATGCTAAAGAACTAAGTAATGTTTTTAAATATAGAAATTAGAACAAATGCAGGTTTTAGCATTTTTTTTTCAGTTTTTTCATAGAATAATATTAATAATTTCCACAACATAATGACACTGGAAAGGCTGCAGACCCCTGCACTAAACACACAGACAGATTTAGCAGCAGTTTTATTTTTAAACAGCAACAGTTAAATTTCTTCTTAATAGAAAATCAAATATTTATGACAAAAAAGGATGAAATTTTCAGCTTAACATAGATCAAATTATTTTGACATCAGTAGAGAGCTTTAGTTGTTTTGATTTTAGAATTGGTAAATTATATTTATTTCAAGACTGACTTACTGACATTGTATCGCTGTGTTTACATTATTAGGTTTCAAAGTTGCACAAAACTTTAAATGACAGTCAAACGTTTGTAAGGTATTGTTATTGTCTAATAAACATGGCACAGCAGGGCATGGAAAGAGCAGTGATTTGAGTCAGGATGTTAGAACAGGGCAACCTTCAGTGTTACTGTACTGTATCAACGGGGTAATGGAGAATAAAATGAGGTCTGTAAGAGGTCTTCACAGATAGAAGCAGTACAGATAAAAAAAAAAAAAAAAAAAAAAAAATTCTGAGATTACCCAAGTGAGGAGACAATGCTCTGCCTCCTAAACTTATTTTTTCCACAGTGTAGAACTGGCCACCTTAACAAGTAAAAATAAATAAGATTAGTTAAAGAATAATACTACTAATCATAAACCATGTCATCATTTACTTCAGTACCCTTTGGCTGTTCATACCTCATCTATTTTACCAAAGACTATCTGACTGAAATATTCAAAGAAGATTTACAAGCTGACTGAAAGGTGCTGCAGACTAGCTGCCACATCAACATGTTTTCATTCATGAAAGAAACAGTAAAGAGCTATATTTCAAAAGCTGCAGTTTTTTACCCTCCTGTTTTTATTTCTTAACGTCACTCATGGGTTCATTAGTAAATGAGGGATCGTTAGATGTTAGCACCACAACTACCATGTAAACAGCGTATAAACAGCGTGTGAGCAACTTTTCAAAGTAATAGAAATAAATATGTATCTGAAATATTTCTATCAGGTTGTCAGCAGAAACTTGGACATTTCTTGAAAGTTTTATTTATTTATTTAATCTTTACTGATGACGGTTCTTCTACCTTGGCACCTCTGACTAGTCCCTCGAGGATTAATTCTTGGCTGCTTAATTATCTCTATATGCTCATTTTAGAGCACCTGATCTATAAAATCACTGCAGATGATACTCAGCTTTACTTATCCTCGAACACTTATTTAAGATGGTGGTCAGCAGCACGGAGCACCACAGGGGACTGCACTATCACCATTTTTCTTCACGCTGTACAAATCAGACTTCCTGTACAATACTTAGTCGTCTCATCTGCAGACATGGGGAGTATCAGTGATGGACAAGAGGCTGAGTGCAGAGAACTGGTCAGTTTGTTAGCTGATGCAGAAAAAATCACTTTATGTATGAGTAAACAAAACACTGTTTACATCCTGGGAGAAGAGGTGGAGCTAGTGGAGTACCTCAGAGTTCAACTGGACAACAGACTGGACTGGGAATGCAACACAGAAGCATCTAGAAGAAGGAACGAATCCTCTACACAACACTGAAGAAACAACAGTGTGTTTAGGCTTTCACTTACGCCACAAGAAGCAAGAAGAAACGAGAACAAAATGTCGTCGTTTTGCTCCCGCGGGAACGTAAAGGGACACAGGGTGCGGCTTGTTCTTGACACGTCAGCCGAGCAGAAATTTTTTCTTTAGGTGGCTTTGAGAAGTATTGAGTGATAGGTCAGACATTTGAGGTCGGTGTAGTTAACGTAGTAAAGAATGAAGCGGAAAGCTGTGGTTTCCCCTGATGCGAGGTTGAATGAATAGTTTTAATGAACAGCTCATCAAGCTGGTGAGAATGTATGTAAATCTATACAACACGTGGTACTAAAAGACACGGACAAAGCTACATGCACCACCACTTTTTTTCTTGTTCTTGTCTTGGCCTCAAAAACAAGAACAAAGTTCTTGCTTCTCGCATAGTATGGAACAAGCTTCATTTTCTCATTTAATGCACTGCTCAAAAGAAATTAAGGGAACCCTAAAAAAATGAAATATTCTTATTAAACACTTTGTTCTTTACATAGTTGAAAATGCTGACAACAAAATCACACAACAATATCAATGAAAATCAGATTTATTAACCCATGGAGGTCTGGATTTGGAGTCACACTCAAAATAAAAGTGGAAAAACACACTGCAGGCTGATCCAACTTTGATGTAATGTCCTTAAAACAAGTCAAAATAAGGCTCAGTAGTGTGTGTGTGGCCTCCACGTGGGCATGCTCCTGATGAGGTGGCGGATGGTCTCCTGAGGGATCTCCTCCCAGACCTGGACTAAAGCATCTGCCAACTCCTGGACAGTCTGTGGTGGATGGAGAGAGACATGATGTCCCAGATATGCTCAGTTGGATTCAGGTCTGGGGAACGGGCGGTCAGTCCATAGCATCGATGCTTCGTCTGGCAGGAACTGCTGACACACTCCAGCCACATGAGGTCCAGCATTGTCTTGCATTTGGAGGAACCCAGGACCAACCGCACCAGCTTGTGGTCTTACAAGGGGTCTGAGGATCTCATCTCGGTACCTAATGACAGTCAGGCTACCTCTGGCGAGTACATGGAGGGCTGTGCGGCCCCCCAAAGAAATGCCCCCCCACACCATTACTGACCCACTGCCAAACCGGTCATGCTGGAGGACGTTCAGGCAGCAGAACGTTCTCCACAGCGTCTCCAGACTCTGTTACGTCTGTCTCATGTGCTCAGTGTGAACCTGCTCTCATCTGTGAAGAACACAGGGCGCCAGTGTTGAAGTTACCAATCTTGGTGTTTTCTTTGGTAAAAGCCAAACATCCTGCACGGTGTTGGTCTGTAAACACAACCTCCACCTGTGGACGTCGGCCTCATACCTCCCTCATGGAGTCTGTTTCTGACCGTTTGAGCTACACATGCACATCTGTGGCCTGCTGGAGGTCATGTTGCAGGGCTCTGGCAGTGCTCCTCCTGGTCCTCCTTGTACAAAGGTGGAGGTAGCATCCTGCTACTGGGTTGTTTTACTTCCTATGGCCTCCTCCACGTCTCCTGATGGACTGGCTTGTGTCCTGGTAGCACCTCCATGCTCTGGACAGTATGCTGACAGACACAGCAAACCTTCTGGCCACAGTTTGTATTGATAAGCCATCCTGGATGAGCTGCACTACCTGAGCCACTTGTGTGGGTTGTAGACTCCGTCTCATGCTACCACTAGAGTGAAAGCACCGCCAGCATTCAAAAGTTACCAAAACATCATCCAGAAAACAGGACGGAGAAGTGGTCTGTGGTCACCACCTGCAGAACCTCCTGTATTGGAAGTGTATTGCTAATTGCCGATAATTTCCACCTGTTGTCTGTTTCATTTACACAACAGTATGTGGAACTGATTGTCAGTCAGTGATGCTTCCTAAGCGGACAGTTTGATTTCACAGAAGTGTGACTGACTTGGAGTTACACTGTGTTGTTTAAATGTTCCCTTTACTTTTTGAGCAGTGTATTAATAAGAATGTGGCATAATGGAAACTAAAGGAAATGCACTGGCATGGAAAATAAATGTTGATCTGATTTTATACACCGGAGGAGGAGTGATTATTAGCTCACTGAGTTCACATAAGAACAATGCCAAACAAATTAACAACCAGTAACAACTTAATGGGACAGATGCTACAGGTATTTAAACACATTTGTGACAAAATGTTTTCATTAAAACTACTGTTTCCCACTTTACAGTCAGAATCTTCTGTTTAGACAATCTATATATCTTTTCATAACATTTTTGGTGCACTAATATTTACAAATTCTTCCACCCTAGTAGGAAGTTGTAAGTTTTTTTTTTTATTCTGTAGTATGTCAGGGTTGTTCCAGATGGGTGTCAGCTGTCAGGGAAAGAGTGTAGACTTGGTTATTTTAAGAAAACCCCACCAATCTGTCAGAGAGGAGTTGATGTAGTAGCTTTTAAAACATTTATGGTGTCTGATAGCTGAGCTAATAAATAGCAGGTCAGAGATGACAAATCTTCAGACAGTGCGTGGTCTATAACGAGCCATGGTTCATTTAGATGGCTAGGTTTGAGCCATTTTGAAATATATCCTGAAATCTTGTTAAGGATGTGTCAAGCAGAGATGGTCTGGACCCCTAAATGCAGACACAAGATGACCCAGGAGGCAGAGGTAAAACTGAGAAAAGACAGTTTATTTGAGCCTGTGCAGGAGCAGTGTGCGGACGCTGAACAGACCCTTAGGCTCAGTCCAGAAACCGATGGCTGGAGGAATCAGGGAGTTGACTTAGAGCGGACAGGACCGGTGAGGAGGGAGCAGAGCCAAGAGGTGAGTGAGGTACTCCAGGCTGGAAAATCAGCTTCACCAGGAGTCTGAACACAACAGGAATCATTAGAAGTAGCAACAATCATTAAACAGAATGTAAAAGCAGGCGAGATAACTACACGATCTGGCAGAAGAAAATAGAATGAGCCGGTGGCTAAATACTGCTTGGAATGAGGGTGGCTTTTCGCAGGATGAGACTCTGGTGTGAGGATCAGTCCAGGTGGCTGCACTGAAGTAAACCTGTAGCTCTTCTAGCCAAATACAGGGATGACACACAAAAACAGACAGAGGGAGACAAACGCACACACTAGGGCAATCCGGGAACCACACACACACAGGGGAGACAGGAGCCCTAACAAATCTGTTTGCTATGAAATAGTGATGAAAATTGAGAAAATCGATCCCACCACTGCTTTTCGTTTTTTGTAGAGTTTTTAAACTAATGCGTGGTGGCCTGTCTTTCCAGAAAATTTTTGTCATGTTTGAGCCTAATGACTTGATTGAGGTGGAGGAAGGTTTAATGGTAATCACTGAAAATATGAGTTTAAATTGAGTTTAGGTAGAACCATCATTTTAATGATGGCAACTCTCTCTGTGAGTTATATAGATAAGCTTTGTTAGTTCTGACAACCTGGGGGAAATGTTTATTCCTAAGTATCCAGTATTTTCTGATTATAGTGCAGTATCAGGAATATTTTGGAAAGTGCAGTTAATGGGTAAAATAGTGGTTTTAGACCAATTAATGGAGTAGTCAGAGATTGATGAGAATTTTTTAATTTGTGTAATTGTCTGATAAAGAGATTATGAGTTTCTATGGAAGAGCAATACATCATCAGCGTAAAGACTTGTCTCATGCTTTATATTTCTGCCACTGATACCTTTATTTTATTTCTTTTGTGTAATACTAGCTGCTAAGGGTTCAAATAAGATTGCAAAAACTGAGGGAGGGTGGGGGGTGGATAGCCTTGTCTAGTGCCCCTCTCCAGACTAAAGCTTGAAAAAGTTTGATCATTTGTTCAAACACGTGCATTTGGATAACTATATAACATCTTCATCCAGTCAATAAAAGATGACCTAAACCTGAATTCGTTTAATGTTGCAAATAAAAATTTCCATTTTACTGGATAAAATGCTATTTCTGTATCGAAAGATATTATTGGGGTTTGTGTATGGTGGCATAGTCTATTAGATTTATTAATCTGCGTGTATGACTGGAGGAACGTTACAAAGCCTCTTTGATCAGGATGTGTCATAATTCTGGCTTCGTTCCTTGGTTTACTTTTGTTCTTTCATGTTTTGGGTCTTGTCATGGTTTTGGTTAATATGTTATGGTATTTAAGGTGTCCAGTCATGTTCAGTTTCCGTGTTGCACTTGGTTTTTGCTTGTTAGTGCACCTTGTCTGATTATTCATTCGTCTCACTTGCGTCTAGTTTTCTGTGTATTTAAGTCCATGGTGTTCAGTTCGTCCTTGGTAAGTTCATTGTGTCTGCCTCCTGCCTCATCTGCCTGCATGTAGGTCCCCACTTCCATGGTCTTGAGACAGGATGTATGATAAGAGGAGTTACTTTTTCTAATTATCTGGCGAGGGCTCTGCAGATTATTTTGAGGTCTGCATTTATTAATGATATTGGACAGTAACTGGACGGAATAGTGGGGTCTTTAGCTGGTTTTGATACTACTGTAGCATTAGCCACATTCACGTTTTGAGGTATTTTACCAGTTTCCTTTATTTCTGAAACCATTTTGTGGAATGTGGATGCTAGAGTGGTCCAAGTTCTTTAAAAAAAATCTGCAGGAAACCCATCTGGGCCTGGAGCTTTATTACTGGGCATGTGTTGTAGAGCTTCATGGAGCTCAGCTATTGAGCTGGGTTCCTGTTCCTGTTGTAATTTTGGCAGGTTTAGGTTAATAAAGGCTGATACATACAAGGAATTTCTAAATTTGAACAGATTTTTTATCTGTTAGAGACCCCACACATGACGATACAAAATTAGATATTTAAGTTTTGATCATACTGTGTGGTGTGCTCTGATAATCTCAGCACAAAACAACACATAATGATTCTGTCCCTTAACCGATCTAGAATCTAGTCCTCCAAGCCAGAAATCTTGCTTGATCAAACGTGATCCAACAAAAAGAAAGAAGAAACATAGCAACAACCAAAAAACAAAGAAGAACCATATGGTTCATCTTCATTGCCCCCCAGTCAGCTTTCTCTCTGATTGGGTACATTATGTTCCAAATCACAACCCATAGAGTCACACCTCAGGAGTCGTCAGCTTTCCCCACGCACGTGAAGACTTTTGGTCGTAAATATTGAGCATGCTTAGTATTTCCGATTGTTGACCATGATTCGTTTTGGAGCCAATTGTCCGGATGAATTAGCGTTTAACACATCTCAGACCAAATGATAATCTTATAGGATAATCTTATTAGACTTAAGATAATCCGGCATTTGCATATTTGTTTGGGAAAGGGGGAGAACCAGGAAAAAACCAGCCCAGTAATCTTTATGTGTGTGCCCAGCTTAAGGAATTCTTCAATGTTATTGTATGGTTGATCAATTTGTGATGAGTATAATGTTTTATAGAATTCCATAAAATGGTTCAGCAAGTGTTCTTCTGGAGAAGCCCTGTAGGCATCTTGTAGAGATTTATTTATAAGCTCTAGGCTCTAGGTCAGATGTTCCTGAACTCTTCTTTTTCTTAAGTGATGAAAATAAGATTATTTTCTTCAAAACCTCCATCTCCTTCCCGAGGCCACAAGCGAACAAGACAGAAGCAGACAGGCTGGGCTCTATAGTTGTAACCTGTTGACTGACCCAAGACACACCTTAAAAGGCTGCAACCCACATTTACATTAGGAGGTCAAAATGCACAGAGAAATGTAAAAAGGAAACAGAGACATTTAAAAAAGGAGGAAGAAATAAATATGCTTAGAAAAATAAACAGAATGAAGATTGGAAATAATGAGGACGTAAATGTGACTGAATAAAAAATGTTTCAAGAAATGAAATGTCAGATGAAAATAAAATATAGAAATAAATCATTTTGGGGACAAGAAAGTGTGAAAATACAGAAAAATATGGGCATAGAAATGAAGGAAAAATGATCACCAAATAATTAAATTGAACTGAAAATTAAATAGAGAATGAATAAATAGGAATATTAACTCCAAATTAAAACAGTTGAAAATGTTAAATATAAATCTGTCACATTTTAAAAGTTTCTTAATGTTTTTTTTTTTTTTCTTTTTTTTTTTTTTTGTATAATTTATTGGCATATAAAAGTGTTCATGGAGCTATTTTTATATTTCTGTATTTATAATTAATTTTGGCCGTTTCGGTTCTCCATATTTCATTTCTACCTACTGCCAGAGTGATTGTCTAAAAGACTATACACCTCTTATCTGATTAGCTGATAGTCTTCGTATGCTAAGCAACTCTTCAGAACCTGGAACAATCTACCACTCTGATATCACGCTATACTATTGGTACTATTGCTGGTACTTTTCTGTCACACTACAGAACAGGAACCATCCTTTCAATGTAGTTAAGATCTGTTAAAAACAAAATGATTGAGCAGCCGGTAAGAACTCCTCCAGCTTTCTGTGACCATCAGACTGTCAAAACTAGCATGCCGGATTTTGAAGGACCCCTTCCATGTTCCGTTTCCAGAGTTTCTATGGCTCCTCTTGGATGCAGACCCCACTGTCCAGGCTGTAGAACACAGAGAAGGAAGTTTACTTTCATCCCTAGGCTGTCCATCTGCCTCCTGAATAACTGAAGCACTTTAGTCATTTAATTTATCTGCTACAGCAGCAGTCATCAGATTAAAATAAAGAACAGATACATAAGAAATAATGTAAAAATATAGAGAAATAGAAAATAAACTCAATATACACAATACATATGAGGAAAGCCCACAAAAACCAGAAATAAATAAAATAGCTGTACACACAGACCATACAGAGTTATGATGATGGATTGGTGGGTGTGTTTGGGTAAATGCAGAGATTATGATCACCTCTCACACATGGAGAAGTTATTGATCAGGGTTATTGTGAAAGGAAGGAATGGTTCTTGAACCTCTTTATGAAGCGGAGCAGCAGCGTCTGTTAGAGAAATAGCTCCACTGGCCTCCAGTTTACTTTGTAGTGGATGTGTGGAACCGTCCATGATGGAGACCAGTTTGTTCAGAGACCTCCTGTCTCTGACTGTCTTCAGTGTCTCCAGGTTGTGTCCAACAAAGACTGTATACAAAAGATGGACGGAAGCTCGGTAACGTCACCCGTAGGTTTCTGGTAAGCAAAAGTGAAGCTTGTTGGGCGGTTCCCACCGTCGCCATCTTGGCAGCGTCACACCTGCCGTCGATCCCAGGAAATACAAAAATGGGCAAAGAGGCGGAGCTGAGAGGAGGGCTGTGAGTGTGGGGGTGGATGATTGACGTCTATCAAACTTTGAGCTGCATGTAGCTCAGAGCTAACTGAGCCAACGCGGATCTAACGTGAGCTAACTGGCTAATGAAGTTAGGCGGGCTAAGGCTAAGGCGCAGTTAGCCGGCTAAAACCCGCGGTTTTGCTACACTCTCCCTTCTTGCAGCAGAAATTGGATACATGTCAATCAAAAGGACACGCCCCTAATTATGCACAATTTCTTAACGGATGAGTTAGAAAGAAATTCACCTTCCTCACAGTTGTCATGAAGGTAAACTTGAGCTTTTAATCCTAAAATGTTTTTGTACCAGGCTTTAAACATGTTATTTTCTGCTGTGAAGTTGGTCTTTTTAACATGGGAGTCTATGGGGATTTGTTCTGTTTTGGAGCCCCGGGCGGATGAGGGGTGACCTGACACTTTTTGCACTTCCGCATAGGCTTCACATTTCACCGCCGGAGGTTGCTGCTTGGCGTCCAATGATCTTTCCAGCCTTATAGATCAGTTTGTTGATCCTGCTGCATCCTGGAGCTGATGCTGCTCCCCTAGCACACAGCGTACACACTGGCGCTGGCCACCACAGACCGGAAGAACATCTCCAGCAGTTTGCTGTAGACATTAAAGGATCTGAGCTTCCTCTGGAAGTAGAATCTGCTCCTCCGCTTCCTATACACAGCTTCTGTGTTAATCCTCCAGTCCAGCCTGCAGTCCAAGTGCACACCCAAGTATTTATATACCTGTACACAATCTCCACCTCCTCACCAGCATCCTGATGGGTGGTGTGCAGGTTTCCTCCTCCTGAAGTCAATAACCATCTTTGTCTTGTTGACATTCAGAAGGAGACGGCTCCTGCTGCTACAGTCCACAAAGTTGTTTGCCTGCTCCCTGTATTTCTCCAGCTGTCTATCTCTGATACATGTAAAAACTGGTAAAACTGCCCCTGACAGACGAAGTAATTTGAATTGAACTGACAAATGCTTAATTTAGAACTCATCGCTGTTTCTTTTATTAAGTTAAACAGCCTCCTCACACGAACATCTTCATTTTCAGTGGTTCATATAAAACACTCAGAGGTTATTCACTTCCACATCTAAGAAAGTTTCTGCATCTATCAGCAGCCAGGTACAGCAGACGGTCTCTACGTCTCATCGTGGCACACATCCCTAAACCAGGTTTCTCTTTGGACAATCATCCTTTTCATTTTCTGCATCAAGTGACTTGAACTTGTTACAAAAAAAACTGAAGGTTCATTTTTATTTCTGTTTCTGCTTTCAAAGCCACCTGAAGGCAAATAATAATGATGCTTGTAAGTGTTCTTCCACAAACTATCACCACTTTTAAATTTCTGATGATGTACTGAAATGTATGTGTAATATTGCTGTTCAATGTCTTTGCTTTTTCTCTCTCCCTCAAAGTCTTTTCTGCACTGACCAGACCAACACTGTAAATAAGACCCTGTTCTTAATGTTTTGCCTGGTGAAATAAAGATTGAATAAAAAGTAAATAAATGAGTTGGTAAATAGTGAGTAAAATAATCCAATTTTCTCTCCTTGTTTTTTTTCTGAGTCTTAACTTCAAGTTCAGTTCGTGCTGCATTCACTGTACGTTGGAATTGGGAAGCTGTTTATGTAATACAAGGAAGAAATAACTCACCAAGTCTTTGTGTAATATTTGATACCCCAACGACAAATTCTGACTTCAAGTGTATGTTTTATGATAAAGTGAATATTTCTGTCTGTTGACCAAGATATGTAAAAGAAATTTCATCAAGAGCTCAGGAGATGGTGTCAACTTGTGAAAAAATGGCAGAATATGTCTCCTTTAAAATTTAAAGAGGCCATAAAATGATATGTGTGCATGATGTGTACTTCTACTCGTTTGTTCTTATTTTAGCTTGTTATGTGCTCATCACACCACAGAATGGTGTTTCATCACTTTTCATCATCCCTGTATGCAGCATGCATAACGAGATGAGCGGGTGTCCATGTTTCCTTTTTCATTTCCTTTAGGACCAGACAAATTACCTCACATACACACTATAAGCAGCCCGTTTGTTTTGTCTTGATGTTTTTATGTTTCAGTTCAGAACTCACAATGCCAGCATGCTGCCACATATGTAAGACATGCCACATTTTCAACTCAGTTAATTTTGTCACAACAGTCAGGGCCCTAACAGAGGTGGTGCTTGTTTAGATGGGCCACCTCCTGCAGCCCCCATGCAGTGGGGTATATAATGACTGTAATACGGTGTTTTTTCATTGTTGACCCTGGAATCAGCTTGTGTGAGGGAATGACCCAAATTTAAATATCAATTTGTCTTGAAAAAACTCGAACACATTTATAGTCACTATCAAGCAGTCTGGCTCAGGTAGTCACAGAGTTAATAATAATTTAAAACATAGTTGGCTCAACCAATGCTCTCTGGAAGCATCACCCAGTCTTCCACGTCAGTGTGCGACAGCAGCAGGAAAGGCTTGTCCGAGTAAAGCCTTGACCAGATAAACAGCTGAACTCTGTGTGTCTTATAAAACTACTTATTTTAAGAGTCGTCAAGGTAAGTTCTGCCACTTGACCGCAACGTTTAAATGCAGCTTTCAACAGAAGAACGGTTAAAGGGATTTTGGAGGATGGTAGATCCTACCCATTAAGATAATGTATAATTTAAGGTTTAATAAAATAGATTAGTTAAAGACTTTAATGCAGGGGTGCCAAAGTCCAGTCCAACTGCAACTTTTAGATGCAACCCTTCCCCAACACACCTGAATCTAATGAATGGCTTGTTACCAGGCATCTGCAAAGCAGAAGGACATGTGGATGAGGGAATTGTCCCGTATTGGAGAAGGGTTACATTTACAAGTTTCAGGATAGTAGATCTCGAGGACTGGGCACCCCTGCTTTAATGTATGAAATTGGTTTAATTCCAGCCACAATACCTTTTTATTCGTAACAAATAGAACCTCATTGAAATGATTGAAATTTAACTAAAGACATTACTTCTGCTCTGCTTCCTGTGCAGGCGTCAGGCGGGACAGATCAGTCTGATGCTATGCTGAGCAATGCAGGTAAGATTAATGTTTAATACGTTGTTGTGTAGCACCTTCTGAATGCTGATGTGTGAGATCACAAGATTTGTATTCATGTACCGAGCTTCTGTGTTAAAACAGGAATTTAAGTTTGTTTCTTTTAGCTGGATTTATACTTGCATGGCGTCTGTGTTACTTCCATAAGCTCCACGGAGGCTTGATGCGCACCTCTTCCATACCTGACGTGCACCGCTGCTTGCAGCGTGGTTGCGTGGAAGTACTCCCTTTTAATTGGTAAGTTTGTGATTACATGTTCCTGATTTCTAGAGCTTCTTACTGAACTTGTGTACTTACCGTGGAAATGAAACTGCAACGCAGTGCTGTAACCATATGCTTGAGTTTGAGCACATTTCACCGGCATCAGCTGTGCCGACCGTACAGTAAGCAGATGCCGTGCGAGTATAAGCCCAGCTTTGGTCTGACAGATAAATAGCTAGCTAACAGGTACCATGCTGATGCCCGAGTTGAACAAGCAAAGTAAACTGCTTTAACTTCAATGTTTTAAAACGTGAAATGAAAATTTCAGAAAAGTGTGGGTGCACAAAGATGATTGGCAAGATTTCTGGAGACAACGGGGTGAACAGTCGGAGCTGCGGGTATTTGGTCACAAGCAGTCGTTCCAAAATTAGAACCCGTGTCTCATCAAAATACAGTAGTAGCGGTTTAAAAGTTCCCCTGTTTCCATGATGGGTCCTTGACTGGTTCTTGACTGGTCCTTGACTGA
>JBAFSZ010000014.1:31216319-31230126 GCA_036919955.1 Melanotaenia pygmaea
AGTCGTTGATCTACCAGATCTCCATGGCGACCATTGACTACTGTTTACCACTTTATCCAACAGAAACAGATGTATGGCACCCATATTGGAAAAATATTTTGCATGTGTTGTTTCTACATATATTGGAACACTTTTAGTACCCAGCCATATCAAAATTCTAGTATTGTGTTTTTTGATGCACCCCAATCTGCAGTGATGTGGACTCTGGTGAAGAAGGAGCTGAGAAGCTCTGAATTTACTGGTCCATCTACATTCCCACCCTTACTTATGGTCACCAGCTGTGGGAAGTGACTGAAAGAACAAGATCATGAATACAAGCGGCTGAAATCAGTTTTCTCCTCAGGATGTCAGGACTCTCCCTTAGAGATAGGGTGAGAAGGAGGAGATCAGTGTAGAACTGCTGCTCTTCCACATCCAGAGGAGGCAGATGAGGTGGCATGGACATTTGGTAGCATGCCTCTTGGACGCCTCCTTGAGGAGGTGCGCTTGGTGAACCCGATCAGGAGGAGGCCCTGAGAAAGAACTAGGACTATAGGTGTGTCCCAGTTCAGGGTCTGCACACTTCAAAGTTTGCAGACTACGTAGGCTACAGAGTGTCCTCCATAGTCTGCACACTTCTGTTTAACTTTTGTGAAATGGGACGGCCTACCTAGCCAACAAGAATTTCCCATAGCAACAACACAGGACGCTGAATCACTTAAACCTCTGAACTTACTCGTAGGACACTTCAGTAGACGCTGAACACGGAGCGGCAACACCGACAGTAAAAAAAAACAAAACTCATTTTGATGCTCTGTTGTTTTCCAGCCGGTACACTTCATTAATCCCTTTAAAGTCCTTGAATATAAATATTACTGAATTTTAATGTCACCATTTAACAAACGTGCTTTAAATGTACTTGGTTTTGTAACGTTTATACTAAAGTGTAGTTAAAAAAAAGCATACAGTTTTTTAAATACAACTTTATTTAAACTTAATACGACTCTTCTGAGGTTGCTGATTCGCCACTGTTTTGTGTGCAATGAATTCTGGGAGAAAAGAGACCACGAAGGATGCATCGCCAGCAGCCTTCGTTTGGGGCTAAACGAAGTGCGGATTTGAAGGGTGGATTCGGAGGGTCCTTCAAATTCTGTGAATTGGGACAGTTCACGTCTGTCGACGTGATGTGTGCAGACCCTGAATCGGGTTACACCTTATGTCCTCGACTGGCCTGGAAATGCCTCAGGATTCCCTCAGAAAAGTGACTGAGGAGAGAGAAGTCTGGACTCCCCTAAGCTGTATGATGATAAATACTCTATTCATCCCAGAGGGATGGCTGGATGGATGGATAGATGTGACAGTAAAGGGGTTCATGGAAAACCCTTTACAATGAACATAGAGACAGACAGACATCTCTCTACATTGTAATTCAAGCAGCAGAAGCTTACATTTTCATGAGTTTTCTTTTAAATATATTTGACTTATTTTAGGCTTTTCTACAAACATTTTGAAGGAAGTTTCTTACTGGGACATGGAGGGTAAAGGCTCAGTCTGCTTGTCACGAGACTGCAAGGATACAGTGGAACAAGTGAGCAAGAAGAAAAAGAAAAAAGTAAGATTTGTGTAGTCGTGGTTTTCACCTGTCAGATATTTGTTTTCTGGTAGGTTGATATTACTGACTCATTTGATAAATAAGCTGCTGTCGGACTGACAGAAAGGTAGATTTGAATATTTGTAGAATGACTTTTCACCATTAAAATACCAGTAGGTGGTTTTGAATTAAAAGTCATTCCTTTATACTTAGACCTTAGAAAAATACATAAATCAGACTGAAATTGTAATTTAAACACAGTCGATGAGAAAGAAACACACAGCCGTGGTCCTGTAATGATTAACGGACAGGCCCTTGCGTCTCATTCATCTTCCTCTCTCTCTCTCCCGTTCATGGCTCATCTGTGTCCTCTTCCTGACTCCGTCTCCCCTTGACCCCGTCTTAAGACTTTGTCTTCATGTCTGCACAGTCTGTCGTCAAAAAGCCACAATGTGTATGTGTCATGGCATTTCACAACCCAGTGTGTCTGGGAGTAACTTGTGTTGAGTTGAAGTGTCTCTCAAAGTGCCAGCATGAAGCTATCTGGAGCAAAGAAGCCTAAAATAAAGTCTCCACTGGTGCCATAGTGTAGTGGAATCATTTCAGGAAAAAGCCGCTTCGTCTCCCCGTTAGATTGGTTGTTGTTCAGTGACACATTTATATGTTTACTGCTTACAGAAGTGCCACCGTGGGCTCTCAGCAGTCTGCAGTCAGGAAGCCCATAGTTAGTTTCTCTCTTTCTCAAGAAATCTGCTGTGACAAATAAAAACAAACACGCCTTTAGTTATAAAAATGCTAAACACAAAACTAATTGAGGTTTTATGTGGATGCTTCGTTTTTGCAACATTTGTATTTCCAGCTGTTTTTATAGTTTATGTTCATGCCGCGCCTGGAGAATGTGCCCACAAAAGGAAATGTTATCATGAGGCGATGGCAAATATATCCAGGAAGTAGCTGGTTTTCTAGTGCAGACTTGAATTCCAGCTTTCAGAGTTGATCAGTTTGGCTTTATTCGTTCTGTTGTGGTTTTAACTTGTGCTTTTCCTTCAGACTGCTGGGAGCCATCAGGTGGACGGGCTAGGCACTCGTGGTTGGGGATCTCTACGACGTGCACGTGGTGGGCCATATGGGCTGCCCGCCACTGGTGACCCAGCTAGTCTCAGATTTTGTTTAGCTATTTAGCTTTTAGCCTTTTTTATCATGAATAGAGATTTTACATTCGTGATTGATTTCATTTTGGATATTTATATGTGTGCATTGAAATAAATACTTAACCTGCACCCACGTCTCTGTCTGTTCAGCAGGAACAAGCCCACAGGTGTCGTTGTCAGTCATTCCAGTTCCACAAATTTATAATAAAGCATTAATACCTTTAATCTTTAATATCTCCATTTGTTGACTGTACCACTCTTTATACAGTTCCCCTTGGCTACAGTCAGAAGAGCTATACCCACGGTAAATGCTCAGCTTGGTGCGGCGCTGGGTCATCTGTTCTGAAAGGAGTAAAATTCCAGCTGTAACTGTAGAAAAATTGGAATTGTGTGTCCATAATTTCTTGGGTCAGCTGTTTGTTTTTAAACCAGGTTATTCCCATGCAGGTGTGCATGGTTTAAAGGGTTAAAAATTTGAAGTAAAGTTGCAAATAAATTCCAATATATTTTTTTTCCTTTTTATTTAAATTGAATTAAATGTGTTGAAAGTCAGTTTTTTTGTCCTGAAAGCAGTAAAAGTTTCATGAAGATGATAATTTTCTTTATCTCTGCGTAAAACTGACTTTATTTTTTACAGTCAATATGCATAAATGAAACAACAGCACCTTCTCGTCCTGAATCTCGAGCCTTGTGTTGCACATTTGTGTGTACGTGTGATATGAAAATTCATTATTGTCAAAGTCTGTTAAACTTTATTTCCAGTGACGCTCTGCATCCAATTGTTCTTTGGAATATTTTTTTTTATTTATATTCTTGCCATGAAGCTTCAGAATAAAACTGAGTTAATTAAATCTGGAAGATGTCAGATTTTAATCGAGGTAACAGAAAGAAGGAAAAGCTTTGCAGGGTTTTTGTGCCCATGCCCACCGGAAGAGAAGAATAAGAGGAATGCAGGTATGTCAGATCTTTCTCCAGGAAGTTCAAAGAAAGTAAGGCATTTTAAATTAGACGTGGGCCCCGTACTGCAGGGCTTTATCAGTAATTACATTACTCATCTCTAAATCACACTGTCATCATGCTTAATCGAGCAAAAATTAGACACATAAGAAAAAATAATTAAGGTGCCCTTTTCCATCAAAGAAATCCATTAATAAATATATGAAGACATCTTCTTGGCTTTTTCTCTGAGCTGAGCGCCCGTCATTTAAAGCAATTTTAAGCATTTTTCCTTCAAGGACACTAATTATATGCAAGACTAAACTTTTGTTAGGGTTTTTTTTGTGACCACCTCCATCAATTCAATAATAAATACATTTAAATCTTTATTTCCTTGAGTCAAATAGAATGCAGATTCTTCGAATGTTCATACGAGAAACCATCCATATCCATCAGATAATAAAACTAAAGTCTGTTTAAGGTAAGAATATTAAGTTAAGCCATCTGTACCTTGGATGTGACATAAGGTGTGTCTGTAGCCTGGGACAGATGCTAACTGGTGGCTACACTGACAGGAAGTGTCCCTCTAAATATCGGTGCAGCGTCAGACTTCAGGCATCAAAAATCGTTAACGGAAATAGAGAAAAAAGTTGTATGAACAAAGAAAAGAGAATTTTTCATACCTACTAGGGTTTTTTTTTTTTTTTTGGATGTTTATATGAAGCTATGGAAACGGTTTTCAGCTGTTTCTTCCAGTCTGAACCAGTTCAAACAAAGGTCTGATCCCACTTTGAATTTACCAAAGTATTTATGGTTTACCTCACATTTAGATGCAAACACACCCTCACTATTTTTGGGTTCAGGCTGAGTAAAAACCTCCTTTTAGAGTCAGAGTCCAGTCAGAAGTGCAGTCATTGCCTGAAGGTCCTCCAGTAAAAGACGTTTCAAGTCAAAAATGTATTTTCATACATTCACAGCAGCCAACGTGCATGCAGTTGTGGAACAAACGTATTCAAACTTTGGTTAATGAGAGGAAAGCAGAATTACATTAAGAGCGTCCAAGAACCAGTTTCACTCCTGACTCTGCAACGACTTGTTCAGCTCATCATTACCCAGTCTGGCAGATGGTGGTGGTGCAAACAATATAAGCTGGACCGGGATCAGAAATGCCTGTTTCAGGAGCTGGAAGACAAAGAGAGAATTGATATATTGTTAATGGAAGGATGATGAGGAAAGAGGCACTTTTGAAAATCACTAATCTAACAGGAAATTTAGTGATTACATTTAGTTTATAATCCACGTTCAGCACAAAAAAGAATTCTCTGCATCAACTGTATTCCACATTTACATTCACAAAAAAAACTAAATAAGACAATAATTAGATTTTTAAACTGTGCAAACAAACATTTCCAGATTTTTTATAGCATAAATACAGATGAATAAAGGTTTATTGTGTTCTGCTTTCAGAATTATGAATTTAATCCAAAGCTGGAGAAACCAGACCACTGTTCAGGATTTAACTTCATCCCACAAGGCTTTGTTTTGTTTTTCCCTAGTTTGCCCAGGACATCCCCTTTTATATCATTTTAGAATAAAAATTTAAATGCTTCTTCTGCAAATTTCCCCTTTACAGCGTCCACTGAGCAGCGTGTGAGGAGATATATTCCTGACCATCCTCTGTAGACTGCTGTCAACCATGACGTCAATCCCCTTCTCTGAAACTAGGATTCAGTGTCTTTAACGGTTCCTTTCTGTAAATAAACCAGTGAAGAAGAGAGCAATGCTGTTTCCTTGACAACGGGTAACAAGCTGGAGTCAGTGGAGTGACCGTTGGATCAGACTTCCTGAGCAGCTCTCAGAGCATCACAGGCCATTTAAAATCACCTCCAGAAGCTTACAGCATGGAAACATCAGTCTTCTGGATTTAGGAAAAGGTGGACGACACAGAGGAGAAAACTAGTTATCAGCTTTGTGCCAAGTTAATAATTATGCTTCTTCTTACAAGCAGCTTTAGTGTCTTTCATCTTATAAGCTTAGCTTCAATACAAGTTTTTTTTTTAATCATCCTTTCTTTGTTTTACTATTAATTAGCAGAACATCATCCTCACACTGAGGCTGAGGGGCACTGAAGTCTTTTAATTCAACCCTGACATTAATTCTTCCACCTGCTATCGCATCCACCTCATTGTTCACTCGTCTCTTTGAGAAGCAGCCGTGCTGCAGCTTTGTTCCAAAACCAGCAGAACATTTACAGCGCGAAGTCCTTTATCCAAAAGGCCTAAACTGTCAGCAGTCCAGACGCCCTGCAGTCAGAATGAAGCTGGTTTAACACACTGAGTTTAAGGAACTTCACCGATGACAGGATGTCAGCATCGTTAACCTCCTCATGATGAGAACCATTGTTTCCGCCTCCTGTCTGAATAACATTCTCAACATAAATTAAGTATATCTTCACAACTACAAAGGCTGTATGTACACTACCGTTCATAGGTTTTGGAAAACTTTTCCATTTATTTAATGGGAATGTTTCCCAAAACTTATGAACAATAGTGTATTATCTTGGTCTCCACAGAAAATTGAGACATGTGAAGAAGAATGAAGATGTGGTGCCAGAATAAATACAGGAGAAAATGTAAATTTCCTCATAAAAGAAAAGAACATTACTTTCAATGGAAAACAGGATAGCAGCACAATAATCTAGGAATGAATAATGTGATCCTAGGAGAAAAGTAGCTTGGTCAGAACACAGAGAGCTGCTTTCTAAAAGGTTTCTAAGTAGAGTTAAGATACCCTGTGAGCCACAGCGTGCCCCCAAACATAGAATAAACTATTCCAAACACATTAAGTTAGCTTTATTAAATGTTAGGTCATTAGCAGGAAAAACATTTTTAATTAATGATTTTATAACTGAGCACAACTTTGATTTTATGTTAGGAGCAGTTTTATTTTATCAATCATTTCAGTGTAAGCAGTTATCTGGAAATTGTACTTCGCTCTTTAGCTGAAAGCCAATTTCAGATTAATAATGTTTTTAAATTTCTATAGGCCACCAGGGCACTGCGCAGCATTTCATGATGAGTTTAGTGACCTGCTGCTGTTTAGATTCTGACTGTGTAATTATTGTTGGTGGTTTTAACATCCATGTAGACAACCCTCAGGACAAAGCGACTAAGGATCTGGGTCTGTCTGGAGAACTTTGGGCTGACTCAGGATGTAAGCTACAAGGAAAAACTCAAGAGGTTGTGGCAGCACTTCCTCTTACTGACAGCTCGGATTATGATATTGTAAAAGCTGCAGTCTTAAAAGCGTATGAGCTTGTACTGGAAGTTTACAGACAGAAATTTAGAACTTATGAGAAAAGCCTGAATCAGACTTATGTGGAGGGATAAGGGCAATCTGGTTGACAAATAGTGCTTTTCATGTGGCATCACAAACTTTGAGACTCAAAGAAATGGCAAGGGTTTAAAGTTGTCTTCCTGAGAGTGTGGTAGGTCACTTAAATGAACAGAAGGTGAACATGTTATCATCTGCTGTTGTATTGGCAGACAAATATGTTTTGACACATAAAACAGTTTTTCATTCAACTGTAACAAAAAATGTCTTCTAAAAAGGAGACGGTCCCTGCTGTAAAAACCCAGAAAAAAGGGAATGTTTTAACTGCCACAAAACTGGACGTTGGATTTCTGTCTGGCTTTAAAGTGTAAGGTAGCATTGACGGCTAGCATTTCATATCAGAAGTGCAGTCGAAGGAACCCCCCCCCCCCGATTGCCGGTTTGTGGGAGGTGTGTGAAGAATGGAGAACATAGCGCCAGCAAACATCAAGATGACGAGCGAAGATGATTCACACACATTAAGTTGGTATGCTTTGCTATGCTTTGCAATGCTAGCGTTAATTTTGCGTGCTAATTTAGCATAAAATAGAGTGTAAACAAAAGCTACATTAATCAAAATATGTTACGCAGCAGCAATTTTTCCTTAGTCTCACTTAATAAATTAATTTGATAGTCATTTCATAAGTTTATAAAGACAAACACAGTGTTCCCTTGGCCAAAACTCCATTATATTTGTTGTAAACTAATAGGTCACCAATTTACTCCAATAATACATAAATACAGTCACACAAATTCATTTAATTCGTGCCGAGAAATAAATCAGACTAAAATCTTTGTCAATCAAGATAATCTTTCCAGTTAATTAAAGCAGAATTCCGCTGTTTACTTGTTGAGGAGAAACTTTGCCAGCTCTGCATCCGTCTTGAAATTATTTTGGTCTCTCATACTTCTCCACCTTTCAAAAGATTCTCCAATAATGATCCTCGTTTTATTCCGTTTTTAGTCATTTACTTTTTTAGTAGGATGCCGAGGCTTTTGAGGTTTTTCTGAAACTATTTCTTCCATACCTGCCGGCTGCTGCTTTTTTGCCTTGTTTGGCAACTGCGGGGAGTCACATGTGATTGGTTAAGGAACCAGGAAAGAGCTACACAGTGCACCGAAGTTATTCTGTCACATAACTCTTACTTTGAAAGGAGAAACTTGATAAAGACACTGTTGATGTAGGACACAGATTGTTTATAGGGAAGCTTCCTTTTATCCCTCGCAACAAATGAGAACATTTTAAATAATTTTTACAGAAAAAAATCCTAATTATTCACCCTTTAAACCCATCCATCCATCCGTCCGTCCGTCCGTCCGTCCGTCCGTCCGTCCGTCCATCCATCTATCCACTTTCTGCAGCTTATCTGGAGTCGGGTCGCGAGGGTAGCTGCCTAAGCAGGGAAACCCAGACTTCCCTCTCCCCTGCCACATTTACCAGCTCATCTGGAGGAATCCCGAGGCGTTCCCAGGCCAGCCCAGCCCTTTAAACCCAGAGTCAGGTACAGTGAGCTCAAGTGACTGCACCCTTGATCCCATTTTTCAGCCCTCCGTGAATTCTGGAACAGTTTCTCTGTCTGATCACCCAGCCGAGGAGAAACAGGTACATGTTATATTCAACACAGTTGCGGCTCAGACTGTCATACTTGTTGATACGTTGCCATTTTCTGATGTATGTTATGCTGGGTACAGCATCATCCTCAGAGGGGTAGAGATGGGATACGTACCCTGGCCCATGCATTTGATGCAGCTGAAAACAAATTTGGTTACTGGAATTTAGCCAATGGCTGGGTGTTCAGCTCTGTCAGTTGACGGTGTTTCTTCTCTGTTAGGAAACAACATTGCTGGTGGCAGACTAATTTCTGCCCTTGAGCTTCTTGACGTCCCGGTAATGTCTGGTACCAAAAATATCACCCCGACATGCATGCTTACTTATGCCCAGGCACATAAAAAGAAAATAAAAGAAGCTTATGTTGATTTGTCTGACAGCTCTCTTATGTCCCTTTTTCAGGTAGAGCCATACAGGAAGGTACTGAAGAGGGAGCAACAGCCTCTGGCATAAAAGACCAGTTGGCTCTGCAACCCCCTGTTGACCTTACACTTCGGTTTCACATGCACAGCTGCGTGCACACCTGCCAGATTGTTGGGAAACCGAACCAATCCATTCTTTATGCCCCGCTCCACCCAATCCTTATTGTAAGTAAACCATTTGAGCATCTTATTATAAATTGTGTTGGTCCTCTTATTCGTACCAAATCAGGAAACATGTTTTTGTTGACCTTAATGTGTGTGTCAACTTCGTACCCAGAAGTCATCCTTTTACGCCGGATCGCTGCAGGCACGGTGGTTAAGGTGACAATATTTTTTTTTTTTTTTTTTTTGACATTCGGTCTCCTAAATGTGATTCAGATGGATCAATGAATTAAATTCATGTCAAAAGTGTTTAAGCAAGTTCTTTGTGACTTCTTTACTACTTCGAGCACGTACCATCCTGAAAGCTAGGAGGGCCTGAAGAGATGGCACCAGACGCTAAAAGTGATGCTACGTTAGTATTGTTTTGAGAAAGAAAAGAACTGGGTCGAAGGCATTCCATTTGTTTGATTTGCAGCTGGTGAAGCTCCTCAGGAATCGTTGGGATTAAAAAAAAAAGAGAGTCCAACACATCTCCAGAGAGAAATGTGCTGGACTTTGTGTCTTTTCATGAGTGTAGACTTTACAGGTGTATACCTGGATCAGGACAAAATCTCTGCTGGTGCATGCTCCGGTTCTTGCTGCACCAGATCTGACCAAACCTTTAAATCCGTGAACAAGGTTCTAAAATAGGGAGGTAGTTGTAGACACCTTTGTAATCAGCAGAGTTTCTACTTCATATGACACCTTGTTTGTGTGGTTTGCTTGAAGTGGAGAAATTAGCGGAATCTCTAAAGTGGACAGTGCTTTTCTCATGTTTTTCTTACATTTGCATAAAATTGCGTGGGGTTTGAACTGTGTTTGGTTTGGATGCCTCTGGGGGCTAGATGGATGCTAGGTCGATAAGGGCCGGTGAAGCTAAAACCTCATTGGTTTACGGTTTACCTCCTCGGAGACAGGAACCAAGGGCGGTGGAGCATCCCAATCCGGGACCCTGTCGGAAACAGAAACAACAGACAGAGGAGCGTCCCAACCCAGGACCACCTCTGAAACAGAAATGACAGGAGATTGAGGAGTGTTCCATTCTGGGACCCCTTGGAAACCAGAACCACAGGAGACAGAGGGGCATCCCATCATGGTACCCCACTTGGAAACAGAAATCACAGAAGATGAAGGAGCATCCTTTTCAGGGACCCCTGTGACAAAAGGACTCAAACTGGATGAAGAGCATCCCATTCCAGGACCCCCTCAGAAAGATGGACTCGAGCTGGATGAGGAGCGTCCCATCTCGAACCCCCTCGGAAATATGGACTCCCCCCCTTGTGGGACCCCCCTCATCCAGCTCGTGTGGTGATACAGGAGACATGGGCCATGTTGGTGGTATGAGGCAAGGTCTTTTTGGAGCCCTGCCTCCTTCTGGTAACTGCAGCTTGCCATGCAGACCCATAAGAGCTGGGTCTCCCAGGAGTTGTCCAGTCTGGCAGTTTGAACCCCCAGAACGGCGACCTCGCAAAAGCATGATCCATCTCTGGGTCACATCCCTGTAGTAAGCTCACAAGTTCTTGAGGTGATGCTAAGACAGCCCACTGGGTCCATGGGTGGCCATTTCATTCAGGGTTTGAGGCGGTGGTGGGTTGAAGACCCAAGTGCAGGCTTATGAGACAGGTTTTATTGATGACGACGACCCAGAAAACATAACAGGCACAGCACATGAAGACTACATGGGCAAAATGAGACATGAAGACTACAATGAACTGGCAAGGTGAAAAGGAAACTGAGGGGTATACTCAAACCAGAGTGTACTAATGCCAGGAAACAGAAAGCAACGTAGAATACACAAGGGAAAGAACTACAAAGAAAAAACAGAAGTAAACATGACAGGACTACAAAAACCTAAATCAAAACCCAGAGATCATGACAGTCAATAGCTTAGTTTCTCGCTGTCGTGTTGTTTTGCTTCCTCGTGTCTGCATGTAATGTAAGGTGTCCTTGATGTTTTTTAAAGGCACTTTTAATAAAATGTGTTATTATAATTTTGTTTCGCTGCCTCGTGTACAGGGGACTTTTGAAGAGGTTCATGTTCCATGAGTTTATTTTGAATTGTGACTTTCATTGCTTTGTCTAAAGATCCAATGCGGAAATCTTCAGCTCAATGAACCAACAAAATTCATACAGAATAATTCATGAGGTGGTACGTTTTCCAACTCATCTGGATTTTTAAATACAGTCCAATTCATTACAACTCATTATAATTTAATCTCAGTCTAATTTGTCACATTTCATTACTGCATTAAACCTTCAGCTGGATTTATGGTGAGCGTGCAGTATGCAGCCGCAGACATAGTAAGGAAGGGTCGCCATCTGTCTGTTTTCTTTATTTTACACAGTATTTTTGGCCTTAAGAGAATTTTCAGAAACATAATAAAATGGACATAATTGCTGAAAATAATTGTGTAATTGATGCCTGCAGACCTTCACAGATACAAGAAACTCCCTCATCTGTGCGTTCCTCAGTTTTCAACCCTGACAGCTTCTTTTTAACATCACTGTAGTGATGAAAATCAAGCAGGGAAATGTGGTGAGTGACAGAGTTGGAGGTGTGCCTGCAGGAGATGACGACAAGGTCTCAAGCCAGATTGTGACTCACACCTCCGCCCCCTCCTCCTCTGGGAACTGGCTTCTTGGAGACTCAGCTCAGCGCCTGTAAAGGCCCCAGATCCCTGGTGCTGATGGATGTCCAGGTGGTTGACCGTGAGGGAGGAAGGGCTCATTAGCAGATGGATGCTGGACTCCGAAGCTGACAGGGTTAGTATGAGATGCAGCACAGCTGAAGGGGGCAGCAGGGACTGTCATCAACACCATCAGCTCAAAATGGACCTCCATCCTCATACTAATTAGACTGAACCCATACAGGGAAATACAAAGAGGTGATCCGGCTTAATATGCATTTTAATATTTACTTCAATAAAATTTAAACACAGACATAAAGAGGACAGTAAAATATGGACTTACACTGGCAGTCTTTTGGCCGTTTGTCTAAAACACAAACTCATTTTTCTCTCAGAAGGCATTTATAGACGCCATTTATTGGTTCTCATGCTTCCTTTTAAAATGCTTTTGTTTAATGTGAAGCACCATAATGGGTGTTTTTTAAGAGATAGAAAGAATTCATGGCTGCCATTGTACACCCTTACATCACAACAGTTCAAGTCTTGTGACTTCTTTTAATAGCTTCATATATGAGGATACAATAAACATTCCCAGTACTTCCTCCTCTGCTGCCTTTAGTCGTAACAGGTCAATGAAATGACACCAGCAGCATAAACATCCCACAAAGCTCCTCAATCTCTCCATGGGGACCGTTTTCCAATCATCCACACTCCGCTCTTCTCTTTAGCTCTGGACTGACAGGCTAAGAGGCCATAAGGTTTCTGGGATAACTACACAGTCCATGTCAGGACCCTCAAATGTGGCTGCACATCTTTTTTGTTTTTTTTTTGTGTTTTTTTTTAATTTTTTGTTCTGAAATTCAGCTTTTTAACAACGTTGAACGTAATCTGTCATGTAGACTGCATCCCGTGGCCTAAGATTTAGGGGTAGGGACGGTAGGGACATATCCCTACCAACATCCAACAAGTCCTGAGCGGTCAGTCAAGCAGGACATGAGGAGGTATTTTTCAGTGAGTCAATATCAAAAGTTAACAACAGTCATATATTAATTTCCACCTTCTATTGTGCCATTAAACATGCACAACAGAACCTTTGCCATTTTCTCAGTGATGCGTCCCTTATCGGCGTCTAATCCAGCGTCATCGTCATCTGCTTTTACTGTGAGATCTCTCCAGCCAGTAAAGTCTTATCTTGGCTCTTGTCTTATCTCTTGCTCTGTCTCTCTCTTTCTATTCCTCTCTGCCTCTGATAATGTCTTCTTGCATTACTTGGGTGAATCAGCCATGGTGTGCGTTCAAAACGGCAGGTGTGTTTACATCTACTTGCTAGCGTGTGTCGCGGTGTGTAAAGTGAAACTTGGCTGCAACGTCCCGCAGTGTCCCGGATAAAAAGGTTGTATAGCTGGGTTTCTCATCTGCAGGACGCTGCTGCAGCGATGGCTCCAGAAATGCTCATAATGGACGTCACTGTGCCATCATACGAATCCAGAATGCAGAGCTTTAAGGTCAGAAAGTTACGCAGTGTGTCCTTAATAATGGTGATAATAACAGTTACTGCACAAAGAACAGCTTTCCTCAGTATGACTCAATGTTTGTTTTGTCGGAATCAAAGCTGCAGTTCAGAGAGAGGAAGAAAAGGACGAGGAGGGAGAGTTTTAGCACTCAGTGTTATGGCCTGGCCTACGTAAGTAATAAGTCATAATATGTAATTCTGAAGTATTTATCTGATCTTCACATAATCTTATACAAACTCAAAAAGAGATTTTTGTGATCCAGATCCCTGAAAAAAGACGATAATAATATCAACATTTTATTAAATTAGAATGAGAATAACGATGTAAAAATGAACATTTCCTTTAATATTCACCTTATTTTTTGCCGTAACTAGGGTGCCGACATATGAAGTGATTTTGTCATCTAACTTCCGTTCTGGAGCGGAAGTGCTGTTGTTGTGGGTCGGAGAGAAATTGATTGATTGG
>JBAFSZ010000014.1:31237141-31249033 GCA_036919955.1 Melanotaenia pygmaea
GGATTAAGGAGTGGAGGTAGACCGGAGCCGTTTCAGTTATTGTTTTGTAAGCCAGAAGCAGAGCTTTGAATTTGATGAGTGCTGCAATATTCATGGAGTAGAGTCGAGAATATTATATTATTATAATATAAACCCGCTGTAATGGGATATATTCAGGAGAGATGGACAGTTTGAAAATAATAAACAAAAAAACCACTTCAAACTCACTGATGTAATATTTAGAAAGTTAATCTGCTGTAACAATTAGAAAATAACAATGTGCTACAACAATACTATGGAGAGAAAGAGACAGGATGACGGGTCAGGGGAATACATCATCATCCTCACCATCTGAGTATGGGTGCTAAGCTCCTGATAACATTAACACCAGGCAAGCAGGACTAAGATGGAAGATCATGGATAAACTGGATGTTCAGCAGCCTGAATGGCCCTTCGTCAAGGTTACAAGAGAAATGATGCGTTTTTAGTTGGCTCGCAGTTCTGAGCGCTGGAGAGTAGGTGATATCACTACCGGGTAGTTGGCGTTCCTGCTGCACCAGCTCAGAAAAGACAGACACCTCCCAAATATCTAGTTTTGAGAATCTATAAGCCGGATAAAACTAGAAAATCACAAACGAGTTGTAAAAATGTGCACCATGAGAACAGACAAGTTTCTGGTGACACGTTTTACATACTGACCTAACACTTCACGAACAACCCCACCATCACAACCTAATCATCAATAACGACTGGGTGCTGTTTACTCCAGAAACATAATGGACGCTAAACAGTTTACAAAGAAATTTAATAAAGACCACAATGGACTACAGGTGGTACAGGGCCAGGGATGAAGAACTCATGCTTGAGACCTCATTCCTGCAGGTTTTAGATGTTTCCTGCTCCAACACACCTGATCCAGATTAAATGTCTCTTCTGCCCATCATGTTGACCCATTAATCTGGTTCATGTACTGTGACAGAAAACACACAAAACCTGTCAGACAGCCACCCTCAAGGACCAATTTGCCCTATACACAGCCACAAACGCAGCCATCTTGATATCTGGAATCTCGGGGTTCTCTGCAAGTTCCAAGTTCTAAGTTCAGAAAAACAAGGCAACAAAAATTCTTGTCTCCATAGACAACTCGAGCATACTAAAAGTACCTTCTACCAGAGGTGCTTGGAGAGCACATGACATGACTCAATACAGTTGCAATGATCTATGTGGGAGGAGGAGAGCAAGGACCTAAATGCTGGACTACAAAGCAGTAGGTAGTTGGACATTGGAGTTGTCATGGCTGAACTTTTTCTGGACACAAATAGCAGACACACAGAACCAGATGAACATGAAAAGATTTGTTCACAAAATGGTAATAATATGGAACAAAGAACTCAGGCGTTTAGGCTAAATCAGTGCAGATGACTGGAAGTAATCTGTAGAAGGGAAGCGACTCAATGAGAGCGGGCAGAGCAAGAAAATAGAAATCAACTGGCAGAGAGGAAAGGATGCTGACAGACAATTTACAGAGAGATTAATGACAAATGAAGAAACTGGTGTGTACAGCAAGTAATAAACTCCACTAAATAAATAGGAAGTAAAATAAAACACAAATCTCACAAACAAAAATCTATAGAACCAAAATATCAGACCAGAACAATAATTCTCTTTCAAATAACACCACATAAGTTCCCAAGCTTAAAACTGTGTTTCTGACTCATTTTGATGCCACACTGACATTTAATATGTGCATTCCTGGATCAGTCGTTGCCTAGCAACATCTTGAGACTGAGAAACCATTTTTCAAAACTGCTCTTTCCAGCAAAAATCAACCCATTAGGTAGTTTTGCTCTACAGCAACACAACCCATGCTAGCAACTGGATATCAACAATATTATTAGCTCAGCTAGTTCCCAGTGACAGATTGTAAAGATCTTCGTTCTTTCAGCAGCTGTAGAGCAGAATATTGGGAGAATAATCAGGGAGTATAAAAGATTTCAGAGTGGAAAGGACAAGGGACTGACACCACTGTTGGATGGTCGGGACCTTCCAGTCCTCAGGCAGCAGAAACCCTTGTGACACCATAGTCAGTACAGTAATGTGACTATCGGCTGCCTCCACCTGATAAAGATGAGAAAGATCATCCAGACTAAGCACGACTTCCTCTGGTTAAGGTACCATCCAAAGAGGTGGATACTACTGTTAAGGTGAGGTCATTTCCCAAGAGATGTGTGCTTCATCTGTGCTGCCTGCCTGCGGTCTGGATCTGACCCCTGTTGAAATGTATGTAGCATCATTTTAAGGAAACTTACTCAGATTCCTCTGAAAAAACTGAAACAGTTTATTTCTTCATTTCCCAAACAGCTAACAAGTGGAATGAAATGGAAGTGGCTTGTAACAACTGTTCGTGAAACTAGTTTATTTATAGAGATGTAGCTTTCAATGCTTCTGAGAGCTAAAAAAAAAGAATACATATCTAATAATATCATCTATTCAGGCTCCCTCTACCAAATAATTCTTACAGCACTGACTCAGTCTTCCTTCAGCTCCAATTTGCTTCCATCCCATTTCCCAGTCACGCCAGCCACCTAAGCAGGTGCCTATCACAGCAGGTTAACGCGCCTGCAGCCCGGAGCGGCTGGAACTCATTAGAATAAGCTAAGCATGTTTTGGTGCTGTCATAGCCCGTGTTCACCCAGAAAGACAATGTGAGACATTGCTCGAGGCAGAGAGAGGTTAATCAGCAGGGCGAAAACAATGAGCTCAGGTCCTGCAGGTAGGGATGGAGGTGGAGGAGGAGGAGGAGGTGGAAGAAGAACAGGGCGGATGATTCATGATGTCCAAGGGAGTGCAAAGGACGGCGTGATGGGTCGACTGTGAAATGAGGGACTGCAGAAATGCACAAGGACATCCAGGATACTGCACATTTCTGTGTATGCAGCAGGTTTTTGAAATGCATATGGAGTCACATCATAGCGGTTGTGTTATGGACGTGGGAGTGATTGCAATTCAGTGTCTGTCACAAGTGAAAGGTCTGGTGTTATTATAAGACTGCACAGTTCTGCTCTGGACTCCGATCCTTCTGTTCACTTCCATTTCACGCTATGCATGAAAGGTTATCATTAAGCAAAGGAGTTCATCTGCTCAAAGCACCACCCTCACTGTTATTATGTGTAGTGCTCAACAGCATGAAAGGAATGAAAATGGAAAAACTCAGCCACCTTTACAGGCAGCAATCAGTACACCCTGAAGAAAAGGAGCATACATAAAGAAAGTGGAAACTTGAGGAAATTGAAGAAATGTTGTATGGCTGTGCATCCTTTATATTCCACTCAATTCTTAAGTGAGGTTCTATCCTTAAATAGTGGACAAAGATGTAAAATATATGAGAGAAAGGATAGCGCTAGCAGTGGGACGCATGCATTATGGCCCATTTCAACCACTAATGTTGGGAGCCTAGTGTGAGTTGACGGCCGGTCCAGTTGTAAAACGCTGTGGTTGGCTTTTATGAGTCGCCTCTGGCCACAGCCCATGCCAGCTTACCACACAGCTCTGACACAGCCACATTAGGAACAAAAATACAGTATATTGACTGGCAAGAAGAGTTACAAAAAAGAAAACACGACAACAGGGACTGATATGTACAAACCTTCAGCAGCAAAATGATTCAGCCACCATGCAAGGGGGGCGGGGGGGCTTCATTGTGGCTCTAGGGAGGATCATTTATTTTAAAGACATGACTTTAAAGATGTCTGCTGTGGAAACAAGAGATAGAAGAGTCAGTACATTGTACTCACACTCCACCCTGGAGGATTTGTTGATAGCAACCTACCTATCCCTGATCCTCTGTCTTCACCTGCCGCTGCTCCTGTTGGACACATTTATTAGCACATCTGATTGTTTTCCCTTGTGAACATGCACCCGTCTCATTGGCCAGTGCCTCACTTATCAGCCCGGGCCATATGCTATGTAGGTGGCAACAAAAAGTCTGGACCAATTCTTTGGCAACTCTCATTCCTCTTAGTTTGTGTGCTGAAAAACACCAGCTTAGCTGTTGTATATGTTTGATGACCTTTGTCTACTTTGTCTGTCTCTCTTTGTGTGCATGTTTAGAGGTGCACATTTGTTCAACAAAAGCCATTGTTACAAGAGTCATTTATTCATTTACTTAGAAAAATGTGTTATCTGACACTTTTTGGCCTTAAAATTCTGTTTCTGACTAATTTTGATGGCACAGAGACATTTATCTTGTACATTAGCTGAAGCCATTGTTGTCCTGCAGCGTCCTGAGGATGGGAAACCACTTCTTCCTTTAGTCACTAGCAGCTGTAAATCAACACACCGACTGTCTGAATGTACATCATGCTGCTGCACAAATAAACCCAGGAGGAAATCATCAGAGGAAGAGAGGAAAATGGAGAAAGAACAATAGATGAATTAGAGTGATCACCTGACTGACGTATAGTGGCTGCAGAGATCTCAGAGAGCAGACGGGATGGAGACGATGCCTGATTAGCCGTCATTAGGGGATGCCCAACTGGGAAAATCTTAAAAATGTTAGTTGTGTCATTTGAAGTTACTTTATTTTTTTGTCACAATTTTTAATTTGATACCTTTTTTTAACCTTTAAAACTCCATTAGAGCCAGTGCCTTCAAGCATACTCACTTTTGGGATTAAAATGGTTGATTTTGTACAAGCAGAAAAAAAAGTGAACCAAAAATGTTTTAAAAAATGGCTAGGAGTTTTAATTACTACACATTTACAGTTGGCACAGAGTAGGAGGCTGTATTCCAGCGAAGGAGTGGTGAGAGAGGCCAGGTCGTGTGATAACTGCTAAATTTTCTAACCACAGACACAACCAGTACATTTCAACAATAACTAATATAACCTACCAGCACTGTGAGCAGCACGCTTCTGCAAATAAGCAGACCCAGTCCTGATGAGCTCAGCCTTATCTGCTGAGAGCACAGCTGCAGCTCGTTTTTTGTCTTTTTGTCGAAGGCGTTCTACAACACAGTCCATGTCAAGACCTTAAACAGGATTAAACAAACATTCAGTCTGTGTAGAAGCTGATTCAGTTGTCAGAATAGAGTGAAGGAGCACTCCTCCGCCAGACTGTTGTAGTGCTTTCTTCACTACAAGGCAGGGTGTCGTGGGAAGGATGGAGCTGCAAACGTTTGGCCAAACCCGGAGCACCTGCAGACTGGGATGAATGATAGGAGACGCCTCAATCAATCAAACTTTTATACATACTGTACTTTCTTGGTGTTGTTTGTTTTTGTGAAATCTTTTAGTTGGGTTGTTCTGGCTAAAGAAACAAAAAGTTAATTTAACCAACTCAGAAAAAATAAATAAGTCACACTTATGAATAAATCAATATGAATATTTAAATTTTTCATTAAATTTCTAGACCACCAGAAATCACCATTTTGGTGAATATAACACATTAAAGATTAAATTTTTCGAGTCTTGAAGAGCATCCATGGGAATGCTATAGACCATAACAACAGTGACACCTTTCCATCCACATTTTATGTACCTTTAAAGTCATCTTCTCATAACAAACCCAACACGTAACCCTAGAATGGTCTGATGCATCTTCTTCAGTTTTCAGCAAAGCCACTGCAGCGCCTGGTTGCATCATGTATGTTCCAGATGTATGTTCTCAGTCTGCAGCTTGGCTGTTTTGGTCAGATGGAAATACAAAATCCACGATTCCCCAGAAGCCATTTCTCCCATCCTGTATTTATGCTTTTAGTGCCTGCAGACTTATTAGCCTGCAGTCACAATGCAGATCAAAAAGATAACGCTGTCCCACGAGTTCTGATGGTGAGCTGATTAACATCTGTATTTATTAGCTTGGCTTCTTCTCTGTTTTGTTTTCATAAGAAAACCTAAATGGAGCTCAGCTAACATGGCAGCATAGCAACAGATAAATTCCTTAAAAGCCATTTGTGAAATGGAAACAACCCTAAAGGAGTTTGTGGACTTAAATGTGAATCCTGGGACACAATGTAAATGAAACAATGGTAACAGGGTTAGGGACTTAAATCACAAGTCTGATCATTGACTCCGTGGATAATAATGTGATGTTTGCTGATATTCCAAAAATTCTAATTGAATAAGATTCAGTTAGATTCAGGATCTGTTGATCAATGTGAGACCATATCACCACTAACTTAATAATTTTGCCTTTTTCTGGAATTTTTTACATTTTTCTGTCACCATTTTTGTTATTAGTATTAATTTTGCTGATGTTGTAGACTGGAGTGCCGAAAAGGGGGGTAAAGGAGACCGAGACGGGCCCATGACTGACAGGGGCCCAGAAAGGCCCTCATTGCAAATATAATACTAACAAAATTGTCTAATACTCAATGATAAACTTATAATCATGCAAACATTTTAGTTACAATGCATTGGTATCACTAAGTTTCTTTGTTTTGGAAACATTTCTGAACACTCCCTCCCCCTCTATATTTCGCTTAAATGGTTCAGTCCACCTGCTCCATCAACTGCTCCATCAGCTGCTCCATCAGCTGCTCCATGAGCACTATAGACAGTGAGTGGATGCTAAAAAGGCAGGATGTCTCAAAATCAGGAAGTTTAAAAGGAAAAGACAAAAGCTGAGAGGAAGGAGGTCTGGAGGGAAGGAGCCACGGCTACGAAGGCTCTGTCACCTTTGACTTTCAGCCATGTTGGCTTAACAACCAGCAAACCTTCATCACTTGATCTCAGGGACCTGCTGGGCACGTTGGGCTGTAGAAGGTCTTTGACATATTCAGGTGCTGGGCATGTAGGGCTCGATAAGTTAAAACCAGAATTTTAAAGTGCACTCTGTAATAAGTGGGAAGCCAGTGCAGCTGGATTAGTAATGGAGTAGCATGAGTAAATTTGGAGGATTTTGTTATCAGCCTTGCAGCAGCATTCTGAATCATCATCTCCATCTCAGATCGTGAAACAACTGGACTCAGCTTGGCAACATTTTTGAGATGGTTAAAAAACAAGAGAGAAAAGGTGATTTTAAATGAGCATCTAAAGACAATGCACGGTCAAGAGTTACACTAAGGTGCCTAACCGAGGGCTTTATACATCAGGCAAGTGGGCAAAGACTCTTATCGATCGATGGGAGAAATCTATCAGGGGCACAAACAAGGAATTCAGTTTTTGCGTCATTTACTTGAAGAAAGTAAATGATCCTCCAACTCCTGACAGCATCCAAACAAACAAGCAAGCTCTGAATCTTAAAAACATCCTGAGGTTTAAAAGAAATAAATAGCTGAATATCATCAGCATAACAATGGTAAGAAATACCATTAAAAGAACCTGTAATGTGCTGCAGAGGCAGCAAATATAAATAAACAATGAAGGACCCACAACAGATCCCTGTGGAACACCAAAATCCACAAATGAAGAAGAGGATTTAAACTTTGCAGCAGCCACAGAAACTAATCTTCCAGAGAGATAAGAGGAGAACCATTTAAGAGCAGACCCTCAAAACCCAACCCAGTGTTTCAGCTTGTCAAGCAGGACATGATGATCTAAAAGCTGAGGTCAGGTCCAGTTTCAATAACACAGAGCAGTGACCTGCAGGGCTCTGCATCAGGATGTCATTGGAGACTCTGAGCAGGGTTGTTTCAGTGAAGTGAGCCCTGCAAAAGCCAGACTGGAAATGATCCAGGATATGGATAATTTAAACTACCGTTCAGTCATTTTTAGGATTTTAACCCTTGAAATGCAGTTTAATCGTTTGAATTATTGCATCATTTATTACAATAAAAGAGAAAATAACAAAAACTTAATCATTTTACAAAAATATAGAATTTGGGGGAGGGGGTCTGACACAGTTATTAGAGCCTTGGATATGTCAAAGATTACCAGGAGGCTCCAAGATTTGTGTGTGTGTGTGTGTGTGTGTGTGTGTGTGTGTGTGTGTGTGTGTGTGTGTGTGTGTGTGTGTGTGTGTGTGTCTGTGTGTGTGTGTGTGCGTGTGTGTATGTGATCTAATTTCCTAATCAACATCTTATCAATATTTTAAAATTCAGAAATTATTTCAAACACACACAGAAATTCCTCGATGCACCAAATGCAATGGTTCCATCCTACAACAGGCAAAAATTCAAGAATGTCCATTGTCATTTTCAGACAAGTCATAATGAAATAAAAAGTAAATAAGGTGAACGATATTTACTGTTTGGCTCAATGTCCGAACAGAATTGTCCACTGTTCATAGCTCCTCCTTGTCTGTAGGGGGCAGCAAGTGGAATTGACCCAACAACAACCACCATGGCATCAGACCTCACCTGCAGGAGCGCCACCACCTCAGCTGCAGCCAGCTCTCAGATAAAGAGGACAGGCTGCTTGGGCGTGGGGCCAGCCATGCTAACTGTGAAATGGTCCCGCGGTCTTCCTCACATATCAGCAGCCTTGCATTTGTTCCAGCTCCTCTTCGCTTCCCCCGCCATCTGTGGTTTTAATGAAGCCGTCAAGAAGCTGTCATTCATTCATGACTGCCTGTGCTTCGCAGCACGATGCTAACATTTAGCCAACAGGGACCTAGCTAAGCATCAAGCTGTAGCGTAAAGTGCTGCGTAAATGAATTTGACCACATCAGACACGATCAACCCTCAGCCTCTTTTTACCTGAGCTCATTCACCCTGGTTGGATTCTAGAACAAACTTTTACATATGTTAATGAAAACATACTAACAGAATGAATAATGACAAATCCCAGCATGCCACAGAAAGTCTTGGACCAGACTGAGATGGTGGTAGAGAACAAAAGAGAAAGTCCTACTGGTAGTGATGGAGGAGTCATGGCAACGGCAGACCGCTGGGAGGCTGCTGAATGACAGAAGGGATCCTAATTCTTCTTCTTCACATGGTTTGTATGGAGGCCTGTGAATCCACACCCTCTTCTTTATCGCCTGCCAATATCCATAGTTTTACAAGCAGTGAGCTCCCTCCCCTCACCAAGCCAGTACACAAAACACAGTCCAGCGCACACAGAGATAATGAGTAGGAGTCAGCAGGAATCCTGGTTCATAAAGGCATAAATTAGCTTTTTTTTATGGTGCTTTTTTAAACATCAGGACAATGTAGTCACTCAGGAGAGAAGAGCTAATCCCAAATACTCCAAAAGAAATGTCATGAGCTTTTTCATAGAGCAGTCAGGAAGGCAAGAAGCTGGTGTCAACAACCCTACATGATGTCACTAAAAACCTTCTTACAGAAATTCTTTGCAGTAGTAAAATATTTTACTCCATTGTTTAATGAAAGCTCTGAATTTTCTAAAAAAATTATAACTTTTAAGGAAAGTGGTGAAAAGTGATGAAAGACGATGACCACCCCGGGCTCAGGGCAGCCAGACGTGATCTGGAAGGTTCTCAGGATGGGAAGTCACACCTTCCTGTGGTTTGGTTTGCTGTCATGCTGTACTTCACTCAAATGCACCAAACCCCCACGTCATGCAGTTACATCAACTGTTCATCGGGAGGGAGACATTCCTCAAAACCACTGGCCAAGAAGATAAAGCAGAAGGAAGAAGAAAATCCAGCTCATTGATTATCCAGAACTGAAAACCTCTTGTTCACCGCTAATAAACTATGGATCAACAATAAATTTCTGCAGTCTGGTTTCTGTTTTTTCTGTGGTGTTCAAACCAGATCCACCTTTCAGCAGAATCTGTCCAGTATGAGCAGCAGGAGAGGCAGCCAGGTATCCACCATGTTGGTCTGTGGTTGGTCCTGACTCACAGTATGAAAGGGAAGAGATGGAAGTAAGTGTCTCTGAGAGGAAAATGAAATCATGATCAACCTCACTTCCTCCGGTTGCAACGGAATGGTTCTGGAAGAGAACCCAACCAGGAGACCCCTGTTTTCAACTTGAAAACAGGGGGTCAACATTCACTTCTTTGTTCTGCACGAGAGTGAGAATAAGTGTCCACACTGCTCCAGCTGAACCAGACTGTCCGTGGAAGTAGCCCAGAGTTTGTTTACAGCGGGCCAAACAAACGGTGTAAATGCACCCTAAGAATCAGCTTTGTTAACTCTGGTTCTGGGTTTTTGTTTGACAAAGAAAAACAAAGCTGAGTTGGAGTTTTGCTGGCTGAGGTTTGACCTTTCAGCCATATGTGGACAGTTGTAGTTTTGACTGGATTACTGTTAGTGAATCCAAGACTTAGCCGTGGCCCAAGCAGCAGAGTGGGGTGTCCTAGAGTTAGGAATGTTGTAACATCACATACAGAAAATACTGTCCACACACCAAGATCAAAATACATCAACATAATCAATCTTCATGTGTAACTGTGTCTGATCCAGTATGGAAAGGAAGAGATGGAAGTCTCTGAGAGGAAAATGAAATCATGAGAAAGTCATGTTTTTTTCTGAGTGTCAGATCGGGATGAATGAGGATTCCTGAGAGGCTGAGGTTTTTCTGTGCCATAAGAAGCCCAGCCACATTGACGTTAGCCACTGCTCTCCTTTTATAGAGGACGAGGGTGGTGGCAGGCCAGAAGAGGCAGCCAAAGCTAGCAGCACATCTCAGCGGCTGTGGTCTATTCTCATCTGTAGGCTGCTGAGCCTGGACAGACACCCACAACCACAGAGCTGGGAGCAAACCTCCTGCTCAGTCCTTTTCATTTAACCCATTACTCTTTCATTTCTCCAGCTCCAGCTCTCTAAACATCTGTCTCTGTCAGATTCAACTCTCACTTTCTCCAACAGCCTTACTCCTTCAGGCTTTTTTTGGCTCCACCACTTGTCAGTCAGCTAACACTATTAAACATTACCAGGAGGACAAACTCTGCCATCCAGAAATCATGAAGTGGATAATGTTCATCCATGACTGAGGGTGAAACTGGCCTCTTTGTGGGCAGGAAACAAACTTTCATGCTGAATCTGGACAGTATCTGCTGCAGAGTAGTGACACAAAAATCTATTCCATCACCTGCGCTTGGTCATTAACGTGGTACGTACCCGATCTGAGCTCCATTACCAGGATAAACATCACCATGTTTACCTTCCTTCAACGGCCGTCTGAAAAAGAAATTCACGGTTTACCACCACAAACTTAAACTCCCAAACTTTGTGGGCCCGTTCTTCAAAAAGCTGAATCCGGATAAAAGCTATCCAGATTTGGGAATCCCGTTATTCAGGTTCATGTAATCCCGGTTGTTCAAAGCGACATTGGATCACCCTGATCCAGAATCCAATTTTCCAGAATGTGGGCTTCCGGCCATGTGGAGAACAGGTAGAAGAGCCAGTATGGCGTCACTTTAAGTGTTTCCCCTTTGCGACCACACACAGGAGATCATGAATATCCACCATGACTTCCCTTTAGAGCCACAACAAATATAAAACTAATCCGTTGACAACTACATTGTGGGGCCGGTTGTTCAAACATAATCCGATTGGAATTCGGTTTTCAGATATGATCAAATCTTGCTCAAAAGGGAAATCCAGATTCTGAAATCGGCTTGGATCACGTCATCCAATCCTAGTTTTATCTGGATAAAACCCTCAGTTTGAGTTGTTCAAAACTTTTGAGTAGGATCCGGATACCATTGATCCAAGAAAACAGGATTATCCTGATCCCAGCAGAGGGCAGGTTTACAAGGCGGAATTCAGGAAGAAACAGTAGATCAAATAAAAAAACTTTTTACTGTTTTTATTTTTTACAATAAAACATGAGGTCAGAGAATCCATCACCAGGAAAGCATCATAATAACATGCATGTCTTAACTTTCGCCATAGATTCATCACAGTTGAGACAGTGAAGACCAAAGTGGACAACCACACGGAGGGTCCAGCGGTAGTCTCCTAATCCATCATTAAAAACATCGTATTGATTGATTGATTGATTGATTGATTGATTGATTGATTGATTGATTGATTGATTGATTGATTGATTGATTGATTG